>CM034146.1:670898810-671269400 GCA_019776745.2 Taxus chinensis
ACCACATGACATACTTACATTTAGGGCATCCCATGAGGAAATTCTTGTTAAGTTTTCTTGTTTACTAAAATGTCTCTTAATTCTTAACTTACGTTCTTATAAAATTTCATGTAATGATTCACACAATTCTTTTCACAAGGGAGAACGTCTTTCTTTTCAACTGTTGACGAAATAGCTTAAGGCCAAGCTTTCTAAACTAGGATCATAAATTTTATGTCCAAATCTTTCTTATTCATTTGATTTTAGAACATTTTTCATTTCTTACAAGGTTAATTAATCTTACTCAAGCCACTAACGCCTGTTCCACAACTCTATTGCACAGGTGAAGGCATGAGCTCCGATTGAGTGGAAAGTGCCGCTTAGGGTTCATAACAATGACCTTCTTGTTTAAGGATCAAACTTTGACCTTGCTTAAGAAATGTCACCATGAATCAAGGCAAGGGTTAACAGAACAGGACAACAGAATTTAGCTTCAGGGTCATATTGTTTACTATCAATCTTTCATTGAGGTTAAGAGTTTATCGAGATTGGTTAAATGTTCCATCTAGACTTTACTTAATTAGGTTTGAAAAAGTAGAACATTTCAAACGATATAGAGATATTTAAGGTTTTATTAATCAATTTCCCTCCTACTTATTAAATCCTATCATCTTCTAAAATCTAACCATTGATTTCACCATGAGATCATATTTTTTAAGGTTTCACCATAAAAGGATAATGTTTATTAGTTTAACTTTTATAAGGACTATCCAGCTCACTTCATAGTGTTTACAAACTCATTACTACTATGCCTTAGGAGGATTTACAACTCAACATTTTAACTCAAGAGCAAAGTTTAACAGTACTCGTTTGCGAAAACAAAACAAGGTTACATCAATTCATTCCAACATGATGTACAAACTAAAGGGACATACCATCTCTATTGAACCATGACTAGGGAGCAAGAGAGTAATAACATGGGACATGTCTCGCTACTATTCTAAGGATTAAAATTCACTAGAATATCCCATAACCAAGCGGTAATCAAATTTCATCTTTCACATGATAACCAAACAAACCAAAGTTTCAACAGTTACAACAACAATACTCTACAATACATTTACTAGGCACTGACCCTTCTTCTAAAATGTTCAAAGGCCCTTTCCAAATTTTATAACATAGAACACATTCGTACAAAGGAACATCATAACCAAGATTGATGCAGTAATCTACAAGTTCTTCCATCATCTAACCACATAAGCCATCTGCAACAATTAATAACCTGATTCAGTTCGCGAGAACTGAGCAAGATAAGACTATACATAGCAACAATAAGCTACTAGCTAACAAAACCATGAAAGGAAGCATTCTATTTCAAGAAATGGATCAAGTTCTAACCTCTAACAACCTTTTGAAACAAGATATAATTTTCAACATATCAACTAAGAAGAAATCCATAAGTTTTAGTTATGAAAATACCTCGAAAACTACAAAAGTTTGACAACCAAATACGCAAGACTTATGAAATTTAAATGATTAGACACAAGAGTTGAGAGTATTAGGATTTCAATCATGTAATCCCATAGATTACGTGATTGAAATCGAAAGTGTAACCCATCAATCAACATTCTCAAGGTGAAGTCAAAGATAAAAACCAGACCCGATCTTAGTTGCCAAAAGAATATAGTTTTGGAATCGTTCCATAGGGCCATAGACCTAATAGGCTAGAAACGAACAACGAGGGTAATAACAAAGTTCCATCATGTAATCAAAAGGGTTTAAAGGATGAAAATCTTATATTCAAACCCACAGCCATTATATCTTAGGTAATAAGTGACTTCATAGCTAATAAAGATGAGTGGAAAGGACGGTAAGAATGCCCGGAATAGGCATCGCCTAACAACCTATCTACTGAACATAACCAGGGCCGGAATAACGACAAGCCTCATTAATACCCAAATTGAGTAGGCAATCTAGTATTCTAAACACATCCTTGCAATTTTCATAATACTTTAGATTTATTACCCTCCCGTTCTAGAGGAACATAGCCATGAATCTAGACTTGGTTGAAATTTTCCGACGTCAACTCACTTTCTAATTCCATAAACGACGGATACAAAGAAAAAGGTCTCTCAACTCTCCTTAATTTACATCTCATCACTAAGTTTATGGTAACCTATGCAGTGATTAAACACATAATATACCATTGAAGATAGATATCCTCCAATAATGAACTTCTATAACGATGTAATTACAATTATTAAGTTTGATACATAAACAAACTATTCCATAGCTTCTTTTCCCTTTTGAGACAACAAAATATATTCACGACCTTCCATCACAATCATTCTAAATTTGTAATGAAAGGTCACTCATCAAGAAGGAAGTACAAAATAAGTTTGACTAAATTAAGGAACTTCATGTTACCTTAAGCAGTTGATGAAAACCTTAACTTTCACGAACCGTGAAAGATATTACCTTACTCCATCAAGGCATTATGTCTAAACATAATTAAATCGATCACACAAGGAATCATCAACATACCGTATCTTAACACTATAAAGGTCGTTAATTTTATCAAATTTTACTCATAGAAAGAGTAGAATCAAATGGGGTTCTATCAATAATTTATGCCCTTCTATCAACCCAGGACATATTTTCGGCCCAAAACTTCCTTCTTAACAAGCATATATATTGAACTTCTAATTCCCAAATGCCCTAATAATTTGCACAATACACGAAGTGCATAATCACGCTCATCATAAAAAATAAAATAATGTAACTGTATATTTTCCTCCAGGGCAATAACATAATAGGAGCCCAATACTAGTCAAAGCTGCAACGTTCTAGGGGCGATTACATACCCAAGTTCACAAAAGAAACATCGACATTTTTGCAGAAGGAAGTAACTTTAAATTTTTTTATATATATATATATATATATATTTTTCATATGGTCAATCGAAGCATACACTGAGAACCTTTGTTTGTTTTATAAATAAATGGGTTTGATCACGTCAACAAGAACAACCAATAGAGGAAAAACCATAAGTAACAAACTGTTAACCATATACTGAACACAAATCCACAAAATCACCGATTTAAACCAATTTCTAGAAGGAAAAAGTTTCATTTCAAGAGGTTTATTAGATACTAGCATATTATGTATATGGTTAGTCTATCTTGCCTGTTTTAACGCATCCACCAGTCGTGAACATCCAGCAGGGACTGCTATAGCCACACGCCTTCCGCTTTATCCTCTGCTTCACTGGTCTTTTCTTGCAATATACCACACCAGGATTCCCTTTTGAAGGCATGACTAGAAGAATGCAATAGGTGGCTATCCAAACACTAGATTGCTTCAATGCAGCTACTTTGGGGGGTGAGAGTCGAACTGCTTACCACTTAGTCCGAGAGCACTTGCGCTAGAAAGCTAAACACCGACCATGGTTTGAAGCTCGGACACAAGACCTAATGATTACATCACTCCAGGTTCTGAAAGGCATCTACTGTATTGATACACAATCCTTTTCCTTCATCAGATTTGGGGACATCATCAAACTCTCGGTGCAAACATTTCAGCTGCAGTCTGTAAGGCATGATTATTCCAACAGTAAAATTTATGCCTGCCAACCTAGTGACTTGTTGAAGCAGCTCATATAATAGACAGAGAAAATTATGTTTCATGAATATTCTGATATGAAACAGATCGGCCTCTATGAGGTTCTCTTCCATGAGTTACATCGAACTTGGCAAGTAGGATCTTTGTAAATAAATTTCATCAGGTCTGCTGGTAACACCCTCACTGTCACATAATTGATTTTGAAGAAACAAAACTCAGTACATGATCTAGATCTGAAAATATCCTGCTACCTTCATCTCCCAAGACATTTTCTCCAACATTGCATAGATCTCCTGTGCCCGTGGGTGTGATCTGTCACCTTGAAGGAGAATCCCAAATTCGAGGGTGTAGTCGATGCTGAACAGATAACAACAAAGTTGGACCACCTACTTGTTGGAGCGCTCAAACAGGATTCTACTATACTGCAACATGCCTGCTGCCTAGCTAATTACTGTTGCAGGCAGTTGTTGTGGATCCCCAACAAGAACACACCATATAGCACCCAAAGAAAGTGGAGGTAACACGCCTACTTCCCTAGCTTGCAGCTTCAACTACAACCACCATATCAAACCCAACTTGGAACAACATATCTGTCGCCAATAAGCAATGACATTGGCCTTGACAACGCAACCGGGAGGACCATAGTCAAATAATCCAGCAACCCCTCTATAAATTTTTTAAAGGAGGGTATATAAAAGAGCCTCCTCTCTAGCGTATTGTTGATGGCCTGCCTGAAGGCTTCTTTGCTAAGCGCGGCACCCAAATCTGTGATTTCATGAAGAAACTGCCCTCATCAGATATCTTGGCCTGCAGCGTGGCTGGAAGTGACTTTCCAAAATGAAAAGGCAAGACGGCTCAACTAAAACTTTATCTCGTTCTTCTACTACAGCTGCAAGATTTTGCACAATTGATCACGACTGTGGTCGCGTGCAACCAGAACAGCAGGATCAACACCATCGTTTCCTTGGGCTCGCCCTGCAGCAGCTGTCGCACTTACTCTCTCTGGACTTCACGAGCAGGGAGGGAGGAATAGGCAGCTGCAACCATTGAAAGCATTTAACAACAAAACATTTGGCCCCATTCTAAGCACGACCCGTCAGCAGGAAAATCGTTGCAAAAACAGCCTGTGCGGCCATGGCAAGGAGAGGAGCAACAACAGAAGAGCTTCTAAAAGCCTGCGACTCCACTGAACTGCCTGTACAACACCATTTTTGAGACCCACACCCACCCACGCAACATCATGGCGGTAGAATTTCATTTCACCATCAATGAATCCACTGTCCAGAACACGCTGAAGCAATTCATCTGTTGCAGCATTTGATGGAGCGCCAACAAGCATTCGTGGTTTGGGCAGAAAACAACAGGCATCAGCAGGTTGCAAGTCAAAAGAATTAATGACTGGGGCATGTGCAGCCACCAACCAGGAAGAAAAACTGAACACGCCAAGAAAAGGGTGCAGGGCTCTTTAATGCCATGGCGGGAAGGAGGCCAAACACAAGGAAGATCAAATAAAAATCTGATTCTTTTTGAAAGCTACGCGGCCAGCAGGGCGGAAGACATACGGTGGTGGCAGGAAAACAATTGGTTTCATTACTTCTCACCAACTATATGCCAAACAAGGCGCTACAACATATATATTAATAGATCACTGTTGCCATTGTACTGAAGTCCAGTTTTGTTTCTCTGTGGTCGATGGAAGTCTAGAGATGAACCTATTAATGCCTCTAAGCATACTAAATTCTCTGAACTGTGTATGCTTCTATGTATACCCTATGCTGTCATGGTTGCCTTCACATGCATTGCTTTGAATAGATACTACATTGCTTATTTTTAGCCGGACAAAGAGCTCTATCTGCAGATAGAGTTCTGTTCTGCAACTACTTTCTCCTCGTCATCATCTTTGTGTTGTGAATCTCACTGGAAAAAATTACATGGTCATAGCTCAAGGGATAGATCAGTTGTGCTTGGAAATAGTTCACAGTAACGAACATGCATCCCTTTGGACAGTCTTGTGATGAAATTCCCAACTCGGCTGATGAAAATGCACCATTTAAAAGACTCTGTTCATGCCCAATTAAGTAATATAATGATAATCAGAAGCAGTTGCAGATGAAGGAAGAGACCTATAATTGCTAGATGCCCATTCAGAAATTTGTCAAAATCCTAGTACCATCGCATGGTAAAGGCTGCGCTCTGTTTTGCCAGTCAAGGCAACTGCTACCAAGTGGTCCGGTCAGACTTAAGATAGTTTTTCCGAAGAACGCATCGTTCATTTTGCAGTAACAAATACACAAACCTGTGAAATACTGAGAGAGATATAATCTTAAAAGTGGAGATGGCACTAATAGGAGTGGCGGGGAAATAAGGGATACAGGCAGGACGAAGTTAAAAACTTAAGTAGATAATGAAATGTAGAAGAGCAATCACACGTGTGACGTAAGCAGTGCAATAGAGTCACCAAAAACGATGTGCATTAGAAGTTAAATACTTCAAGATGAAGAGTGGCGGTGAATTAGGTGATTAAGGGAGGAGAAGTGTAAATGTGGGAAAAATTTTGGAGGGAATGCATACGAAAGTCTTCTTTCTTATGACTAGTCATATTCACGTGTTATTTTTTTCAATCTTTTGATAGAGAAAAGGTGTGCAGTGTAAAGTCCAGTGAGGTAAAATAATTTATAGATATCTCATAAAAGAAATCTTTGGTCAATTAGTGCTTCCAGTATTATATAATTGTTAATTGAAATGTTATGCCTCGTGTTTTGAGGGTAGTTAGAACACACGATAATTTAAGAAAAATCTCCCTTGCAAATGTTGTGGGACACTTTAGAGATAGGTTTATGTAGAGGACACAGCGGAATCCCATGTCAAGTTAGAAGTTGATTTTGATAATTAAAAGCATGGCTGGTCAGATGCTTTTTTAGCCATACTTACAGTGTTAGATATGTGTCATCAAAGTTAAATTTTTGATCCCTTTGTGGCGCGGTTTATACCTCACTTCCACAAGGGGGTGTAGGGGGGCTTCGCCCCCCCACTCATCTTGCAAGGGGTCCATGAGGTGGCGACGTGTTATAGAGCACCCCCCTGGTGAGGGTTCGATGGTGGAGCCCCTGAAGCAAAAATTAAGGAGTCAATCCCTTGTTTCTAGAAAGATGAATTGAACCAAATTCTATTTTTAGGAAGGAAAATCCTAATGGCGTTTTCCACTCTATTTTCAGGAGGAAGCCTAACTGTACTTTGCCAATTACATGTATATATTTACATGGAGATCTAAAATTGCTCATAACGAGTTCACATGTAATATGTTCATCTTGAGTTGATAAAAGCTTGATATCTTGCCAAGTAGACGTTTCCCTAAGCACTTAGCCGGGGTTTTACCATGTAAATATGTTGTTTGTCTCTAACATGTTTGGTATTTTATATATTTCATTTATCTCTATCTCTGTAAACTATTATTTTTCTATTCAACTTTTTGTGTATTCATTGCTACAAAGTATGTGGTTTTCTAACATATAGATCATTATGTTAGGCCATTTGGCATGTTTGCACAAACACAAATATATGTCATTTGCAAGAGGTTTTTGTATTGATTTTTATTTACCTCCTCAACATTCGAGGTTTTTAAAACACATTAACTTTGAAGCATTTTCATTTGTATCTATGTAATGCCACGATGCGCACAACAAGTTTTCTCATGGAAGAATTATCTATCTAAAGTTTTGATAACCAAAATATAACGGATCATACGCTATGCGAGAACATGACAAGGTATGGTTTCCATCGTTGTGACTTTTTAAAAATATTTCTCATGGAGAATCTCATGTGTGGCACAAGGTAAGCAAATCATGATTGGATGTGAGGGTGGTTTTAGCAGGAAAATCCGTAGAATCCAGTAAATTGAATAACACTAGATTAGCATGTAAACCTATAACCATGGGTAGTGAGGTTGTTTAAACATACATACACTTAACACTTAACAAATAATCTCTAGAGTTAGTAAGAAACCAAATATAATTTTATGAATCCAATCCATTATAATGAAAATGAAAATCCAAATATGAGAAAGGATTGGAAGGTGTGAACCAGAAAAATAATAGGAATATTCCTCCCCTTAAGATGCATTTACGATCCAATGGGAAGGGGTCTAAGGGATGAGGTTTTTGTTTTCCTTGTGTGCTATCTTTTTGGATGGGCTACTAGTTTCGGTTGTGTTGTTTTTTATTTCACTTTGCCGCTAGTAGAGGCTATCTCAATTGATCCTCATTGTTATATCTTTGTCTCCACTTTTGTTCTAGGTAGGGTCCCCTTAGCCCTCTTTTACCTCTAATAAAAAAATATAATTTTATTTTATTTAAAATATTTATCTATGTTAACATTTCCATTCCAATTTGATGGGGAGGGGTGCGGATTTTACCGAATGGAGTGTCGCACTAGCGAAAACTGTGAATTATGTGAAAATCGTGAAAATAGTGAAATTTTCCGAAAAATGTGAAAAAGGAAAAAGCTTGTTTTTTCAAAAATAACAAATGTTGTGGTGGGAGATGGGTTTCCTGCACCGGGTGCTGGGGTCCTCACTGGTGTGAACAAGATCCCAGTGGGAAATGGATGGCGAGGCATCGCTCATGGATCAGCCCGTGAACTTGAAGCGGAAAAGGCTTTGCTTGAATTGATAGGACAAATTGGCGCTAGCTTGGTTGTCAAAACCCTAATTTCTTTGTTCAGGGAGTCGGTATTAGAAAAAACGGCGGTAGAAAAAAGTCTAGTGCAGGCTGAGCCAACTATTGAGGTAATACAGGAGGTCCCTTTCAATCCATCCCTGATTGGGTCTGATAGGTTGAAGAGCTTGGAAGACTTCAAGGTTGATGAAATCAATTTCAAAATTTCTGTAGAAAGTTTACATCTCTCAGTGCCTCCTCCTCCCAAAGCTGCTTTTTCTGATTCGCGGTTGAAAAGGGTGATTTTCTGCAAGTTTGTATGCACCCATTTCTCTCTTGGAGGATTTCAAGTTGGGTTACGTGCTTCTGGGGCTCAAATGCTAAACCAAAAGTCAGTTTCCATGCCAACAAATTTTTCTAGGTATGTTTCCCCTCCCCTGATTTGCTGAATTTGGTGCTTAAAGAAGGACCCTAGTTCATGAACTCTTCCAGCCTATACTTTTGTCCTTGGTCACCAAATTTCGACCCCTAGAAGGAAAAAATTTCGAAGGCCCTGCTTTGGTTAAGCATTCATGTTCTACCTTTGGATCTCCACAAATGGTCTGTTCTGAAGCCAATTGTGAACTCCCTAGGGACCCTCATGCCCATTCGTAATCCTACCCTAAATTTTTGCCGCAAAAGCTTGGTACGTCTCTATGTTGTGATGGACCTAACTACCCCTCTGCCGCCGTCTTTGACTCTCCAAACAAATTCCGGCCCCAAGTGCTTTACCATTGAGTATGAGGGTCTAAATTCAAAGTGTTTTTATTGCGGGCAGTTGGGTCATCAAAGTAGGGTCTGCTCTTTAAAACTGGCCAAGGCTTCCAAGGAGTTGTATTCTCATAAGGTTGGCTCTGTGATGAAATGGCTGGAGGAGAGTGAAATGGCATCACCCTTGGTGGGTGATATTTCACCTCTTTCTCTTCTAAAAGAAACTGAAGAAGTGCATAAAAAATTCGGGGAATTAATTTCCCTTATTAAGGAAGGTTTTGATCAAGGGAAAGCGGCTTCCCTGAACTCACTACAATCTTTTCTCTTGGATAAAGTTGAGACAGATAAGTTTTAGTCCCTTTTAGGTGATGGCATCTTGGAGGAAGGAGAATTTGAGTCAGATATACTGGTACCGGCTTTAGCTTCTTCAAAATTGTCTTCGGTTCAAGCAGGGTTGAAGGAGGCAATATGCGGCTCAGCCGACAAAAAAGGTAGAAAATCCAAACAAGAACTGACACTGTTGGAAGTGGATGCTGGCAAACAAAGTGTCTTAAAATTTTCCAAAGCTGTGTTTGGGAAGGTGAATGTCCTTCCCTCTCCTAAATGATAATACTTTCTAGGAATATGAGGGGTCTCAACACCCCTGATAAACAACGCTATCACCTTTGTGGTGGTGATTTCAATGCTATCACCTTTGTGAAAGATAAAAAAGGTGGTATTTTTAGAAATCAGAAATCCCAGGTAAATTTTTGTTCCTTTATCTCTGACAACTCTCTTTTAGATATCAAGCCCAAACAAGGTTGGTTCACCTAGAGCAAATCATAGGAAGGGCTTCAGTAATATTACTGAAAGGTTGACAGTTTCTTAGCCGGCCCTAAGTGGCCTTTGAATAATGTTGTCTTAGAATGCTCGATTCTGCCTGGTCTGGCTCTGATCACTTCCCAGTTTCCATATTAGTCAATATCAACTTTTCCCCTCACAAATCCCCTTTTAAGTTTGAGCTTATGTGGCTGAGGTATGCCTCTCTAGAAAACAACATTTTGCAATGGTGGCACTCCTATCAGGTTGAAGGTTCAAAAATGCTGGTGCTTGCACAAAAACTAAAACTTCTAAAAAAGGATCTAAGATCTTGGAACAAATCTTGTTTTAAGAATATCTTCCAAGAAAAGCCTAGAGTGGAAGCCGAGTTGAAAGCTCTGAATGAGTTAATTTTTTTCTCTGGCATAGGGGAGGCGGAGTTTCTTCTAGAGAAGTCTTTACTAGCCCAACTTGGTGAATTACTTCTGCATGAGGAGGTCTTCTAGAAACAAAAATCATGGGAATCATGGCTCAAGGATGGGGACATGAAACACAAAGTTTTTTCATTCATCCGTAAAAGCAAGGCGGAGCTCGTCTTTCATCTCCGAGATAAAGAGTCATGATGGTATTGTCCTCTTTGATAAAAAAAAAATTATGATGAAGGGGTGCGGTTATTTGCTTCCCTCCTTCAAGGTGACATCGCAATCCTCTTTCCTTGACAATATCCCGATGCTGGTCACTGATGCTCAAAATGTGGCCCTTCTTAAGCCCTTCAATGTGAGTGAAGTGGAGAAAGTGGTTTTCTCTATGGCCAAGAACAAAGCTCCGTGTCTGGATGGTTTTCAGGCTAATTTCTTTTAGAAAATTTGGAACATCATTGGCTATGATGTTTGGGCGGTTGTAGAAGAATCTCGCAGATCCCGTTCAGTGCTTAAATCACTAAAGTGTACCTTTATAAGTCTCTTCCCGAAGATCCCACAACCCTCTTCATTCGCAAGCTTCAGGTCGGTTTCTCTATGTAATACCTCCTACAAAATCATCTCGAAAGCCATTGCTACTAGACACAAAGGGCTGCTGGAACCTATGATCTCTTCGAAGCAATCTGGTTCTTCTTGCCGGGGAGGTCAATTTTGATTGTATTTTTCTCTTCATGAATTCATTCATTCTATCTCCTACGATAAATCCCAGGTATGTTACTAAAACTAGATATTAGCAAGGGGCCCCTTGAAAATATCACTGGAATTTTTAATCAAAAATCTAAAACATATCCATTCAGGTTCAAATTACATTGTCACACATGCAATTGCTAGTTATAGGGCTGTTGACTATCTTCTCAAAAGGACGAATGCCAGTTGAAAAATATTTATATAGATTTATATTAATATTATACTACTCCACACATTTTGTTTAAGAAATTCGTGTGGCAAACATAGAACAATAAACCGATAAATCCCTGGACTATAACCTTTGCTAATTCCAATGGTATGATTAGTCATAAAACCACGTTCCATTTTCAACTTATCTACCCTCTTCACATTAGAGTGTAATTTTCTTGTAATATTGCAGATTTCAACTTGTGTCGTATCACAGAAAGGATCACTGTCAGCCTGAATATCCATTCATTGCATGTAAATAGTGATTGGCACCCACGCCTGCACAATTATTCGAACAAGAATCTATTGATGATATTTACGGACATCTCTCTTTCAGGCGATAAATGATAGCTGTGTGTGATTGACAGCAATGTTTTCTTTTTTATGGCTGATTTCATTGTTTTCTAGACAATTTATAAAGGCGATCTATAAATTTCTCGTCGGTAAAACCAGTGTGAATATGGCTATGGCGGTCTCTTCTCTTTCTCTTTCTGTTCTTGTCTGTCCCTTTGCTTTCTGTCCTTTATTTGTTCAACTCGAACCCGATCGAAGCACGGGAGGTCAAAGTTTTATATTATTTACATTGTTTGCTTAAGAGTTTGAAGTAGTTTTGCCCCCACGTATATTTTGAAGCATAAATGTTAATAAAAGTTATGTCGCTGTGTAGCAGGTTTTTCGTGATGGGGGTAGCAGGTGTGTACTTATGACGCTGAGTCGCAGTGCTGTTATTATAAGTCTAAAAATGCTCTGCCGCTCTCTCCAATCCTCCTAATCCTCCTAACGTAGATTTTGATCCCAGCCCACATAAATGTTGCCACAGATTGAACTTTTATCGTCTCCATCCTTTTCTTCTTTCTAATCCATAAGAACCATTGTATGAAGTGCTTCGATTTTGTGTGGCATTTTAGGACGAGAGGCATGTACCTTACTTTGAATAATGCTTCCATAGCTGCCCACAAATCCTTTTACAGAGTGGAAAATAAAATGTTGAAGTGAACTAATGTCTTGGAATGCCAATGAATGTCAAAAGTTTTGAACACACATTGTCGTCTGAAATACCGCATGTGGTTTCATGTCAAAATAGAGGAAGAGCCTTCTTATTCTACTCTCTGGAAAGAAGAAATGAAAACAATTATTCAAGATAAAGCATAATTAGTTTTAAATCTTTAAATATTTTCACTAGCCCCAATAGTAGTTTTAGGGCATTACAATGGCTTGAAAATTGTACTGAAGCAAGAAAATGTGTCGATCTGAAACTAGAGGTATAGATCATTGTTGTCACTTGTAATGAAGTTTTTTCTTCCTTTCCTTTCTCTTTTTTGGGGTATAATGCTAAAATCTATCAAAATCCACACAGATAAAGGAAATAGTGCACACACATATGTAACGACCCAAAACCAAGCACACACGAACAACACAGTGAAATATAGGATAACTTTTTTTTTTGACTTGCTTTGACACATAACACGACACAACATGTCATCACCAAGGTTACCACCAACACTAGTGAACCATTTGTTACGGGGGACGACTACAACGGTCAGCACGGAAACGTTCACACCTATCAAGGACAATACATTTTTTTTTTTGACAAGACAACATGGAAGTCCAACCACATGACATACTTACATTTAGGGCATCCCATGAGGAAATTCTTGTTAAGTTTTCTTGTTTACTAAAATGTCTCTTAATTCTTAACTTACATTCTTATAAAATTTCGTGTAATGATTCACACAATTCTTTTCACAAGGGAGAAATTCTTTCTTTTCAACTGTTGACTAAATAGCTTAAGGCCAAGCTTTCTAAACTAGGATCATAAATTTTATGTCCAAAATATTTATTATTCATTTGATTTTAGAACATTTTCCATTTCTTATAAGGTTAATTAATCTTACTCAAGCCACTAACGCCTGTTCCACAACTCTATTGCACAGGTGAAGCCATAAGCTCCGATAGAGTGGAAAGTACCACTTAGGGGGTTCATAACAATGGCCTTCTTGTTTAAGGATCAAACTTTGACCTTGCTTAAGAAATGTCACCATGAATCAAGGCAAGGGTTAACAGAACAGGACAACAGAATTTAGATTTCAGGGTCACATTGTTTACTATCAATCTTTCATTGAGGTTAAGAGTTTATCGAGATTGGTTAAATGTTCCATCTAGACTTTATTTAATTAGGTTTGACAAAGGAGAACATTTCAAACGATATAGAGATATTTCAGGTTTTATTAATCAATTTACCTCCTACTTATTAAATCCTATCATCTTCTAAAATCTAACCATTGATTTCGCTATGAGATCATTTAAGGTTTCACCATAAAAGGATAATGTTTATTAGTTTAACTTTTATAAGGGCTATCCAGCTCACTTCATAGTGTTTACAAAATCATTACTACTATGCCTTAGGAGGATTTACAACTAAACATTTTAACTCAAGAGCAGAGTTTAACAGTACTCATTTGCGAAGAAACAAAACAAGGTTACATCAATTCATTCCAACATGATGTACAAACTAAAGGGACATACCATTTCTATTGAACCATGACTAGGGAGCAAGAGAGTAATAACATGGGGACATGCCCCGCTACTATTCTAAGGATTAAAATTCACTAGAATATCCCATAACCAAGCGGTAATAAAATTTCATCTTTCACATGATAACCAAACAAACCAAAGTTTCAATAGTTACAACAACAAAACTCTACAATACATTTACTAGGCACTGACCCTTCTTCTAAAATGTCCAAAGGCCCTTTCCAAATTTTATAACATAGTACACATTCGTACAAAGGAACATCATAACCAAGATTGATGCAGTAATCTACAAGTTCTTCCATCATCTAACCACATAAGCCATCTGCAACAATTAATAACCTGAGTCAGTTCACGAGAACTGAGCAAGATAAGACTATACATAGCAACAATAAGCTACTAGCTAACAAAACCATGAAAGGAAGCATTCTATTTCAAGAAATGGATCAAAGTTCTAACCTCTAACAACCTTTTGAAACAAGATATAATTTTCAACATATCAACTAAGAAGAAATCCATAAGTTTTAGTTATGAAAATACCTCGAAAACTACAAAAGTTTGACAACCAAATACGCAAGACTATGAAATTTAAATGATTAGACACAAGAGTTGAGAGTATTAGGATTTCAATCATGTAATCCCGTAGATTACGTGATTGAAATTGAAAGTGTAACCCATCAATCAACATTCTCAAGGTGAAGTCAAAGATAAAAACCAGACCCGATCTTAGTTGCCAAAAAGAATATAGTTTTGGAATCGTTCCATAGGGCCATAGACCTAATAGGCTAGAAACGAACAACGAGGGTAATAAAAAAGTTCCATCATGTAATCAAAAGGGTTTAAAGGATGAAAATATTATATTCAAACCCACAACCATTATATCTTAGGTAATAAGTGACTTCATAGCTAATAAGGATGAGTGGAAAGGATGGTAAGAATGCCCGGAATAGGCATCGCCTAACAGCCTACCTACTGAACATAACCAGGGCCAGAATAGCGACAAGCCTCATTAATACCCAAATTGAGTAGGCAATCTAGTATTCTAAACACATCCTTGCAATTTTCATAATACTTTAGATTTATAACCCTCCCGTTCTAGAGGAACATAGCCATGAATCTAGACTTGGTTGAAATTTTCCGACGTCAACTCACTTTCTAATTCCATAAACGACGGATACAAAGAAAAAGGTCTCTCAACTCTCCTTAATTTACATCTCATCACTAAGTTATGGTAACCTATGCAGTGATTAAACACATAATATACCATTGAAGATAGATATCCTCCAATAATGAACTTCTATAATGATGTAATTACAATTATTACGTTCGATACATAAACAAACTATTCCATAGCTTCTTTTCCCTTTTGAGACAACAAAATATATTCACGACCTTCCATCACAATCATTCTAAATTTGTAATGAAAGGTCACTCATCAAGAAGGAAGTACAAAATAAGTTTGACTAAATTAAGGAACTTCATGTTACCTTAAGCAGTTGATGAAAACCTTAACTTTCACGAACCGTGAAAGATATTACCTTACTCCATCAAGGCATTATGTCTAAACATAATTAAATCGATCACACAAGGAATCATCAACATACCGTATCTTAACACTATAAAGGTCATTAATTTTATCAAATTTTACTCATAGAAAGAGTAGAATCAAATGGGGTTCTATCAATAATTTATGCCCTTCTATCAACCCAGGACATATTTTCGGCCCAAAACTTCCTTCTTAACAAGCATATATATTGAACTTCTAATTCCCAAATGCCCTAATAATTTGCACAATACACGAAGTGCATAATCACGCTCATCATAAAAAAAAAAAAAATTTAACTGTATATTTTCCTCCAGGGCAATAACATAATAGGAGCCCAATACTAGTCAAAGCTGCAATGTTCTAGGGGCGATTACATACCCAGGTTCACAAAAGAAACAGTGACATTTTTGCAGAAGGAAGTAACTTTAAAATTATATATATATATATATATATATATATATATATATATATATATATATATATATATATATATTTTCATATGGTCAATCGAAGCATACACTGAGAACCTTTGTTTGTTTTATAAATAAATGGGTTTGATCACGTCAACAAGAACAACCAACAGAGGCAAATCTAGAAGTAACAAACTGTTAACCATGTACTGAACGCAAATCCACAAAATCACCGATTTAAACCAATTTCTAGAAAGAAAAAGTTTCATTTCAAGAGGTTTATTAGATACTAGCATATTATGTATATGGTTAGTCTATCTTGCCTATTTTAACGCATCCACCAGTTGTGAACATCCAGCAGGGACTGCTACAGCCACATGCCTTCCGCTTTATCCTCTGCTTCACTGGTCTTTTCTTGCAATATACCACACCAGGATTCCCTTTTGAAGGCACGACTAGAAGAATGCAATAGGTGGCTGTCCAAACACTAGATTGCTTCAATGCAGCTGCTTTTGGGGGGGGTGAGAGTCGAACTACTTACCACTCAGTCCGAGAGCACTTGCGCTAGAAAGCTAAACACTGACCATGGTTTGAAGCTCAGACACAAGACATAATGATTACATCACTCCAGGTTCTGAAAGGCATCTACCGTATTGATACACAATCCTTTTCCTTCATCAGATTTGGGGACATCATCAAACTCTCGGTGCAAACATTTCAGCTGCAGTCTGTAAGGCATGATTATTCCAACAGCAAACTTTATGCCTGCCAACCTAGTGACTTGTTGAAGAAGCTCATATAATAGCAGAGCAAATTATGTTTCATGAATATTCTGATATGAAACAGATCGGCCTCTATGAGGTTCTCTTCCATGAGTTACATCGAATAGCAACAAGTAGGATCTTTGTAAATAAATTTCATCAGGTCTACTGGTAACACCCTCACTATCACATAATTGATTTTGAAGAAACAAAACTCAGTACATGATCTGAGATCTGAAAAATATCCTGCTACCTTCATCTCCCCAGACATTTTCTCCAATATTACATAGATCTCTTGTGCTCGCGGGTGTGATCCGTCTCCTTAAAGGAGAATCCCGAATTTGAGGGTGAAATCAATGCTGAACAGATAACAACAAGGTTGGACCACCTGCTTGTTGGAGCATTCAAACAGGCTTCTACTATACTACAACATGCCTATTGCCTAGCTAATTATTGTTGGCAGGCAGTTGCTGTGGATCCCCAACAAGAACACACCATACAACACCCAATGAACAGTGGAGGTAACACGCCTACTTCCCTAGCTTGCAGCTTCAACTATAACCACCATATCAAACCCAACTTAGAACAACATATCTGTCGCCAATAAGCAATGACATTGGCCTTGACAGTGCAACCGGGAGGACCATAGACAAATAATCCAGCAACCCCTCTATAAATTTTTTAAAGGAGGGTATATAAAAGAGCCTCCTCTCTAGCGTATTGTTGATGGCCTGCCTGAAGGCTTCTTTGCTAAGCGCGGCACCCAAATCTGTGATTTTCATGAAGAAACTGCCCTCATCAGATATCTTGGCCTGCAGCGTGGCTGGAAGTGACTTTCCAAAATGAAAAGGCAAGACGGCTCAACTAAAACTTTATCTCGTTCTTCTACTACAGCTGCAAGATTTTGCACAACTGATCACGACTGTGGTCGCGTGCAACCAGAACAGCAGGATCAACACCATCGTTTCCTTGGGCTCGCCCTGCAGCAGCTGTCGCACTTACTCTCTCTGGACTTCACGAGCAGGGAGGGAGGAATAGGCAGCTGCAACCATTGAAAGCATTTAACAACAAAACATTTGGCCCCATTCTAAGCACGACCCGTCAGCAGGAAAATCGTTGCAAAAACAGCCTGTGCGGCCATGGCAAGGAGAGGAGCAACAACAGAAGAGCTTCTAAAAGCCTGCGACTCCACTGAACTGCCTGTACAGCACCATTTTTGAGACCCACACCCACCCACGCAACATCATGGCGGTAGAATTTCATTTCACCATCAATGAATCCACTGTCCAGAACACGCTGAAGCAATTCATCTGTTGCAGCATTTGATGGAGTGCCAACAAGCATTCGTGGTTTGGGCAGAAAACAACAGGCATCAGCAGGTTGCAAGTCAAAAGAATTAATGACTGGGGCATGTGCGGCCACCAACCAGGAAGAAAAACTGAACACGCCAAGAAAAGGGTGCAGGGCTCTTTAATGCCATGGCGGGAAGGAGGCAAACACAAGGAAGATCAAATAAAAATCTGATTCTTTTTGAAAGCTACGCGGCCAGCAGGGCGGAAGACATACGGTGGTGGCAGGAAAACAATTGGTTTCATTACTTCTCACCAACTATATGCCAAACAAGGCGCTACAACATATATATTAATAGATCACTGTTGCCATTGTACTGAAGTCCAGTTTTGTTTCTCTGTGGTCGATGGAAGTCTAGAGATGAACCTATTAATGCCTCTAAGCATACTAAATTCTCTGAACTGTGTATGCTTCTATGTATACCCTATGCTGTCATGGTTGCCTTCACATGCATTGCTTTGAATAGATACTACATTGCTTATTTTTAGCCGGACAAAGAGCTCTATCTGCAGATAGAGTTCTGTTCTGCAACTACTTTCTCCTCGTCATCATCTTTGTGTTGTGAATCTCACTGGAAAAAATTACATGGTCATAGCTCAAGGGATAGATCAGTTGTGCTTGGAAATAGTTCACAGTATCGAACATGCATCCCTTTGGACAGTCTTGTGATGAAATTCCCAACTCGGCTGATGAAAATGCACCATTTAAAAGACTCTGTTCATGCCCAATTAAGTAATATAATGATAATCAGAAAGTTGCAGATGAAGGAAGAGACCTATAATTGCTAGATGCCCATTCAGAAATTTGTCAAAATCCTAGTACCATCGCATGGTAAAGGCTGCGCTCTGTTTTGCCAGTCAAGGCAACTGCTACCAAGTGTCCGGTCAGACTTAAGATAGTTTTCCGAAGAACGCATCGTTCATTTTGCAGTAACAAATACACAAACCTGTGAAATACTGAGAGAGATATAATCTTAAAAGTGGAGATGGCACTAATAGGAGTGGCGGGGAAATAAGGGATACAGGCAGGACGAAGTTAAAAACTTAAGTAGATAATGAAATGTAGAAGAGCAATCACACGTGTGACGTAAGCAGTGCAATAGAGTCACCAAAAACGATGTGCATTAGAAGTTAAATACTTCAAGATGAAGAGTGGCGGTGAATTAGGTGATTAAGGGAGGAGAAGTGTAAATGTGGGAAAAATTTCGGAGGGAATGCATACGAAAGTCTTCTTTCTTATGACTAGTCATATTCACGTGTTATTTTTTTCAATCTTTTGATAGAGAAAAGGTGTGCAGTGTAAAGTCCAGTGAGGTAAAATAATTTATAGATATCTCATAAAAGAAATCTTTGGTCAATTAGTGCTTCCAGTATATATAATTGTTAATTGAAATGTTATGCCTCGTGTTTTGAGGGTAGTTAGAACACACGATAATTTAAGAAAAATTCCCTTGCAAATGTTGTGGGACACTTTAGAGATAGGTTTATGTAGAGGACACTCGGAATCCCATGTCAAGTTAGAAGTTGAATTTGATAATTAAAAGCATGGCTGGTCAGATGCTTTTTAGCCATACTTACAGTGTTAGATATGTGTCATCAAAGTTAAATTTTTGATCCCTTTGTGGCGCGGTTTATACCTCACTTCCCAAGGGGGTGTAGGGGGGCTTCGCCCCCCCACTCATCTTGCAAGGGGTCCATGAGGTGGCGACGTGTTATAGAGCACCCCATGGTGAGGGTTCGATGGTGGAGCCCCTGAAGCAAAAATTAAGGAGTCAATCCCTTGTTTCTAGAAAGATGAATTGAACCAAATTCTATTTTTAGGAAGGAAAATCCTAATGGCGTTTTCCACTCTATTTTCAGGAGGAAGCCTAAGTGTACTTTGCCAATTACATGTATATATTTACATGGAGATCTAAAATTGCTCATAACGAGTTCACATGTAATATGTTCATCTTGAGTTAATAAAAGCTTGATATCTTGCCAAGTAGATGTTTCCCTAAGCACTTAGCTGGGGTTTTACCATGTAAATATGTTGTTTGTCTCTCACATGTTTGGTATTTTATATATTTCATTTATCTCTATCTCTGTAAACTATTATTTTTCTATTCAACTTTTTGTGTATTCATTGCTACAAAGTATGTGGTTTTCTAACATATAGATCATTATGTTAGGCCATTTGGCATGTTTGCACAAACACAAATATATGTCATTTGCAAGAGGTTTTTGTATTGATTTTTATTTACCTCCTCAACATTCGAGGTTTTTAAAACACATTAACTTTGAAGCATTTTCATTTGTATCTATGTAATGCCACGATGCGCACAACAAGTTTTCTCATGGAAGAATTATCTATCTAAAGTTTTGATAACCAAAATATAACGGATCATACGCTATGCGAGAACATGACAAGGTATGGTTTCCATCGTTGTGACTTTTTAAAAATATTTCTCATGGAGAATCTCATGTGTGGCACAAGGTAAGCAAATCATGAGTGGATGTGAGGGTGGTTTTAGCAGGAAAATCCGTAGAATCCAGTAAATTGAATGACACTAGATTAGCATGTAAACCTATAACCATGGGTAGTGAGGCTGTTTAAACATACATACACTTAACACTTAACAAATAATCTCTAGAGTTAGTAAGAAACCAAATATAATTTTATGAATCCAATCCATTATAATGAAAATGAAAATCCAAATATGAGAATGGATTGGAAGGTTTGTGAACCAGAAAAATAATAGGAATATTCCTCCCCTTAAGATGCATTTACGATCCAATGGGAAGGGGTCTAAGGGATGAGGTTTTTGTTTTCCTTGTGTGCTGTCTTTTTGGATGGGCTACTAGTTTCGGTTGTGTTGTTCTTTATTTCACTTTGCCGCTAGTAGAGGCTATCTCAATTGATCCTCATTGTTATATCTTTGTCTCCACTTTTGTTCTGGGTAGGGTCCCCTTAGCCCTCTTTTACCTCTAATAAAAAAATATAATTTTATTTTATTTAAAATATTTATCTATGTTAACATTTCCATTCCAATTTGATGGGGAGGGGTGCGGATTTTACCGAATGGAGTGTCGCACTAGCGAAAACTGTGAATTATGTGAAAATCGTGAAAATAGTGAAATTTCCGAAAAATGTGAAAAAGGAAAAAGCTTGTTTTTTCAAAAATAACAAAGGTTGTGGTGGGAGATGGGTTTCCTGCACCGGGTGCTGGGGTCCTCACTGGTGTGAACAAGATCCCAGTGGGATATGGATGGCGAGGCATCGCTCATGGATCAGCCCGTGAACTTGAAGCGGAAAAGGCTTTGCTTGAATTGATAGGACAAATTGACACTAGCTTGGTTGTCAAAACCCTAATTTCTTTGTTCAGGGAGTCGGTATTAGAAAAAACGGTGGTAGAAAAAAGTCTAGTGCAGGCTGAGCCAACTATTGAGGTAATACAGGAGGTCCGTTTCAATCCATCCCTGATTGGGTCTGATAGGTTGAAGAGCTTGGAAGACTTCAAGGTTGATGAAATCGATTTCAAAATTGCTGTAGAAAGTTTACATCTCTCAGTGCCTCCTCCTCCCAAAGCTGTTTTTTTCTGATTCGCGGTTGAAAAGGGTGATTTTCTGCAAGTTTGTAGGCACCCATTTCTCTCTCGGAGGATTTCAAGCTGGGTTGCGTGCTTCTGGGGCTCAAATGCTAAACCAAAAGTCAGTTTCCATGCCAACGAATTTTTCTAGGTATGTTTCCCCTCCCCTGATTTGCTGAATTTGGTGCTTAAAGAAGGACCCTAGTTCATGAACTCTTCCAGCCTATACTTTTGTCCTTGGTCACCAAATTTCGACCCCTAGAAGGAAAAAATTTCGAAGGCCCTGCTTTGGTTAAGCATTCATGTTCTACCTTTGGATCTCCACAAATGGTCTGTTCTGAAGCCAATTGTGAACTCCCTAGGGACCCTCATGCCCATTCGTAATCCTACCCTAAATTTCTGCCGCAAAAGCTTGGTACGTCTCTATGTTGTGATGGACCTAACTACCCCTCTGCCGCCGTCTTTGACTCTCCAAAAAAATTCCGGCCCCAAGTGCTTTACCATTGAGTATGAGGGTCTAAATTCAAAGTGTTTTTATTGCGGGCAGTTGGGTCATCAAAGTAGGGTCTGCTCTTTAAAACTGGCCAAGGCTTCCAAGGAGTTGTATTCTCATAAGGTTGGCTCTGTGATGAAATGGCTGGAGGAGAGTGAAATGGCATCACCCTTGGTGGGTGATATTTCACCTCTTTCTCTTCTAAAAGAAACTGAAGAAGTGCATAAAAACTTCGGGGAATTAATTTCCCTTATTAAGGAAGGTTTTGATCAAGGGAAAGCAGCTTCCCTGAACTCACTACAATCTTTTCTCTTGGATAAAGTTGAGACAGATAAGTTTTAGTCCCTTTTAGGTGATGGCATCTTGGAGGAAGGAGAATTTGAGTCAGATATACTGGTACCCCGGCTTTAGCTTCTTCAAAATTGTCTTCGGTTCAAGCAGGGTTGAAGGAGGCAATATGCGGCTCAGCCGAAAAAAAAGGTAGAAAATCCAAACAAGAACTGACACTGTTGGAAGTGGATGCTGGCAAACAAAGTGTCCTAAAATTTGCCAAAGCTGTGTTTGGGAAGGTGAATGTCCTTCCCTCTCCTAAATGATAATACTTTCTAGGAATCTGAGGGGTCTCAACACCCCTGATAAACAACGCTTGTTTAAGCGTTATCTCTTTTCCTCAGAGGCGAGTGTGGTGTTGCTTCAAGAAACAAATATGGCCGCAACAGAAGCTACTACGCTATGGAAAAATTTAGTTAAGGGCTGGAATATTATATTCTCCGATGCTACCGGGGCCTCAGGGGGCTTGGGATTCTGGTGGAAGGAATGTCAGGTTCAGGTTGATCTTATCGACCAGAAACATAGTTGGCAATTGGGTCGGCTTTTCCTGAAACGTTCTCATTCGGTCTTCTACCTCCTTAATGTGTATGGTCCGAATAGCATAATTGGCAAAAGAGAGGTTTGACAAGACATCTCCAAGTCTTTGCTCCCCCTCGAGGATAAACTGTTTCTTCTTGGTGGTGATTTCAATGCTATCACCTTTGTGAAAGATAAAAAAGGTGGTATTTTTAGAAATCAGAAATCCCAAGTAAATTTTTGTTCCTTTATCTCTGACAACTCTCTTTTAGATATCAAGCCCAAACAAGGTTGGTTCACCTAGAGCAATCATAGGAAGGGCTTCAGTAATATTACTGAAAGGTTTGACAGTTTCTTAGCCGGCCCTAAGTGGCCTTTGAATAATGTTGTCTTAGAATGCTCGATTCTGCCCTGGTCTGGCTCTGATCACTTCCCAGTTTCCATATTAGTCAATATCGACTTTTCCCCTCACAAATCCCCTTTTAAGTTTGAGCTTATGTGGCTGAGGGATGCCTCTCTAGAAAACAACATTTTGCAATGGTGGCACTCCTATCAGGTTGAAGGTTCAAAAATGCTGGTGCTTGCACAAAAACTAAAACTTCTAAAAAAGGATCTAAGATCTTGGAACAAATCTTGTTTTAAGAATATCTTCCAAGAAAAGCCTAGAGTGGAAGCCGAGTTGAAAGCTCTGAATGAGTTAATTTTTGTCTCTGGCATAGGGGAGGCGGAGTTTCTTCTAGAGAAGTCTTTACTAGCCCAACTTGGTGAATTACTTCTGCATGAGGAGGTCTTCTAGAAACAAAAATCATGGGAATCATGGCTCAAGGATGGGGACATGAACACAAAGTTTTTTCATTCATCCGTAAAAGCAAGGCAGAGCTCATCTTTCATCTCCGAGATAAAGAGTCATGATGGTATTGTCCTCTTTGATAAAAAAAAATTATGATGAAGGGGTGCGGTTATTTGCTTCCCTCCTTCAAGGTGACATCGCAATCCTCTTTCCTTGACAATATCCCGATGCTGGTCACTGATGCTCAAAATGTGGCCCTTCTTAAGCCCTTCACTGTGAGTGAAGTGGAGAAAGTGGTTTTCTCTATGGCCAAGAACAAAGCTCCATGTTCGGATGGTTTTCAGGATAATTTCTTTTAGAAAATTTGGAACATCATTGGCTATGATGTTTGGGCGGTTGTAGAAGAATATCGCAGATCCCGTTCAGTGCTTAAATCACTAAAGTGTACCTTTATAAGTCTCTTCCCGAAGATCCCACAACCCTCTTCACTCGCAAGCTTCAGGTCGGTTTCTCTGTGTAATACCTCCTACAAAATCATTTCGAAAGCCATTGCTACTAGACACAAAGGGCTGCTGGAACCTATGATCTCTTCGAAGCAATCTGGTTTCTTGCCGGGGAGGTCAATTTTTGATTGTATTTTTCTCTTTCATGAATTCATTCATTCTATCTCCTACGATAAATCCCCAGGTATGTTACTAAAACTAGATATTAGCAAGGCCTTTGAAAATATCAACTGGAATTTTCTAATCAGAATTCTTAGAAAGTTTGGTTTTTTGGTTCAATTTTGTAATTGGGTGTGTTGGTGCTCAAAACATTCTCGCCCTATTTTGCCATTGAAAATCTATCAATTTATGGCCTCTGCCATAAATTATCTCCTCATGTTGTTCATAAGAAGTCCCTGAATTCCTTTTGTTTCCGTATTCAATCCGTTCATGGGTCCAGGGTCACGTATGGATCCATGGTTGTTTCTTTGTTTCTCTATTTTTCTGGAAAAGGTTTGTATTTGGGTGTAAAACTTGAGCTGTCCCATGTTTTCTATTTTCCACATCTGGGATTTGCTGTCCTTGTCATTTTGCCCTAAATACTTGAGAAAAAATGAATGGATGTAGTTTAGAGGAATGTATTTGAGCCTTGTAACATTTCAGAATTCTTTGTCCTTCGAGAAAATTTCATCTCCAGGCTCGAATGGTCATTCTTCTGCATTTTACGGTTTGACGGGCATTTCTCCCGGTCAAATTTACATCCTTACATCAATAGGAAATGTGGCTTCTTTTCATTGGCCAGGTGACGGCGGGAAAATGCTTTAACTTGTCACTTTTTGCCTTTTTGGAAGAAAGGGAAAATTTGGTGCTGTAGCTCCGCTCAATTCTAATTGGTTCTTTTGGTGCTTATGTGGCTTCTTTTGGTTGAATGGGGCGCGGTAGGTTTGTTTTTGAACTTGTCCTTTTTGGCTACTTTGGAAAAAAGTTTGAACCCACCCCGCAGCCCCGCTAGGATTCAATCAAAGTGAATTTTAAACGATAGGGAAAAAGTCTTACTTTGACCCCGCAGAATGGCACGTGGCAAGGCTAATGCGGGCCTTCAGAGGCAAGTTGGATGTTTTTCCCTTCTGGAAAAATGGAGTAAAATTCTAAAATGGAAGTGTGCCCCTGCCGAGTCATTTTGAAGCCTTGAGGTCTATGAAGTTGTGCCATAATGACACGTGGAGGTCTCCGTCGGGTCTTCTTGCCTTAGACTTTTCAGCAACTTCTTAATGGGGCCCAAGACCCATGGTGAGCCCGTGCTCATTCAAGTTCTCAAATTTTGCGGACCATCTCAAGATGTGCCATTGTGATGCGTGGCAGTTTGAAGAGTCAAAAGGTGGGGAGGCGGACCATCGGGGGCAACTTGGATTTTTTGCCTCTTATCACCAAAAGGATTGAAGCATCAAAATGGACCATAGACCCGACAGAGAATAGTCAAAATTTTGCCTCGGTCAACGGTGGAGGTGTAGAATTTTAGCGGAAATTTGGAAAATTTCCTTTTTGTGAAGAAAAGAGTTAAAAGTGTAAAATGAAGTGTGTTTCCACTGGGACCCATATCAGGGACTAGAAGAGGAAGGGCGGAGCTGCGGGGGAAACTTGGAAAATTTTCCTTTTTCCAAAAAAGAGGTGAAATAGTAGAATTTGGCCGCGGTTCCTCTAGGGCCCACCTTAGGACATGTGTCAGGCTCATTTCCCAAAGGAGGAGGTGCGGAGAAAAATGTGAAAATTTTACATTTTTTCAAAAATTTGTAAAAGGAAAAAAGGAACCCGCAGGCTCGTTTTAAAGTGGATATCCCAAGTGGATGGTCCAAATTCAAAGTAGAAATCAACGAAAACTGTACATCTATATCTGATTTTTTCTGCCATTTTCACTCCAGAGCTCCTGGAGATGTGAGTCTTCATGATTTCTCGATATTTCTTACACACCAAATAGGAAAGGGGAGTAAATTTGATATCTAAGTTTGGTGAGGAAGATATGGGGATGTCTTTTGCCATTAAGATGAGATCTGACCTCTGGGCTCAATCTGATCTTCCATTTTTCTTCCCGAGCACGCAAAGAACCAGATTAGATATATTAGGGGTGAAAGTGGTTGGTGAGTTAAAAGAAGAATGATCCACCAGAGGAGGGAGTTGAATTTGGGCTATGTTCGAAGAGATCTGCCCCATGAGCACTTGGCAACTTTTTATAGATTTGATTTTGGGAATCATGATCGGGATCATGGTGAGCACTGGTGCACTCAATGTTTGGGTGTTTTGGGGAGAAAAATCTGTTGTAAAATGATATAAATGGCATCACTTTTGCTGTGAAAAGGGTGGGAAGTTAGAGGTTGTAATGCTAGAGTGTTATGAGTTAGAAACTGATCCCCTAAGAGAAAAGCTTGATAGAGCCCATCTTTCTGAGGGACTGTTTGAGGAACCTGTATATCTCTTTTGTATTAAAATTGATCGTGCCAAGGTGGTTGCAAGTGTACAACCATTGAAAAGATCTGAAACTGTCCTAGAAACTTTCCCCTGTTGATAAGTTTAATCAAATTTGAGTTATTTTGTGTTGACTCTGAGCAATTAGTGTCTGCTTTGTTTCAAAATTTCATAAAGAGTTTTATTCATTCCTATTGCAATCTTATACTAATTTTTTTGTGAAATCACACAGGATCTCATCCTTGTGACAGTTTAAAGGTATCTGCAATTTCATTTCAAGAAGATCCTTCATCTTGGATAAGATAAACAGATTTAAAATCAATTCAGTGTCATTTGTTGATAAAGATTGTCTGTAAGTCTTTGGGTGTACCTTAGGCATGGTTGAATCATAAAATATAGTGTTTAATTGGGTCCTCTAATTCAAGCCTTCATGTTAGGGTCTTAAATATTATGTGAAAACGTGCTGACTTGGGCCTCCATTGAAGCACACCTTTTGGTTGAAGGAATGTCTTGACTGTTATGAAGCTTTTTGTTGTAAAGTTTCTCTTTATTGTAAAGTACCTACAAAGGTTTGGTATAATCAAATTTATCCTGCTTCACCTCCCACCAAATTTCATTCAAAAACAATTAATCATACCCATACTACCCCTGTTTGTCATGTGTGTATACAAATGCAATATTTTTACTACCAAAACTTGTAGAAACAATCAGGTTTTCATTGTCTTTAGTGACCTGAAGCTTGCTTAGAAAATATCTCCATTATCTAGAGTGACAACTCGTGATAGTTAGGTTTTGTTGCATTGATCATATTTTCTTCAAGGTCTTCTTAATAATTTCACAAGGACATCTCCATCTCCTCCACAAATACCAGGCTACAAAAGGGTTCTCTCACCTTGGTTGAAAGGAAAAACCATAAAGTAGTGAGTATTGATCAAATCCTCTTCAGGGTGCTATCCATTTCTCCACATTTGAGTGATAGAGGGCCAGTTAAATCCCATCCCTGGCTACAAAATGACTCACTATGATCTATCTATCTCTAATCTTCCTACCAAACCTGTGATGCTGCTTAGACTTTGAGGGAGAATCAATTTGGGTACCAACAGGGTGTTTAGTTGCATAGTTGGTCGTTCTTTCTCCGTGTTAATTAATGGTAATGCTGAAAGTTTCTTTGAAGGTAATTGGGGTATAAGACAGGGCGAACCTCTCTCCTCCTTTCTCTACATTTTAGTGGCTGACTCACTGAGTAGGGCCATTAACAATAAAGTTCGGGAAGACAAATTGCAGGGATTAATAATTACAGAGTGGGTGGATCCTATTTCTCACTAGCAATTCGTGGATGACACTTTCTTGTTTGGAAAAGCCAGCACTCAGGAGGCCATATAGCTGAAGGGGTTGTTTGATGCTTATGTAGCCACTACTGGATAATAGGTTAGCCATGTCAAATCCTTAATATTATTTTTTAACGTCCCCCTTCTCTGGAAGCTAGAATTCTTGGCATCTTCAGATTCAAAAAAGACTCCCCTCCGTTCAAATATCTTGGTGTGCCTTTGTTTGGTGGCTTAGGTCGAACCTCGATGTGGAATGATCTCCTCTCTTTGGTTAATTTGAAACTCATCTTCTAGAAAGGAAAATGGCTATCACTAGCTGGAAGACTGGTCCTCATCAAATTTGTTGTCAGTGACTCCCCCTTATATATGCTTTCCATACTGAAAATCCCCAAAAGTGTTCTATTAAAGCTTATCAGGATTATGCGAAAGTTCCTATGGCAGAATCCCTCTATGGAAAGGAAAATCCCATTGATCAGCTAGGAAAATTTGTCCAAACCTAAAGATCTAGGCGGGATTGGCATTCTCAACTTGGGTATTCAAAAATTGGCCCTAGGCGCCAAGCTTGTTTGGAATCTCCTCACAAAACCTTTGTGTCTTTACAGCCAAGTGGTGGAAGAAAAATATCTGGGGGCCCATATTCCAGAATCAATTCTCCACATTGCTTATCCCCCTCATGGTTCTCATATATGGAACTTCTTAGTTGAATGCCAGGAGCTCTTCTTATTCAATGCAGCTTGGAAAATCGAAAAGGTGATAGGGTGTTATTCTGGGACGATCCTTGGAATGGTTTTCTCATGCTTGGGGAAAATCCTGAGTTTGGGGAAATCAAGAGGCTCTTAGTTGAAGAATGGGGACCATATGTTTCCAACTATGGGCTGATTTCGGAAAATTTTCCTGCTCTATTGGAATGGAAAAGTATTGATCACCTAAATCTCTCTTTTGAAACTAAGGATAGTTTTCGCTCAGCTCTGCAGGAACGACAGATAGTGCTTTCCGGGGGTAATGATGAAATTTTCTAGACTGCGGCCTCTTCTAGGAAATACTCTGCATGCTGTGGCTATAAATTATTGCATGTTGAGAAGGAAGTTGAGTCTCTAATCTAGACGGCATGATGGTCCACCTCGTGTCACCCTAAAGTTGGCCTTTTCGCTTGGATGGCTTTCAAAGGCAAAATTATCACTCAAAAAAGGAGGAAGAGATTCAGATTTCATGGCCCCTCAATGTGATTTCTGTGTGAGAAGCATGAGGAAGATCGTGATCATGTTCTGCTTCATTTCCCATTCACAGCTAAATGCTGGAGTTGGTTGTGTGCCAGGCTCAATCTCCCGTGGCTCCAGCCCTCTACACTCCCGACACCATTTTGGCTTGGCTTGTAAACCTCCACTCTGGCGCTCTCTCCTCGATTTGGCTGTGTGGTATCATGCTACTTCTCTGGCAAATCTGGTGGGAGCATAACAAAAGAATATTTAGGGAGGAGCAGGACTCGGTGGACAGGGTCATTCTCAGGTTGGAATGGGCTATCTTTAAGACAGGTTCTACTAATTGGTCCCGCTTTCATCACTTCTCCAACATTGATAGGGAAATCGAGCAACGCTAGCCTAGAATCGTCAAGCTCGGAGTAGGTGCTTAGCGCCCTTCGATCTCCTCAGCCTCGCTCTGTCGGTTAGCACGTTGGCTCCCCCCACCCCGGGTTTCCTCAAACTAAATTTTGATGAAGCAACCAAAGGTAACCTGAGCATCTCCGGCATTGGATGCATGATAAGAAACGAAAAAGGGATTATTGGTTGGTGCCACCTCCTACAAGCTCAGGGATGGCACTTGTAATTCAGCTGGACTACAAGCTCTGAGCAAAGCTCTAGATCTAACGGCCTCCTTAAAGATATAAAATCTAGAAATCAAAGGGGATTCACTAGTAATTGTGAATGCCATAATTAAAAAGAAAGCACTGTCTTGGAAATTGGACCTAGGAGTTAAAAAGGTCCTTTGGAAACTCAAGAATTTCAGTGCCTGGAACATTAAGCACAAGTTTCAGGAAAGTAATAATTACGTAGACAAGCTGGCGAATGCAACGGTCGAGCAAGCACAACAGGAGATAATGGCATTCAATTCTAAAGCGTGGGAAGGACTGGGGATATTGATCTCGCGTGAGGTGGATTTCAGAGCACACACCGTCTAATGATACACTTACGGGATGTGAAGGGTCTATTTAATGCTTTGGACAATGGCTTCTCCTTATATTTTTTCTCCCTCCTTTTACTAGCTATGGTTGTCCCTCGTCTGCCGTGAATTTCCTTGAGCTGTGATCTGCATGAAATGGCGTTTCGTTCTAAGATAATAGACAACCGGACGAAAATAATTTTTCGTCTCTCTTGCGTTAAAGAGTTGGATGCCATTAAAGGATTCCTGGGAAAATACTATCTATCTGCTGTTGGTTGGCCACACATCAATAGTGTCTTTGCCTATGTATTCATTGAGAACCTGCTGATAATCTGTCCCTCTAAAGTGGCTGCCATGAGTCTGGCTCTACATTGGCTTCGATCAACATACTGTGGTAGCCTGGCCTCTGAAGGGGTGAATTGCTATCTGGCGTTTTGGGCTGTGCATGAGTCTTTACCAAGCACGTCGGGGGTGGCTGTGGGTGTCTTTAGCGAACTCAAAAAATGGTTTGGCATTCTCTTGACCTTCATTGAGCAGCTGGTGGTGTATGTCCAGGACCGGGCTGCCAACCGTGCCCGCTTGGTGCTTCCTAATCTAAAGACCCTATGCGCTCCGTTGGACCCTATCCCCCCTGAATGGACCAAGCTGCAGCTATCTACGACAGGGGCCTATGACTTTCTCTGGCTAAATTGGGTGAATTTTGAAGTGAAAGTTGAAATGGAAGATGATACCAGCCTTGGTTGGTGTCTTAGGCTGCTAGTGTTGCTGTCACCTTGGGGTCTGGAGAGTAATCCCTTTCTTGCCTAGTACTATAGTTATAGTATATCTTGGATAATGTTGGCCTATGTTCGTGTATATCCAGAAACTTTTTTGCTCTTAAGATTTTGCTATTTTGCTTTGAAATCTTGAGGTTGGGCCTCTATTTATGTAAATAGGGAACTGGTCCCTTCAACACACTTTATCTATAAGAAAAAAACATTTCCATTCCAGTTTCCAATACTTGGCCTCATGAGCTCACTAATATTTAAACTAAAATTATTTCATAACCGAAGAGTTATAAACACAACTATTAATAACAAGTAAAATACAATGTCTCATATAATGTAATATTTAATACGTATTAAATCTATATTAATTGCCACGAACTTGGAAAGACTAGATTTTGAATGGCTTTGTAACATTTTGGGATTAATGTAATTACATTAGTATGTGTTTCAATAACGCAATTGTTTAAATAAAAGTTTCATAAAATTACTATATAATTACATTTATTAATGACACAAGCATTTTAAAAAACAGAAAATGTTTCTAAACATAAAAATGTTGTATTTTAATTTAATACATTTTGACATATATCACAAAGGTTGTAAAAAAATTAAACACATTAAGTATTATTAATAAAATATTGGTCACATACATTGAAATGAAGTGAATATTAACTCGACATTAACTTTTGTCACTACTAGTTTGAAGAAGTTAAGAAACAAATACATAATACCAATATTTATAGAAATGAAACTTTAGCTATCGCCCTAAGATCTTAAATAAGTATTGTTTTGGACAAAGCATGTTGTATGTCTGTGTGAGTGTATATTTATTTGTGTATATATATGTATGTATATAAGTTTACACACGTAGACACATATATACATATAAATAAACATAGGCACACAATAAAAAATGTAAAAAAATACAATACATTTAATTTTAAGCCATACAAGATTTTTTTATTGCATGTATGGCCATACACATACCATTAAGATCAAATGTGGATGGGTATTGAAAATACACTGTGGTGCAATCTGTCCATGTATTTGAATAGATGGTCATCTAAACATTTCCCTTGTGAATAGTGTGTGTTAGGGCCTTAACATTTATGCATGGATGCATAAACAACATGCATGTTGGTGGGGTTACAGTTGCATATAAGATGGTGATGAGTGTGGGGTGGGTTTTGGCCCATCCTAATAGGGATGAGAACTTTCTATTGTCTATACGGAATGGCCACGTGGGTGGGAGAGGGGATTTGGGTAGGAGCTAAACCATTAGGGTAAAAACAGTTTCTTCTTCTCAAGGGTAGTGGGTCATATAGGTTATGTCTTGGTCACTTTGGGTTATGTCTACGTTAGTTTTTTTTGTTTATATTATCCAATAAAATATAATGGTATTTCAAATCAAATACTATATTTACATTTGCATATAATATACATTAAATGAGACTTATATATATTATAATTTTGGTTGGGGGCCTACCTAGATAAAAAATAAATTTGAATCCTCATTCAGGATATGTTGAGTCCAAACACCAGTTTTAATCAACCTGATAAAGGCTTAAATGAGAGATCTCCTTTGTGTAATAGAATTAAGTCAAGGGTCTATACATCCTTTCCTCCAACAACAATGGTAAATGATTGAGGGGTTACGACTAGGGTGGACTTGTGTAAATTGTACCTACATGAATAATGCGAGCTAGTTAGAGACAACCTTGTATTTAGAGGGGATGGTGAAGGAGGCTCTCCAAAACATTTGAGGGTAGGGATAATGTAGCCATCAGGTTAAATGGATCAATTCTTAATCACTACTTTTTAAAATTTGTTTGGATGATATATAGTATTTGGGTTATTATATAGGTTATATTAGAGGTTTGTCAACATTTAAAGTTTCTAGTTTTGTTCCCCTTCCACATCAATTTCTTTCATCATCATTTTCAACATATTTTATTTACCCAATCATGATGTCATTGATTTTCCTTTAAAACTATAGTCAATCAAAATATATTTGCATGCTTTTATATTTTTTATTTCTTCCACCATGGAATAAACATGTAAAATCATCCCTTTCACTTCATGATATTTTTTTATTAGATAAGGTAATAAGACATGGATTGTGGCTCCCAGAAGCCTTACATTTTTCATGATTATTTTCATTTTAATACTCTATAAAAAAAAAATAGTATATAAAAAATGGAAATATCCAACTGACTCTTTCATGAAGATTTGAGTTGTAGACTCCCAACTTTGATCTGGTGAAGGTGACATAAATAAGGAAGCCTTCGCTGAAGTTGAGGTCACCGGGGCTAAATAGGTTTGGGTTCGCCTCTATGCCTTGCGAGTTGAGTATTGGAATCCCACTATTCTTTCAAATCTTTTACAGGCCTGGGTGGTTTTGGAAACAAATAGCTTGGGTAAGGTCACAAAGATTGACTCTAGGACTTTGGAGGGATCTTTGGATTCATTTTCTAGGGTTTGTATCACCTTCGATCCATCTAGGCCACCTCCCAAGTCTATTTCAATTTAGAGTTTACATGGTACCTAGATTCAAGTTGTGGAGTTTGAAAGAGTTTCCCAGAAGTGCTTTAAGTGCGGTCTCTCTGGTCTTGTGTAGCTGGATTGTAAAGCCCCTTAGAAACCATTCAGTTGTAAGTGGATTCCCAATCCACCCTTACAATCTCATCCTCCAGAAAATGCTTCTATTCCTTGTGTTGTTCGAAACATTCCCTCTTTTGTAGATTCCTCACAGTCCCCATGAACCTTGATCAATGATGTTGTTGAAGTCACAGAAGAATCTCTATGGCTTCTCTCTCATATGAAGTCTGGTATTGAAGCAAGTCATGGGGCTTCCATGGAAGCTCTGGAAAATTGGGTTCAAGAAAAAGAGGCTCTTGTAGCTGCTTGTCCTGCTCTTGATCAGGAGGAAGTTGTCACAGAAGTGAATGAGGATGAATTGCTTTCAAGTTTAGTGGTTGCTTGTTCCTTAGCCAAGACCCCCAGTCTCTCTAAGGTTCCCAATGTGTGATCCTTCGCTCCTATGGTCAAACTAAGTAACAAATCCAGGACAAACAAGGAGATTGTAGAAGGTAAACCATGTCAAATTAGTTTTTTTTTTCAAAAATTAAGTAGGGAGAGTTCATCCCTCTTGAAGGATCAATGAAGATATTATCGTGGAATTTCAGGGGACTCAATGACCATAAAAAACAATGCTTAATCAATTGTTGTATTATAAAGAAAGAGGTAGATATATGCCTGTTGCAAGAGACAAAAATGAGCAAGGTGGAAATTGAGGTCAATAGTTTGTCAAAAGTAAGAGATTGGTAAGGTCTCTTTGTGGATTGTGACGGAGCTTCTGGAGGTTTAGGGTTTTTCTGGTGCTCTCACAAAGTGTCTATCACTCATATTAAAGATATTCAAAACTTTCAATGGTGTCATGTATAGGTACACCACTATGATTTATGCTTTCTGCTCTGTAACATCTATGCCCCCAATAATTTGATCGATAAAAAGAATTTATGGCAAACTTTGTCAAGTGATATAGAAAACTTTGACTATGATATCATTATTATTGCAAGGGAATTTAATGCAATATCATCTGACTGTGATAAGGAAGGTGGTGTTTCAAGAAACCCCCAATCTCATAATGAATTTTGCTCCTTCATCCAAAATGCAGCCTTGGTGGATGTGGAACCCAAGTAGGGTTGGTTCACTTGGTCTAACAGGAGGCTTGACTTCAGTCGACATGCAGAATGATTGGACATATTTCTCTCCAATGTGGAGTGGCTTTAAGAAAACATCATTCTTGAAAGCACTATCCTTCTAGTCTCCAGGTCGGATCAATATCCCATTTCTCTTCTTCACCCTATTGACATGCCACCTAGAAAACCTCCCTTCAAATTTGAGCTTATGTGGCTTAGGAATTCCTCCCTCTTCTATTTGGTTAAGGATTGGTGGGCTTCCCTTCAGTTCAATGGAGCTAAGATGTTCATTCTCTCCAAAAAATTAGTTGGGCTAAAGTATAATGTCCTCAATTGGAACAAGATCCGTTTCAAGAATATCTTCATAAAAAGATCAGAGTTGAATCAGAGCTTAAACAATCAAATGAATCAGTTTTCAAATTGGGGACATGAAAAGAAGAATTCTTGAAAGAAAATTCCTTATTGGCTGAATTAGGGGAGCTTCTTCTAAGGGAAGAAATCTACTGGAAGCATAAATCCAGAGAAAATTGGCTAAGAGAAGGGGACCGAAACACTAAATACTTTCATTCCTATTTGAAGGCTAGAAGAAACAATGACTATAATTCCAAGATAAAAATTCCCAATGGATACTGGGAAATGAATCAGAAGAAAATCAAATAAGCATCAGTCTCTTTCTTCTCTGACCTGTTGGTTGGTGATACCCTTTCCCATAGGGAGGCACAAAATTCCTTGTTATCATATGTGCCTGAAATTGTTAATGACTATTGGAACAATCATCTTCTGGCTCCTTTTTCTTTAGAGGAAATTTAGTCGGTGGATTTTTCTATGGAATGGGACAAGGCCCTAGGGCTAGATTGTTTTCTAGCTGCCTTCTTCCAAGACTTTTGGGAAATAGCTGACAAAGATGTTTGGGAAGCAATAGAGGAGTCTAAGATGATAGGTAAAATATTAGGGGTGTTGAATCATAATTTTATTTGTATGTTCCCTAAGAAATATCCAGATGAAGCTTTGGAGGATTTTCAGCCCATATTCCTATTCAACACTGCATACAATATCATTTCCAAGGCTATTAATCTCCAACTTAGTCCTCTTCTAACTTCTCTCATTTCTCAAGAACAAACTAGTTCTCTCCTAGGTCGTTCGATCTTTGAGGGAGTTATTCTATCCCACGAGATAATGCACTCTCTTTCCACTAGCCTTCACCCAAGGATATTACTTAAGATGGATTTTAACAAGGCCTATGATAAACTGAATTAAAGCTTCCTCACCCAAGTAATGGTTAAGATGGGTTTCAACACTTCTTTCTATAATTGGATTTTCAGTTGCATCTCTACACCATGCTTTTCTATTTTGGTCAATGGATTGGCAGAAGGCCATTTCATTAGCAACAAAGGAATCCATCAAGGTGATCCTTTGTCTTCATATCTGTTCATCATTTTAGCCGACACCTTGAGTAGAGTTTTGTCTAATGTTGTCAGAGAGGGATGATTGAAGGGGATTTCTATTGCTAAAGGCATGGCTCCTCTCTCTCACCAGCAGTTTCCAGATGATACCTTCATGTTCAGAAAAGATACCATGGAGTCCAAACTAAGGAGTTTGGTAGCATCCTTGATACATATTCCAAATCTCAGGTCAAGTGATTAGTCTCCCCAAGTCCTTGATTTTATTTTTTAATTATTCCTTCAGGCTCTAAAAAAGGATTAAGCATATCTTGTGTTTCTTTGTGGGGTCTATTCTACATAAATACCTTAGCATTCCTATCTTCTCAGGCGTAGGATGGGATTCCTTATGGAAATATATCCTATCTTCCTTTTCTCAAAGGATGTATTGTTGGAAAGGTAAATGGCTAAATTTTGCAGGTAGAATGCAATTGATCAATTATGTGCTTTGTGCTCTTCCATTTTATATGTTCTCTGTCTTGATAATTCCCAAATGGTCCTTCTAAAAATAGAGCATTTTCTCAAATCTTTCCTATGGCAAGGAACCAGTGATGAGAGAAAATTTCATCTTATTAAATGGGAAGATGTTAAGCTTCCTAAGTTTCTGGGGGGAGTTGGAATTCTGGATCTGGGCCTTCAAAACTTTTCCCTTGGAGCTAAGCATATTTGGAACTTAATTTTCAACCATTCCAGTTTTCTCAATTCTAACTTGATTTACAAATACCTTTCCAATGGTAATCTAGTGAGCATCATCATGAGTCAAGAGCTTCCAAAAGGGTCACAAATGTAGAACTCACTTTGCTCATGTAGGCACATATTCTCTTCGATCACCTCTTGGAAAATTAGTAATGGTTCCTCCGCCAAGTTTTGGGAGGATTCTTGGAATGGCCTCTTAATTCTACAAGAGACTCCTAGCCTGGAATTAATCAAGGTAGCCATGAATTATTCTTGGGGTGATCAGGTAGTGAATTAGTAGATTTAGAGCATGGATAGAACTGCTTCTATTTCATAGAAGGAGGTGGAAGCCTTGAAAGTCCCACAAGATACCAAGGCTATTTTCACAAGAATTCTCAGTAAGAGGAAAGTCTGCTCTATAGATAAAGAGGATCAAGTTCTTTGGTTGGGGAACAAGTCCAAGAAATACTCTAATAAATCAAGTTATGCATTCCTTTTGCAACAGGCTAACATAGGCTCTATTTCTTGGTCTAGATGTTGGGACATAAACCTTCTCCCATAATTTGCAGCCATTTGTTGGAATGTTTATAAATATAATATTCTCACACATGTTAGAAGGTTCAAATGGGGATTATCAAGGCCCTTCTAGATGCTTGCTATGTGAAAGTGAGGAGGGGGATTTAGATCACTTGTTTCTTCATTGTTCTTTCTCCTCTTAGTGTTAGTCGTGGTTATGCGGGAAATTAGATCTGGCATGGTTTCCAGGGGTGACAATTAAAAGCATCTTTGAATCTTGGCCAATTATTAGAAATGGATTCTCCCTTGGCTCAATATGGCTCTACTGTCCTATGCTTCTTCTTTAGCACATTTGGTGGGAGAGAAAACTCTGTTTTTTCAGGGATGTCTCTTTAGATGTCCAAGAGGTAACACGAAAACTGAAGTTTCCATCTCAAAGAATGTTAGTTCTAACTGTAAAAATTTAGCAGACTTCTCAAGCAAAGATGCCCTTATCAGGAAGGATTTTCCCCTCATCAAACTTCTTAGGCCGGGGTATATTCTCAAATAATGGCAATCCAAATGGGACAAACATATGAAGAGTAAGAAAGCTAAGTGGTCTCCAACCCCTGGGTTTTGCAAGGTTAATTTCGATGGGGATTCTAAAGGAAATCTTGGGCTTTCAGGGGCGGGGTTCATTGTTCACAATGAGTTGGGGGAGCTTATTAGAGCTGGATCATTTCATCTTAGAGAAGGTTCATGTAATCAGGTAGAAGCTCAATCTCTCCTATTCAGGGTAAAGAACACATTAGAGTGTGGTTGCTCTTGTCTCATTATCGAAGGGGACTCGCAGATCATAATTCAAGCTATCAAAAATGGTAAAGACTCCCACTAGTCTTTAAAATATTTTATTTCAAATACCTTCGTTTGGTTAGAAAAGGTGGACTCTTGGAGGATTAATCATGTTTATAGAGAAGAAAATACAACTACAGATTACCTTGCCAACTTCGGGGTATTGCAAAAAGAGGAGGCCATACTTGATAATGAATTAGAAAATTGGCCCAATCTTTCCATCATTGTGTGAGGTGAGGCTATCTTTGTTCCATTTAATTTGTAAGAATTAGCTCGTGTGAAGTTTTTCTATAAAAATTTGCTCCTTTGCCCTCTTCTTTGGCATTTCATTTCAGTTTCTTCCTTTTAGAGATAGGGTTCCCTGTTTCTAGTTGTATTGTCATGGCAGTTCCTCCATTTCTTGGACTTTATCTTAAGGGGGATTCAAGGGAGATGGAATTCTATGACCCTATTTCCTATGCAAGATTCCGTAAAGTTTTCAAAATTGGCTTTGGCTTGGTGGAGAATGTCGTCGAGAAAATTATTGGCGAGGACTGTGTTTTGGGAAGTGGTCGAGATCGGGTAAACGCAGAGACAACCTGTGTTTTTGTTACCCACCTTTTGTTTCTCGGGGGTAATAAGGAGGAAACCCTGTTGATCACCTACCACTTAATTTTTCCTTGACATTCGGTGGTTCTAGTGGAAGCTCTGAAGAATTTCTATTTGCCTACGACATACTCGCTGGCCTCTTTTGTGGGTGACAAAGATTTGGTGGCTCAGAATTATGTCTAATAATTAGAAAAGAGGAACAAGATGCTGTGGAAATTTGTTGTCACTGTCCACAAAAATGTTCAATGAAAGATAAAGGACCAACCTACATCTCTCCTCTTGTTCTAGAAGTACTCTTAGCTCCCATTGGCCCTGGTCCAGACCGTATTTCCAAGCTTAAGGTTAAGGGGAGGGTCTCCTACATCTTCTTGTTGAAGGCAACAAAGGCCAACGATCAGGGCCATCGCTCCAGTGCTCGTCTGAAGGTTCCTTATCCTGGGGTGGACTCGATGGCACTTGTGAAAGAAGAAGCCATTGAAATATCAAAATAATCTTGCTCTAAATATATATAGCTATATAATAAAAGAGTTAGTATGGTGGTTTTGCTTTTTGTCATGTCAGGGAAACTAAGCTTAGTTTTAATTCCTTCTAGTTCATGGGCTTCCTTTCCCCATCAATATTATGTAAGGAAGGGGACCTAAGAACCCCTCGGTTCAAAGCTCTAGTAAAAATTGTTTACCCATAAAAAATGGAAACATCCACATGTAATATTAATAGAACAAACAATACTATGAAATGCACAAAGACATCCTTAAGTTGTATGTAGATACAATCATACATATGGTGGATTTTATATGGGGTTAGACATATTAAATTTGTATCTTCTCATACTAACTTTATATCTCACCACATTAGTCCAATATATAAATTTGTACATTGCGCCATAAAAAGGTAAAATTGATAGACATACTAAACATTGAAGACAAAACCCAAAATTAATTGTTGTCAATGTGAATAACTTAAGACTTGCAATGGGAATAATAAAATACCATTTCATATACCTTTGCTTCGAAAATTTAAATCCTTTATAAGGTGTTGATAGTGGTTTATTCATTTGCAATGCACCATCATTTCAGAAACAAGGAAATTTAGATTCATAATTCTTCAACATCTTAGGGAAATGTTCTGAATCATGTTTGGACTCTTATTTATGAAGTGTCCTATAAGTCATCCCCCTTATTTTATGCAACTTAACCTCAATTTTTGGCAACCCATTATTTCTTATTGAAACATTGAAAGTATTTTGAACTTCTTCCTCTTCAATTAAATTTCACTTAGTATCCTCTATCAGTTCAATACATTCTTTAAAGTTTTCTTCAATTTATATATTTTCTTCATTTGAGTATGTAGATAATTCTAGTGGTGGAAAAATAATTAAATTTTTGAAAGGTAAAAATTTGAAACTATTACAATAATTTCATTTTTTTTAATAAATTTAATTAATTCCCAACAATAATAAGAAAATAATAGAAATATCAATATTTTTCAAAAAAGTTAAAAAAAATAAATTTAATTTTATCCCATTTTTTGAAGTTTTATATATTTATGTAATTTTCCCAATTTTTCTTAATTTCTCCAATAATTTTGTAAATTTCATAATTTAAACATATATTTTAAAATTTTACAAAGTTTCATCAAATATGATAGATTTTTATGCTAGAACCATCAAAATGTGAGGAGTCATTTTTCAATAAGCATACATGTTTTCTTGTTATTTCATATGGTGACCTTTTCAAAATTGTTATTCTAGGTGTGTCAACATGTCATCTAATAGTATCTTGTCCCATGTTTGGAGAAATTTAGTTCTAACAAAGTATTGAGAATGATTCACCAAATTCAACCTAAAGGTTTCTGGCATGATCATTTATCATTTTCTACCATACTCCCATCCTCTACCCAAATAAGATAATTTTAGGAGGGCTATGCACATCATGGAGATATGGCTATGTACATATTTTTAATATATAAATCACCTAGTTTACATGTATATAAAATGTTTTAGTAATGGTAAGGCACACGAAGTTACAAAAAAAATATTGAAATAAATGTTGTAGAATAGAAAACATTTATTGAGGGATATGTACAAATGAGTTGTGTTGAAAATTTCCTGAACAAATGTAATTTCAACATAAATTATCCAAATCCCATTAATGTTTTCATAAGCATTGCATCCTATCATAATGTGAGATTAAAAATGTAATGTATAGCCATTCATCATAGCATAATGGTAATCTAATTTTTGTTTTTTTTAGTTACAATTTCTTTCGTAAAAATGTATACAAAATATGGAAGCACACAAAATTCACATGAACTATTCGTAAAATATTATGCAAAAAAATTATTCTCATGGATTTCAATGATTGTGGGATATGTATAAAATGAGTTTTAAAAAAATCACTTTTAGACTCCTAGGAAATCACTTTTAGGATATTTACAACCAAACTCACCAAAATTTTATACCATATACTCTAAGTGTGTTCCAAAATTGAATATTTGAAATAGGGTATAGCTATCTACTAGAGAATATTAAAAAATAATATATTTTTTTCAAATCTTGTTTGTTTTATTTTCACAATAGATTATATATATAATTTCTTAGTTTTAAATTAATATTTTATTTTTTGAAGATAATCAACTGGAGAAGAAACTTGTTTACCGCAAATACTGAATGCGGTTGTTCATGTGAACTTTCTTTTCTGTAATTTTTGAAGAAATATGCAACTTAGCTAGTTCATGAGAAAGTAAATCTTATTGTCCTGGAATACTTAGAGTGTCCCACATTGAGATGTTAACATTATGATTTTTCATTACATCAACAATGTTGAAAGAAGAAATAGTTTTGGAGACAGATTCTACTATTTTAGCATAGGCTTTAGTGAAAATTGATTTTGCTTTAGCTGCCTTTGATAGCTGAGGTATAAATAACCTTCTTGGATCAGGATGTAGCTATTTTTGCTTCTCTTTACTAGTTGACACACTTGCTATTTTTTGAGGAACAATAATACTGTTAGCTAGTTTTGGGCTTGTAATTGCTATTTTATTTGTGACAGTGGGTAGAATAGGCTTGTTTTTCTATTTTTTAATTTTTCCAGCTTTTCCTTGAGCCCTAGTAGTAACTACAATGAAATCATCCTCATTGAAACTGACTAAGTTCTGCTTAGGTGCCTTCTCAACCTGAGTATCTTGCTGCCCACCCTGCATTTGAGGCATGAACAACATCTCAGATTGAGGTTGTGAAACAAGACTTATGTTCAGAAAAGCTTTTGGGCAACTAGTGGCTGAATGAGGTTGATTACAAGGTTGACACCACTCTTTTGTAGCCATATTAATTGGGACTAAAGCGTTAGATGAAATAGGAGCCTTTGGGTAAAACTGCCTTTGCTGATAAGGCTTCCTATAATTTTTATTTTATTGATAAGGCTATCTATTTTGCTAATTTTGCTGATAAGGAGCCTGATAAGGTCTGTTAGGTAATGAAGCCTATTCTCAATTGAAGTTAGCTTGTTCCCCATAGTCTGCAAAGCTTTAAATATGTCATCTAATGGGGATGCAAAAATAGGTTCTCTAATCATGATAGGTTGTGGGATAGGTGCTAAATCTGTCAGAAAAGGCATCGAAGGCCTTGGTGCTAATTTTCTAGCTTGAATAAGGTTTTTTTCAGCTCTTATAGCAATATTATAAGCATCCGGGAGAGTTTCACCTCCCATAGACTCAATCATAGTTGAAATATCACTATTTAATGCTCTAAGATAATAAAGGAAAGCATGGTCATTCAAGGCTTAACACTTACTAGGATTCTTTCCCAAGTTTTGGAAAAATAGATGTTGAAACTAGACATAAATTCATGGGGAGCTCTTTTAATGGTAGGTAGTTGTTCTATGAGAGATAAATGAGCTGATTTATCTTGAAATTATTTAAGAAATTTTCCACCTAACTCATCCCAAGTTCTTATGCTTCCAATCTCTAAATTTCTATACCATTTTAAGGCTTACCCTTTGAAGGATGTAATTAAAAGTCTTAAGGCCACGTCTTTATGGGTTATGTTATGAACTGCACATAGGGCTGCACCATATTTAATGTGCTCTGTAGGTGTAACCTGATTTTCATTAGTGAATGATGACAAACTTTTCATGGCAACATTAGAGATATCGTGATAAAATGGAATTACTAATGGGATACCATTATTAAAGGTCACAAAATTCCTAGGTGGTTGAATAACCATTTGAAAAACTGAGATCTGAACGAAAATATTGACTCGTGGTGAAGGAAGATTGGGAGGAGGATTACCAAATTTAGGTTTATTATAAGGTAAACTATTACCAACTCTTCTCCTTCTTACAGAATTCAAAGGTAAAGAAATAAACTCAGAAGGAATTCCTCTTACTGATGATCTTGTAGTCACTTTAGGCATGGAACATGCTGTAATACTGGTCTGAAATCAATTTTACGGAGTCGCCAAATAGATCTTTAAATATTTAGAATAAATTACTGCAACTTTTTGTCCCGAAAGTAACTTTTGCTTGTTGTAAATCTACTATATTTTGCATGCAGATTTGATTTGTGGTCCCACCGGGCGTGCCAAAAACTATTATCTCTTAACAGTACACCCTCTAGAGAGATGGTTGCAGGTGTTCTAGGCTTAAAAAATTTATCTCTCTCTTTCGAAGATATAATGGAAACACCTCAGGTTTGTGGGTATACCTATTTTGAGGTGAATCTCTGGTATCAAGGCCAGTTCCTTATTGATGTATCATGTACTAATTTTTTGTGGTTAAGGGTAAAAGATGATTGTAAAATGATTTAAAACTGAGGTGATACACAAAATTTGTATGAGGTATTTGACTGAGTATATGCACAATTGATACAGAATGAATTTCTAATGCACATTTGAATTGTTTTCTAAAGATAATTAAGGGTAAACACTTTGATGTATTGAGGGATAAAATCACAACAGTATTGCCAAGTCACATACACATTAATATCATGTAAAAATTACTGAATTTTGCAATAGTGTAAAATGATTAATCAGGGAATTCACATTCACAAGATTAATGGAACATACAAAAGACTGCAAATAATTGGAAAGGCAGAAAATACTTCACATTCAGAGGGAAAAATTGGCAGAAAACTTGTATCTAAAATTCCTCCCTTTTTGCTTTGCCAACACACACAATATATAGCAAAATTTATTCACCCACCTTTCCTAAAAATAGGCTAAAGCTGTACTTGCCCATGCATCCTATTTTTACCCTTTATTTTTTAATAAATAAAGGAATAAAATAAGCATGCTAATACAAAGAGGCATTAATAGCCTTGATTACAACTCAGTCAAATTGTAGTTGACTATTCTATTTTCAATAGAGCTGGGTGAATAATACTAATAATAAACCTTTCTTGATGAGAAAATATTCTCCAATGCATGCAATATCTGTCTTCTAGTTGTTCCATTTGATCCACTTGTAATTTCAAAAATAGTATTTAAAACTCCCTCTTGGATGCACATGCAAAAGTTGATCTCCCTCTATGAGAAAAAATAAGTCATTATTCACAATACTTTACAAAAATCACCCAATGAATGGGGACCACCTTTAGGCTCTGATGTTGACATTCCCTTTGTCTTCTTGTGATCACATGAATAACTACATTCTGAGTTATTTTCAAATCCTCCTACTGTTGGGACTGCCTTTGATGTGCATACTTGTCTTTCTCCTTTGCTGACTTGGCATAGTAACATGGTTTTAGAACACACATGGGGTTACTTTGTGAAATGTTACCACACTATACTCGGCCACTTTTTGGATGTCATTATATTGCATGTTCAACCACCTTTTTGATTATCATTGCATTGTGATTTGTTGTTAGTATTTGGTTATTTTGACATATGTTATAAGACCTTAACAAAGGTCAATGCAATGATCATTTAAATGATGTCGGTTGGCCCCCTCCTCATGGTGACTCACCCCTTGGAATATTTTTTGGTGGCATTCACTAACTTAGGTCGAGTTATCTCTTTCTGGTGAAGGTCGTCGATCTGATCTGATTGATCCTTGGGCTTTGATCTTATGTACCCATGGTTAGGTTTTTTGAAGTGGCATTTAATGTAGTGGATGACATCGTAACCATGGTAGTTCGTATAGGAGTTGGTGCTTGATCGTTGAGCATTGATTGTTGTAAATTTTGATTTTGGAACATTAATTTTATTCACCATAGTAAGATAGGGTTTGTATTGAGGTTAGTTGGGTGAGTAAAGAACACTCGAACCCCATCATTCTTCTTTATTCACACTTGGAAAAATTTAGGGCGAAGCCCTGGAAAAATTTCTCCCTACCACCATTGTTGATGTTTTCTTGAGATTTAATGAAGGGTTGCTTTAAATTTTGAGCTTTCCGCCTTCAATGGAGTTTCTGTTTTGAACTTTCTGAGTGATGGCTGATATTTACCAAGCATTTCAAGCTATGGTTTTAGTTTTTCTTAGAGGGTTTGTAACGGTATGTGCTTCTTTCTGAAATCTCTGTGAGGGGTCTCTAGTTTTAGTTATGGTGGCCACCATTGATGAGTTTTTAATTCTCTCTTCTTGTTCTCTTTGAGAACGACTTGCGACTTTTTGGAGCTCATCGAGAACACATATATCTGCTCAATTTTACTTCTGAATGTGCTTATTTATCTTCTCGGTCTCTTTCCATTTTCAGCCAACTGGTAAGTTAATAATGAAGTCATAACTTGTGATTTGTCAAATGGGTATTCTATATTTTGTTTAAAATTCACAAGATCTGTTGTATAAGAGACATGGGTATTTGAGTTTTCAGCTTCATTTGTTTATGATAATTTCCTCTTTTACTATGGCTGCCATGTATGAGCTTGGCATTTCATGGGTTTGACATTTCTTTGTTCATATATGAGATAAAATCTTAGATATTTGAAATATCCACCATCATTCTAGACTTTGGTTTGTATCGTCTATTCTGTTTCTGAAGCCGTAGGTTTGATGTGTTTCTGAAAATGGTAGATGCCTGAGAGAGGTCGCTATTTTTTATGCTTTCTCTATTATTTTACAAAGTAATTCTGAGCTTTTCTCGAGCTGATTCGAGCTTATCAATTTAGTATAAATGGTTGTTTCATTGATGTTGAGGATTTGCATAGATCTGAATTCCTTCATGGGTTCAAATTTTTTGACAAAGGGTTCCCAAATTTGTAGACTTTCACCTCTCTATTATTGATTAAGCTCAGATGAAGCTCTCATACTCTTTAATGCCATCCCCTATTGGTGTATGATTGATCTTCTCTTAAAATGGAATCCATTGTTTGATTTGGAAATGATTTCGTATTGCTTATGAAACCGCTTTACTTGAATAGATCATTCCTTTCCCCATCTTGTGGAAGACTTTGGGTTCACTTTTCTTTTGAAAATGTTTATCATGTTTTTTTGGAGACAAGTTGATCATCAATATTTCTTCCTTTAGTGCTAGTAAGTAGTTATAGATTGCTTCTCACTTGCTGAAATGTTGAACATATGATTACTATTTGATAGATTGAAAAAGTACCATAATTTGAAATGGTATCACAGTCATGTTTACTACTATGAGGAATCCCTGAGGATCTATCCCTGCTCCAGCGTTTGTTATGTTGCTTTTGCTATCGCTTAGTGTTCTGTATGGTACCTGATTTGTTACAGATTCAATGGTGTCTGATGTTCGAAATCCATGTAGCTCATTTTGAAAACATATCGTTTAAATTTGATGAGATTTGAATGCTCTAAGGTAGTTGGAGGTTGTTGGAAAAATGTATCACCGATTCAATGTATAAAATAACTCTTGGTTACTCAACAAGTTGCATGGTTTCTTTATTATTCTCTTGAAAAATCATACTTATTGATAGATGTATGAAATCCTTCACCTTCTTTGATTCTTGACGAGGACCTTTACTTCTGAAATTTGCATCTTTTGTATGAAGTTTTGAAATACAAATCTGCAAACTGGTTGTATACTTGAGTGAAACTTTGATATGGAAAATAAACCTCTTCAATTCCTTGGAAACCTAAGCAGTTTTGTAACATCATCTCATTTGACTTATTTTATGCATTGTAATTCAATATGCATTGAAACACCTGTTTTGAGTCCTAATACTGTAATGAAAATATTTTCCTTGCTCTTTTAGATCTGAAAATAATATCAACATTTCATGTACTTGATTCCTTTCATTTTCAACTCTTTGAATGTGAAATTTATTCCTTAATGCAACTTGATCAATTGGTACTAATATTGTACTTGATTTTTACGATTCTAACTCATTCATATATGTTTATGTCTTTGTCAAATTGATGGTAACCTGTAATTGCATAATCTGTTGGAAAACTACTTTGTTCATTTCTTTCATTTGATTATTTACTAAAAAGACATTCTACTTATGAATTCCTTTTGTACTTGACCCTGATTCAACTATATAATGAGATGCTCCTTTTGATTTTGTCTTTCATGTATTTTGTGTTTTGAAATAGAAAATTTGTAACTGTATTTAATGATAACTTAGAACTTGCAAGCTGTAAACCGTTATCTTTGACCATGCCATGCATTATCTACTTTCTGCATTATTATTTGATTTATATACATCTTTTAAATCATGTATTAGTTTGAAATAACATGATGGAAAGATGTAAAATGTCCATTTTACATGGTGAAGCCTTGTCAAATTTTTCTTAGATTTCCTTTTTCATTCTGTTTTAGCTGTAATCTTATCTCTTTTTAGTTAACTTCAACCTTTATTTGAACTAAAATAAATATACTTTCATGATTCAAGTTACAGAATGTGTCACTTCTTTCTTCTTACCTGTATTTGCGCATTTAGACAAATTGGTTAGAAAATATTAGGCCTTTTGGCCTCTCTTTCATTCCATAGTTTTTCTTTTCTTCACTTTTCTTTTTCCTGAGTGAGTAAATCATATATGCTATTACAGAAAAGTACTTTTTATCAATTGTGCCTTTGATCTTCACGTAATTTATATCTTTTTTTGTTAAGAGATCCATCTGCATGAATTTGAATAATATAGGAATATGGATTAATCTTGAGCTCGTAATTGATTGTTTTCTCTTTTCTCTTTTCAGGTATAGTGCCTTAAGCAATGAGATGAAGAGGGAAAAAAGCTGGAGATGGAGATGCCTCAACTAGAGAAGAAAACTCCAAGGAAATGATGGGTTCACTCATACTCCTTTATTTTCTCTTTCATGCATATGTACCTTTTATTTCAGTAGTTGTACTTTAATTTTTAGTTACATCCCACGACTTGTGTGAGAAAATTTGAAATTCCTTATGAATAAAACGTTGAATTCTGAAATTGAGTTGTGTATTTCTTTCTGCATTTTAGCTTTCTGTATGGATTGTATGATGAAATAAACAACCCAATAATATAATTGAATGTGTTAATCATAAAGGAAAGAATATCAAAGCATTCCTATACCATCTAACAATGAACTCTAATTACTATAATATGTAATTATGATTGCTGTTCCAAAACATAACACTTCATTTATCCTACAATTTGATGTCTTCATCAAGATAACACAACTGTCCTTTGGGGCTTTGTGTTTTTTTGCTGACGATAGTCATGAAATTTCAGACTATGCGAATCTGCTATATTTTGTAACAACACACATAGCTGCAGATTTCATGTAATAATTAATTAATTCAGTAGAAACAATATTGACTGAAAGAATATCCCCTAGCTTAGGTCCATTTCACCAATGTCATCCATCGTAATGAAGTTTCGAGTTGCCCATTTTTGCACAAGTACAAAAATTGTCAACAACTATTTTAGTAGTTTGGTTGTTTTTAGTTTTCCCCCTTTTAGCACTTGTATGCTAACTGTAGGGTATATTTAGCACTTGCATGCTGCAGGGGTATATATCTATGCATGTTGAATGTGTATCTATCATTTACATGATTTATTTTCTCACAGTTCTCCTCTTATTGCAAGTTGTTGGTTCTTTTATCAGTTGCCTCTCTCTGTTTATAGGTAACACATCCATTGAAGTTATATCACCTTGCTTCTTCTTTTTTTACTATTGGTAAATGGTTTTTTGATGGGGACAAACCAAAAGTCAATAGAAAAACAATAGGCAGTAAACCTTGCTCCATTTTGTTTCATCTAGTTTTTGTCATGATGTTTTTTGGGAACTTAGTAGAAAACCAAATCAATTCATGTCTTCTTTATACATTTATTTTATTGAATTAAACACTTCATTAAATGTGGCATGATTTGTCACTTTAGCAGACTGTGGCCGAGTTTGCCACAACTACATTCATGGATCTATTCGCAGTGGCATCCTTTGTTGCATGGTAGAGTGGATATATACCCATGTGCTCAAGGTTTTTTTATTGTGGTTTTTAAGGTTCTGGAAGGTCGTGATACTATTTTTTCTAAGCTTTGGGAACTTCAGAGTCATCTTTCACTTATGAAGCCATGGTACCCTTATTTCAACCCTACTACTAAATTTTTTAATGTCAATCCTATTTGGGTGCGCCTTCCTCACCTTCCACTACAATTTTGGGGGAGGAAAGTCTTATTTCCATTGGAAATGCTTTAGGGAAATGACTTGCCATAGATACCAAAACTGAATTGTATACTCACATGACATATGATAACATCCTTGTTGATATTGATATCACTGTTGATCTACTATCCTCTATAGAACTTAGGGTTCTGGAAAAAATCTGGACTGAACAGTTGGACTATGAAGGTTTTCCCTTTAGATGTAGGAAATGATTTTCTTTGGGACACTTAGTATCAAACTGTACTAGTGTGAAACAAAGAAAGAGTGGATAAGGTATCTTGGTGGAAAGATTCCCAACCTAGCATGATGGTTGTGGGAGAGGTTCTAGATGATTCTTTGGAGGATTTAGGGTCGGAAGAATGTGATTTACAACATACATATGAAACCCTTTTTTTCCTCCTGTGCTAGGGGGTAAGGGTTTGAATTCTCTACAACATTCTAGTGGTCTTCCACATCCTTTGGGGTCGACAAATGAAAATAAAGAGACTCTTGAAATAGTGTTACCAATCCACAATGATGAAAATGAGGATCCTAAGAGGGAAGTGGATTCGATGGTTGTGAAAGAAAAAATGAAAAGAAAAACTGTTATAAGCCCACTTAAAATGAACTTAAGATCTCATGGTATGGGGTCTAATGGGTAAACTTTATTTTCCTACTGTAGTTGTGGTTTGGCCACTGGTAGAGGCCTCTTCATTTGATCGTCAATGCTATATCCTTTATCATTTTGTATTCGGGGTTTTTTAGTCCCCTTAAAACCAAAGAATTTTTACCCTATCCAATTTTTTTTACAGAAAGCTTTGTATTTTAAGCTGATAATTTGTATGGTATTTTTCATGTATATCTTCAGCCTGGTTCTTTTATCAGCTTGATTTTTTTTGTAGTTGATATGCAATGACCCTTTCAAGTAATATTAATATTATTTTCATGATTTTGTAGTTTACTAGAATACATATGTTTATTATAAATGTGAGATGTTGGTTTTCTGATCAGATGTGCTTTTAAAATATTTTCTGATGGAAAATATTGTTTTTATAATATTCTCAAAATTTAACTTTCTATTTGTATTCGTCTATAGTTTGAATTATATCTCTTAGTGGTTATCCAAATTACCAGAATCCAACCCTTGAAAAAGTGTTAGTATTTTTTATATTCTTATATTAAATAGTCAAATATTTATAGGATTTCATTACTCTTGAAGAGATAAAAGTGGGAGTGGGATAGTATGTGATAACTACTAAAAAATCTAGCAAATCTAAATAACTATACTAACACCACATAGTCTATTAATAAAGATAGGAATTAATAATAGTAACATCAATGATTAAAGCCTATTGGAACACTTAAAAGAACTAACATGATATCAATCAATTTTAGCTAAATCATGCCTACTTAGTATGAATTGCTAACTAACATAGACGTAAATAGATCTAATAACAATCAATTATGGTCTGTTGCTACTTCACAAAATGGTGAGAGAATCTCTATAACAATGGCTACAAGTCCATATTAGATATATCTATACTAACCAACACGAAGATTGGAGGAACGGATTGAGCAAGAAGCCCAATTTCCAAAGAGATAGTCCAGGCTCTTAATCAATATTTCTTATTTATATTGCTATGTTAATTCACAAGCATGGTGTTAAAGTTTTAAGGTGGATTTAGTATTTTTTAAGTTTATATGTGGGGAACAATTGCATCTTGTGCATTGTGGGACTAAGAGCACAAAGTATATTAAGTTTATATCATGAATTGTGAATTAGAATGATTAGGATTTGAGGAACCTTCTCAACCACTTGGGTTCAATTAAGAAGCTAGGTAGATTTCACCTTAGAGTTGTCTTGGAGGGAAATGGAAAAGACTTGAATGTTAGAAGAGGGGTTGATACAATAATAAGGCTTATTGCAAAACAAGGTAAAATAGCTTAATTTTCTATACGCTAATTGTGGTTGGAGAGGAATTTTGACTGAGACTGTGTTGAATTGATATCCTGAATGTGAAGAGGTTTTAGGAATAAAAAAATCATTCTTAATTAACCAGAAAAGGTAAGAAACGTTAGGTTAATTAGTGAAAAACCACTAATTATAGCAGAATGGTAAGGAAATGGGAGTGAGTGATTAGTGTGTTGTTAGCAATAAGATTTTATAAAAGTGAATAGAGTGTCTAAATTTCCCTTGTTTGGGTGAGTAGCGGCGTCATTGAAACAAGGTAGAAAAGCATAAAAAAGTAATTTGTGAAGAAAATAGTAAGAATGAAGGTTGCCCCTCGAGTGTTGATGGGGTGATAAAAGAAGTCAGTGGATGATCAAAAACTTGATTGAAACAGATAGAGGGCGGAAAGAGGATAGAGATAAACATGGTTTTTTTTCAATGCCCAGTGTTGTGGAAGAAAAATGAATTAATGATAAGACATAGATAGTGCGATATTGATTAAGACATGATAAGTGACCTGAGGACGTGGTTGGCCATTTAAGTAACACAAGCGCGTATGTTGGTGTTAAAATATGGGACTCATTTGGCATATGAAATAAACATGGATGCAACATATAGGAAGCAAAGATTGAGTGCGCTGAGTTCATATCAGAAGCGGTTGATGTGAGCTGGGGTTTGGGGGGGAAGGAAAGGGGTGCGCTTGTGTGAACAAGTAGGCACTGAGCTCAAAAGGGGGAATGGGCTTTAGGGTGATTGTGGTGTTATGGGGCAACACGGCACAACAAGTATTTTGAATTATTTCATGTGGGATGTTTTGATATGGCACGAGGCCGAAGGAGTAGGTTTAAAATATCACAACAAACATCAGGGGATTGAAGACCCAACCACTTTGGAATTCTAGATGAATTCAATAGGGTCACTATGACAACTATATTTGTTTGTGTGTGTTTGTTTGTGTTAGGGATTCCCATGGGGGATCACCTTCAATGTGTACCAATGGTTTTATGTATTTTTCTTTATTTGGTCCATTTGTTAATGTTTACATGTGTTTATTTTTGTGGTGCATTTGACCCCTTTATTTATTTATTAAATGGTGTGTTAATATTGTGAGTAATCATGTTGTTAAAATAATTAACTTAAAGTATGTCATAAGAAAGTAATTAATAGAGTTGTTGGCCTTGAATTAAAAGTGTTGTAAAGAATGTGTAAGTGGTGTGTAAGGGGATATGTAAGTTGATTTGGAGTATGAAACACTTCATATTCTTTGGAATTCGGATTTGTCCTTGGAGGCTGGTTTTGGAGGCTTGTGGGGACAAGTTAAACTTGTCCCATACCTCTTAAATCTATATACCAACCTTACCTATGGTTGGAGAGTTAAATTTAGCCTTTTATTATGCATGTTTTTAAGTCATGTTGTAGGTTTTAATTGCACTTTCTTCATGTTTTAATTTCAGTCCTTATTGGGTGCGGGCTTGTTTGAGTGTGTAAGTAAAACTGTCATATTATTCACCCATATATTGATTATGAATTGGAGAATGAAGTTGACTTTTGTGTTGGGGTTGAGGATGTGTGATGTGACATCCTACATGGATTCCACCTCATCCTCTTCTCTCCCCTCTTCTATTTATTGGAATTTCTTAGCTTGTTTTTGGGTTGCTTCACTTTTAATACTTCATTCTTGGGAGACTTATTTGGGTTTTGAGAGCTCTTGCTTTTGGAGAAGATTGGAGATTGTTGCATGCTTGTGGATTGTTGATCTTGGATGGTTTTGAATTGGAAAGCTTTAAGTTTTGGAACCTTGGAACAAACTCCATCATGGAGAGGTAGGAGCTTGGCTCTTGAAATTCTCTCCTTTATTTTATGCATATGTAAATGGTTGAATGTTTGAATGTGTTATTTATTTGTTGGCTGGCTGGGTAGATGGCTTAGGGATGGTGTAGGAGAAGACTATGGGGTACTCTTGAGGGAGGCATAAGTGTTTTGGGGAGGTATAAGTGTGGAGGGAGTTGGGATTTGGGTTCCACCTTACAAAGAAATAGGTTGCATTTGTTTACTCATTATGGGGTGTCATAAGAAAATGTGAGGAATAAGGGGTACCTTGGGGAGGCATAAGGGCATGTCAAGGATTTGAAATGTTATATTTTGGCAGTTTGTTCTTGGGTGGTGATACACATTTCCCCTTTGGGAGGCATAAGTAGCATCCCCCATAGTTTCTTACTCCTTTGACTTGCATGATGAAACATGAGTTTTGTTTGTTATGTCTTAATGTGGTTGCAAACTACATTCTGTTTTGGACTATGTTTTTAAATGTGAATTTGCATGTGTGTGTGTGGAAGCCTGTTGCTGCCATAAGTTGAAACACATCTCTTATTGCATTGTGGTTGGGGCTCGGGGGCCAATGAAGAAGGATGGATTCTCCTTTCATTGAATGTCTTGGTTGGGCGGAGAGCGTTGCCTTTCCTCTACCTTTGTTATGATCAAAATTGGAGAATCATGGATTTGCATATTACTGTTCTGGAGTAAAGGAAAAGATAGTTTTGACAGGTCCCTTGTGAGAGATATATTTGTAAAACCTTTTCCCCACTAGAAGTGGATGACAATGTAATTTATTTTGTGATGGAAATATGTTTTGTATTAACTATGATAGCTGAAATTTGAAATATGAAAGAGATGTGCTCTGTATTCTGGTTTTGAATAAAATAAAGGAAAGATTCGTATTCTATATGTTGTATTTCAAGGAACAAAAAAAAATGTTGTAAGGATATCATTTTGAATTAATAGGATATTGTAATGTATTCCTCAAATGGCGTTATTAGGAATTGAAATATGATTTTTGAATGTATTTTTAAATCTCTGTTGGAAGGATGAAAAAGTGAACACGTATGAAGAAAATACATTACTCTGTTTTTGAAGAAATGCATGATTTGAAATAATATAGATGTTGCATTCTTGTTTCTACATTTGATTGAAGGAAAGATAACTATTTAAAACTAGCATGGAATGAATTCAATGTTTTTATAGTGTGGCAAAAGAAATAGATTAATCTCTGTTTTGAAATGTATAAATTCCATTTTTATTTCACTGTAAACTTTGTAATTTGTTTTATAAAAAATGTATAGAATGACCCCTGCAACAACGAATAAGAAAATGAAAACATTAAATTGAGCTTAGTACGATTAAAATGACCCCAACCAAACTAAAATACTTAAGAAACTTTTCAAGAACCGTTCAAATCGAGTATAGACAAAATTTTTATTTGTTTTGCCGTCAAAAGTTGCAAATTCCAAATTGTTAATCAACCAAATAAATTTTACCTTGCAATCCATCCTAAACTCCACTAATAACACCCCTCCATTTTTGTTTGGCATGTTGAGAAAGGAAGGAGGTCGAATTGAACAAAATTTTATAAGTTGAATGTTACTAGTTTTCATTTTATAAGGCTACAGAGATTTTTCTCAAAATTTACCCTTAAAAATTTATCCAAATTAAATTCTTAAGGTTTTTTTGCAAAGAGGATGTCGAGAGATTTCCAAAAAGTCCTCGTTTGCCAAAAACGGAGCTTCCTATCAAAAGTTATGGCCTCCTAAAGTTCGCAGATGAGGAAAAACATCTTGCACGCCGAGAGCTTCTTGCACAACTGTCTTGTGTGCCTAGAAGAGGAAAAACATCTTGGGTTCCTGCCTTGCATGCCTGGGAGAAAAGAATGTTTCTCCCACGCCCGGAAGAAAATTTTCCTTCCGCGCCCGGGGGAATTTCTTCCATGCCCCCCAAGAAGATAATCTACTTGTGCTAGGGATGAATTTCACTCTCTTAGTGTTTTGTAGGATGATTTGATAACTGTTGAAATGAAATCTAGAATTTTGTTGGGAACACTTTAAAAAAATAAATAAATTATTCCTTATATCTTCTAACTAAACCTAGGTTGTTCTTGGGTTTCGAGTGGTTGTTTTAGATGGGCGTTACATTTTCCCTCTCTAGTTTAATATGATGCAGACTAGAAACACAATTCCCCTCCCTACAATGGGATTGACATTAACTACGCTTCACTTACAAAGGGAGGAAGATTTTAAACGTCTTCAATGTGTTGTTAATGTTTTGCATTGCAAGAAACTGAAACCACCTAAAATGGTGATAGCTAAAATGATTAGAGATCGACTCCACATGATGACAACATCCCCATTTTTTCTCTCCAAAATCCAAACGATTGGAGATCATTCACGAGGCTCCCGCTTGATTTATGATTCTTATGGAGATGCACTAAAATATGAACCACCCCACAAATTGAGGAGAATGGGAATACCAATCGAGGCATCTGCAACTAGACAAAAATACAAGAAACGTGCAAAGAAAATTGCACAAGCAAAAAACAACAAATTTGATTTTAAAAAATAGCTTGTAGTGGTTAGTTTATAAGTGTTTTTGAAACAAACTATATCTTGTTCCAAATAATTCCATGTATGTATTGTGGTAGTATATATCCGACAGATAATCAAACTTATTAAACACATGTTCAGTTTTTGTTATCCAACAACTATGCATTCCTAATTTCTTTATCATTATATCTCCATACAAATACCTATAGTTTTCTCACTTCAACTGTACATATTGTTCTTATTGTTTTCCATTCTATTTGCTTAACATAATAATATGTAATTCGTTTCAAATAAATGCATGTATATATTACGGCGGAACATATGGAAGACACAATCTAAAATTTCAACATACGTGTTCTCTATATACAATTGCTCGTCCCTTTATACAATTGCTCGCTACTTTATGTAAACCAAAAACAACACATTTTTAATGTGTTCTTCATTATATCTTTCCTTTATACAATTGCTCACTTCTTTATGTAAACCAACAACAACGCATTTTTAAAATTCCTCAAAGAAATGTGGTCTAATGGAATGCTATGATTGTAAGATATGCACAAAATAGCTCTAACAATGGTGCTCTCAAACTCGTTGAGGTAATAAAGAAATTTGGAATGTACCATAACCATTTAAGATTTTTTTTTATATATAATTGCATATTTTGTCTCATTTTATTTTCATGGAGAGATAATATGTTAAAGCACTTAGTCATTCTTTCAATCTACTTTGACAACAACACTTCACATTCAATACATTCTTGAGAGTGAGTATTAGCAAACTTAAATGTCTCACTTGCATTTCTAATCAATTATTACACAACTAACTGTTATCTAACATCCCTTCTAATGTATTTTTGCAACATTTGTTATGGCTTTAATAGAAAATCAGTATTGTCAATCACACCCCTTATCAACAACAACTACAAAAGTAATAACTGTCTTTCTAAATCTAATAACATATACCATTCAGCGTTCACATTACATTGTACACATGCAATTGCTAGTTATAGGGCTGTTGATCTATCTCTCAAAATGACGAATGCAGTTTAAAATATTTATATAGATTTATATTAATATTAACTACTCCACACATTTTTGTTCTAAGAAATTCGTGGCAAACTAGAACAATAAACCTATAAATCCCTGTGACTATAACCATTTGCTAATTCCAATGTTTATGATTAATTCATAAAACCACGTTCCATTTTTCAACTTATATACCCTCTTCACATTAGAGTGTAATTTCTTGTCATATTGCAGATTTCATACTTGTGTCGTATCACAGAAAGGATCACTGTCAGCCTGCAATATCCATTCATTGCATTGTAAAATAGTGATTGACACCCACGCCTGCACAATTAATTCGAACAAGAATCGTTATATGATATTTACGGACATCTCCTCTTTCAGGCGATAAATGATAGCTGTGTGTGATTGACAGCAATGTTTTCTTTTTTATGGCTGATTTCATTGTTTTCTAGACAATTTATCAAGGCGATCTATAAATTTCTCTCAACGGTAAAACCAGTGTTGAATATGGCTATGGCGGTCTCTTCTCTTTCTCTTTCTGTTCTTGTGTCCCTTTGCTTTCTGTCCTTTATTTTGTTCATTTCGAACCCGATCGAAGCGCGGGAGGTCAAAGGTTTATATTATTTACATTTTGTTTGCTTAAGAGTTTGAAGTAGTTTTTGCCCCACGTATATTTCGAAGCACAAATGTTAATAAAAGTTATGTCGCTGTGTAGCAGGTTTTCGTGATGGGGTAGCAGGTGTTACTTATGACGCTGAGTCGCAGTGCTGTTATTATAAGTCTAAAATGCTCTGCTGCCTCTCCAATCTTCCTAATCCTCCTAACGTAGATTTTGATCCCAGCCCACATAAATGTTGCCACAGATTGAACTTTTATCGTCTCCATCGTTTTCTTCTTTCTAATCCATAAGAACCATTGTATGAAGTGCTTCGATTTTGTGTGGCATTTTTAGGACTAGAAGCATGTACCTAACTATGAATAATGCTTCCACAGCTGCCCACAAATCCTTTTACAGAGTGGAAAATAAAATATTGTAGTGAACTAATGTCTTGGAATGCCAATGAATGTCAAAAGTCTGAACACACATTGTCGTCTGAAATACCTCATGTGTTTCATGTCAAAATAAAGGAAGAGCCTTCTTATTCTACTCTCTGGAAAGAAGAAATGAAAACAATTATTCAAGATAAAGCATAATTAGTTTTAAATCTTTAAATATTTTCACTAGCCCCAATAGTAGTTTTAGGGCATTACAATGGGCTTGAAAATTGTACTGAAGCAAAGAAAATGTGTCGATCTGAAACTAGAGGTATAGATCATTATTGTCATTGTAATGAAGTTTTTTTTTCCTTTCCTTTCTCTTTTTTGGGGTATAATGCTAAAATCTATCAAAATCCACACAGATAAAGGAAATAGTGCACAACATATATATTAATAGATCACTGTTGCCGTTGTACTGAAGTCCAGTTTTGTTTCTTTGTGGTCGATGGAAGTCTAGAGATGAACCTATTAATGCATCTAAGCATACTAAATTCTCTGAACTGTGTATGCTTCTATGTATACCCTATGCTGTCATGGTTGCCTTCGCATGCATTGCTTTGAATAGATACTACATTGCTTATTTTTAGCCGGACAAAGAGCTCTATCTGCAGATAGAGTTCTGTTCTGCAACTACTTTCTCCTCGTCATCATCTTTGTGTTGTGAATCTCACTGGAAAAAATTACATGGTCATAGCTCAAGGGATAGATCAGTTGTGCTTGGAAATAGTTCACAGTATCGAACATGCATCCCTTTGGACAGTCTTGTGATGAAATTCCCAACTCGGATGATGAAAATGCACCATTTAAAAGACTCTGTTCATGCCCAATTAAGTAATATAATGATAATCAGAAAGTTGCAGATGAAGGAAGAGACCTATAATTGCTAGATGCCCATTCAGAAATTTGTCAAAATCCTAGTACCATCGCATGGTAAAGGCTGCGCTCTGTTTTGCCAGTCAAGGCAACTGCTACCAAGTGTCCGTTCAGACTTAAGATAGTTTTCCGAAGAACGCATCGTTAATTTTGCAGTAACAAATACACAAACCTGTGAAATACTGAGAGAGATATAATCTTAAAAGTGGAGATGGCACTAATAGGAGTGGCGGGGAAATAAGGGATACAGGCAGGACGAAGTTAAAAACTTAAGTAGATAATGAAATGTAGAAGAGCAATCACACGTGTGACGTAAGCAGTGCAATAGAGTCACCAAAAACGATGTGCATTAGAAGTTAAATACTTCAAGATGAAGAGTGGCGGTGAATTAGGTGATTAAGGGAGGAGAAGTGTAAAGGTGGGAAAAATTTCGGAGGGAATGCATACGAAAGTGTTCTTTCATATGACTAGCCATATTCACGTGTTATTTTTTTCAATATTCTGATAGAGAAAAGGTGTGCAGTGTAAAGTCTAGTGAGGTAAAATAATTTACAAATATCTCATAAAAGAAATCTTTGGTCGATTAGTGCTTCCAGTATATATACTTGTTAATTGAAATGTTATGCCTTGTGGTTTGAGGGTAGTTAGAACAGACGATAATTTAAGAAAAATTCGCTTGCAAATGTTGTGGGACACTTTAGAGATAGGTTTATGTGGAGGACACTCGGAATCCCATGTCAAGTTAGTAGATGAATTTGATAATTAAAAGCATGGCTGGTCAGATGCTTTCTAGCCATATTTACAGTGTTAGATATGTGTCATCAAAGTTAAATTTTTGATCCCTTTGTGACGCGGTTTATACCTCACTTCCTAGGGGGGGTGTTAGTGCTTCCAGTATATATAATTGTTAATTGAAATGTTATGCCTTGTGTTTTGAGGGTAGTTAGAACACACGATAATTTAAGAAAAATTCCCTTGCAAATGTTGTGGGACACTTTAGAGATAGGTTTATGTAGAGGACACTTGGAATCCCATGTCAAGTTAGAAGTTGAATTTGATAATTAAAAGCATGGCTGGTTAGATGCTTTTTAGCCATACTTACAGTGTTAGATATGTGTCATCAAAGTTAAATTTTTGATCCCTTTGTGGCGCGGTTTATACCTCACTTCCCAAGGGGGTGTAGGGGGGCTTCGCCCCCCCACTCATCTTGCAAGGGGTCCATGAGGTGGTGACGTGTTATAGAGCACCCCCTGGTGAGGGTTCGATGGTGGAGCCCCTGAAGCAAAAATTAAGGAGTCAATCCCTTGTTTCTAGAAAGATGAATTCAAACAAATTCTATTTTTAGGAAGGCAAATCCTAATGGAGTTTTCCACTCTATTTTAAGGAGGAAGCCTAACTGTACTACGCCAATTACATGTATATATTTGCATGGAGATCTAAAATTGCTCATAACGAGTTCACATGTAATATGTTCATCTTGAGTTAATAAAATCTTGATATCTTGCCAAGTAGATGTTTCCCTAAGCACTTAGCCGGGGTTTTACCATGTAAATATTTTGTTTGTCTCTCACATGTTTGGTATTTTATATATTTCATTTATCTCTATCTCTGTAAACTATTATTTTGTTATATAACTTTTTGCGTATTCATTGCTACAAAGTATGTGGTTTTCTAACATATCGATCATTATGTTAGGCCATCTGGCATGTTTGCACAAACACAAATATATGTCATTTGCAAGAGGTTTTTGTATTGATTTTTATTTTCCTCCTCAACATTCGAGGTTTTTAAAACACATTAACTTTGAAGCATTTTCATTTGTATCTATGTCATGCCACGATGCACACAACAAGTTTTCTCATGGAAGAATTATCTATCTAAAGTTTTGATAACCAAAATATAACAGATCATACGCTATGCGAGAACATGACATGGTATGGTTTCCATCGTTGTGACTTTTTAAAAATATTTCTCATGGAGGATCTCATGTGTGGCACAAGGTAAGCAAATCATGAGTGGATGTGAGGGTGGTTTTAGCAGGAAAATCCGTAGAATACAGTAAATTGAATAACACTAGATTAGCATGTAAACCTATAACCATGGGTAGTGAGGTTGTCTAAACATACATACACTTAACACTTAACAAATAATCTCTAGAGTTAGTAAGAAACCAAATATAATTTTATGAATCCAATCCATTATAATGAAAATGAAAATCCAAATATGAGAAAGGATTGGAAGGTTGTGAACCAAAAAAAGAATAGGAATATTCCTCCCCTTAAGATGCATTTACGATCCAATGGGAAGGGCTCTAAGGGATGAGGTTTTTGTTTTCCTTGTGTGCTGTCTTTTTGGATGGGCTACTGGTTTTGGTTGTGCTGTTTTTTATTTCACTTTGCTGCTAGTAGAGGCTGTCTTAATTGATCCTCATTGTTATATCTTTGTCTCCACTTTTGTTCTGGGTAGGGTCCCCTTAACCCTCTTTTACCTCTAATAAAAAAATATAATTTTATTTTATTTAAAATATTTATCTATGTTAACATTTCTATTCCAGTTTGATGGGGAGGGGTGCAGATTTTACCGAATGGAGTGTTGCACTAGCGAAAACTATGAATTATGTGAAAATCTCAAAAATAGTGAAATTTGTGAAAAATATGAAAAAGGCAAAAGCTTATTTTTTCAAAAATTACAAAGGTTCTAGTAGGAGATGGGTCCTCACTAGTGCGAACAAAATCCCAGTGGGAAATGGATGGCGAGGCGTCGCTCATGGATCAGCCCGTGAACTTGAAGCGGAAAAGGATTTTCTTGAATTGATAAGACAATTCGACGCTAGCTTGGTTGTTAAAACCCTAGTTTCTTTGTTCGGGGAGTCGGTATTAGAAAACATGGCGGTGGAAAAAAGTCTGGTGCAGGCTGAGCCAACCGTTGAGGCAATACAGGAGGTCCCTTTCAATCCATCCCCGATTGGGTCTAATAGGTTGAAGAGCTCAGAAGACTTCAAGGTTGACGAAATCAATTTCAAAATTTTTGTAGAAAGTTTACATCTCTCGATGCCTCCTCCTCCCAAAGATTTTTTTTCTGATTCGCGGTTGAAAAGGGTGATTTTCTACAAGTTTGTAGGCACCCATTTTTCTTAGAGGATGATTTCAAGCTAGGTTGCGTGCTTCTACGGCTCAAATGCTAAACCAAAAGTCAATTTCCATGCCAACAAATTTTTCCAGGTTTGTTTCCCCTCCCTTGATTTGCTGAATTTGGTGCTTAAAGAAGGACCCTGGTTCATGAACTCTTCCAGCCTATACTTTTGTCCTTGGTCACCAAATTTCGACCCCTAGAAGGAAAAAATTTGCAAGGCCCTGCTTTGGTTAAGAATTCATGTTCTGCCTTTGGATCTCCACAAATGGTCTGTTCTGAAGCCAATTGTGAACTCCCTGGGGACCCTTGTGCCCATCCGTAATCCTACCTTGAATTTCTAGTGCAAAATCTTAGTGCGTCTTTGTGTCGTGATGGACTTGATTACCCCTTTGCTACCGTCTTTGACTCTCAAAACAAATTCCGGCCCCAAGTGCTTTACCGTTGAGTATGAGGGTCTAAATGCAAAGTGTTTTTATTACGGGCAGTTGGGTCATCAGAGTAAGGTCTGCTCTTTAAAACTTGCCAAGGCTTCCAAGGAGTTGGATTCTCAGAAGGTTGGCTTTATGATGAAAGGGCTGGAGGAGAGTGAAATGGCATCACCCTTGGTGGGTGATATTTCACCTCTTTCTCTTCTAAAAGAAACTAAAGAAGTGCATAAAAACTTCGGGGATTTAATTTCCCTTATTAAGGAAGGTTTTGATCAAGGGCAAGTGGCTTCCCTGAACTCACTACAATCTTTGCTCTTGGATAAAGTTGAGATAGATAAGCTTTAGTACCTTTTAGGTGATGGCATCTTGGAGGAAGGAGAATTTGAGTCAGATCTACTAGTACTAGGTTTAGCTTCCTCAAAATTGACTTTGGTTCAAGTAGGGTTGAAGGAGGCCATATGTGGCTCAGCTGACAAAAAAGGTAGAAAATCCAAACAAGAACTGACACTGTTGGAAGTGGATGCTAGCAAACAAAGTGTCCTGAACTTTGCCAAAGCTGTGTCCGAGAAGGTGAATGTCCTTCCCTCTCCTAAATGATAATACTTTCTAGGAATATGAGGGGTCTCAACACCCCTAATAAACAATGCTTGTTTAAGCGTTATCTCTTCTCCTCGGAGGAGAGTGTGGTGTTGCTTCAAGAAACAAATATGGCCATGGTAGAAGCTACTGTGCTATGGAAAAATTCAGTTAAGGGCTGTAATTTATTATTCTCTGATGCTACTGGGGCCTCAGGGGGATTGGTATTCTGGTGGAAGGAATGTTAGGTTTAGGTTGATCTTATCCACCAGAATCATAGTTGGTAGTTGGGTCAGGTTTTCTTGAAACGTTCTCATTTGGTCTTCTACCTCCTTAATGTGTATGGTCTGAATAGCATAATTGACAAAAGAGAGGTTTGACAAGACATCTCCAAGTCTTTGCTCCCCCTCGAGGATCAACTATTTCTTCTTAGTGGTGATTTCAATGCTATCACCTTTAAGAAAGATAAAAAAGGTGGTATTTCTAGAAATTGGCAATCCTAGGCAGATTTTTGTTCCTTTATCTTTGACAACTCTCTTTTAGATATCGAGCCCAAGCAAGGTTGGTTCACCTAGAGAAATCATAGGAAGGGATTCAGTAATATTGCTAAAAGGTTCGACAGTTTCTTAGCCGGCGCTAAGTGGTCTCTGAATAATGTTGTCTTAGAATGCTCGATTCTGCCCTGGTTTGGTTCTGATCACTTCCCGGTTTCCATATTGGTCAATATCGACTTTTCCCCTCACAAATCCCCTTTTAAGTTTGAGCTTAAGTGGCTGAGGGATGCCTCTCTAGAAAACAACATTTCATAATGGTGGCACTCCTATCAGGTTGAAGGTTCAAAAATGCTGGTGCTTGCACAAAAACTAAAAATTCTCAAAAAGGATCTAAGATCTTGGAACAAATCTTGTTTTAAGAATATCTTCCAAGAAAAGGCTAGAGTGGAAGCTGAGTTGAAAGCTTTGAATGAGTTAATTTTTGTCTCTGGCATAGGGGAGGCGGAGTTTCTTCTGGAGAAGTCTTTACTAACCCAACTTGGTGAATTGATTTTGCGTGAGGAGGTCTTCTAGAAACAAAAATCACGGGAATCATGGCTCAAGGATGGGGACATGAACACAATTTTTTTTCATTCTTCCGTAAAAGCAAGGCGGAGCTTGTCTTTCATCTCTGAGATAAAGAGTCATGCTGGTATTGTCTTCTTTGATAAAAAAACAAATTTATGATGAAGGGGTCTAGTTCTTTGCTTCCCTCCTTCAAGGTGACATCGCATCCTTTGATTCAGAGCAATCCTCTTTCCTTGACAATATCCTGATGCTGGTCACTGATGCTCAAAATGTGGCCCTTCTTAAGCCCTTCACTGTGAGTGAAGTGGAAAAATTGGTTTTGTCTATGGCCAAGAACAAAGCTCCAGGTCCGGATGGTTTTCAGGCTAATTTCTTTCAGAAATTTTGAAACATCGTTGGCTATGATGTTTGGGTAGCTTTAGAAGAATCTCACGAATCCCGTTCAGTTCTTAAATCACTAAATTGTACCTTTATAAGTCTCTTCCCAAAGATCCCTCGACCCTCTTCATTCGCGGGCTTCAGGTTGGTTTCTCTGTGTAATACCTCCTACAAAATCATCTCGAAAGCCATTACTACTAGACTCAAAGGGCTGCTGGAACCTATGATCTCTCTAGAGCAATCTAGTTTCTTGCCGGGGAGGTCGATTTTTGATGGTAATTTTCTCTCTCATGAATTCATTCATTCTCTCTCCTACAATAAATCCCCAGGTATGTTACTGAAATTGGATATTAGAAAGGCCTTTGAAAATATCAACTGGCATTTTCTAATCAGAATTCTTAGAAAGTTTGGTTTTTAAGTTCAATTTTGTAATTGGGTGTGTTGGTGCTCAAAACATTCTTGCCCTGTTTTGTCATTGAAAATCTATCAATTTACAGCCTCTACCATAAATTATCTCCTCATGTTGTTCCTAAGAAGTCCTTGCATTCCTTTTGTTGCTGTATTCAATCCGTTCATGGGTTGAGGGTCACGTATGGATCCATGGTTGTTTCTTTGTTTCTCTAATTGTCTGGAAAAGGTTTGTATTTGGGTGTAAAACTTGAGTTGTCCCATGTTTTCTATTTTACACATCTGGGATTTGATTTCCTTTGTCATTTTGCCCTAAATACTTGAGAAAAAATGAATGGATTTAGTTTAGAGGAATGTATTTGAGCCTTGTAACATTTCTGAATTCTCTATCCTTGGAGAAAATTTCATCTCCAGGCTCGAATGGTCATTCTTCTGCATTTTACGGTTTGACGGGAATTTCTCTTGGTCAAATTGACATCCTTGCATCAACAAGAAATGTGGATTATTTTCATTAGCCAGGTGACGGCTGGCAAATTCTTTAACTTGTCACTTTTTGCCTTTTTGGCAAAAGGGAAAATTTGGTCCTGTAGCTCCGCTCAATTCTGATTGGTTCTTTTGGTGTTTATGTGGCTTCTTCTAATTGAATGGGGTGCGGTAGGTTTGTTTTTGAACTTGTCCTTTTTGGCTACTTTGGAAAAAAGTTTGAACCCGCCCCGCAGCCCTGCTAGGATTCAATCAAAGTGAATTTTAAATGATAGGGAAAAAGTCTTACTTTGACCCCATAGAATGGCACGTGGCAAGGTTAAAGGTAGAGATGCGGGACTTTGGAGGAAAGTTGGATGTTTTGCCCTTTTGGAAAAATGACGTAAAATTCTAAAATGGAAATGTGCCCTTGCCGAGTCATTTTGAAGCCTTGAGGTCTATGAAGTTGCGCCATAATGACATGTGGAGGTCTCCGCCGGGTCTTCTTGCCTTAGACTTTTCAACAACTTCTTAAAGGGGCCCGAGACCCATGGTGAGTCCGTGCTCATTCAAGTTCTCAAGTTTTGCGGACCATCTCAAGATGCGCCATTATGACGCATGGTAGTTTGAGAAGTCAAAAGGCGGGGAGGCGGACCATCGGGGGCAACTTGCATTTTTCACCTCTTATCACCAAAAGGATTGAAGCATCAAAATGGACCATAGACCCGACAGAGAATAGTAAAAAATTTGCCCCGATCAACGGTTGAGGTGTAGACTTTTGGTGGAAAGTTGGAAAATTTCCCTTTTGTGAAGAAAGGAGTTAAAAGTGTAAAATGAAGTGTGGTTCCGCTGGGACCCACATTAGGGACTAGAAGAGGAAGGGCGGAGCTGAGGGGGAAACTTGGAAAATTTTCCTTTTTCCAAAAAAGAGGTGAAATAGTAGAATTTGGCCATGGTTCCTCTGGGGCCCACCTTAGGACACATGTTAGGCTCATTTCCCAAAGGTGGAGGTGCGGAGAAAAATGTGAAAATTTTACATTTTTCCAAAAAGTTGTAAAGGAAAAAAAGGAATCCGTAGGCCCGTTTTAAAGTGGATATCCCACGTGGATGGTCCAAATTCAAAGTATAAATCAACGAAAACTGCACATCTATATCTGATTTTTTCCGCCATTTTCACTCCAGAGCTCCTGGAGATGCGAGTCTTCATGATTTCTCGATATTTCTTACACGCCAAATAGGAAAGGGGAGTAAATTTGATATCTAAGTTTGGTGAGGAAGATCTGAGGATGTCTTTTGCCATTAAGATGAGATCTGACCTCTGGGCTCGATTTGATTTTCCGTTTTTCTTCCCGAGCACGCAAAGAACCAGATTGGACAGATTAGAGACGGAAGTGGTTGGCGAGTTAAAAGAAGAATGATCTACTAGAGGAGGGAGTTGAAGTTGGGTTATGTTCGAAGAGATTTTCCCCATGAGCACTTGGAAACTTTTTATAGATTTGATTTTGGGAATTGCGATCGCGATCATGGCGAGCACTGGTGCACTCAATGTTTGGGTTTTTTTGGGGAGAAAAATTTGTTGCAAAATGATATGAATGGCATCAATTTTTCCATGAAAAGGGTGGGAGGTTAGAGGTGTGAATGCTAGAGTGTTAGGAGTTAGAAACTGATCCCCTAAGAGAAAATCTTGATAGAGCCCATCTTTCTGAGGGACTGTTTGATGAACCCGTATATCTATTTTGTATTAAAATTGATCATGTCAAGGTGGTTGTGAGTGTACAACCATTGAAAAGATCTGAAACTATTGTAGAAACTTTCCCCTGTTGATAAGTTTAATCAAATTTGAGTTATTTTGTGTTGACTCTGAGCAATTAGTTTCTGCTTTGTTTCAAAATGTTGCAAATAGTTTTATTCATTCCTATTGCAATCTTATACTGAAATTTTTGTGAAATCACACATGATATTGTGCCTGTGATAGTTTAAAGGTATCTGTAATTTCATTTCAAGAAGATCCTTCATCTTGGATAAGATAAACAGATTTAAAATCAATTCACTTTCATTTGTTGATAAAGATTGTTTGTAAGTCTTTGGGTGTACCTTAGGCGTGGTTGAATCATAAACTATAGTGTTTAATTGGGTCCTCTAATTCGAGCCTTCCTGTTAGGGTCTTAAAGATTATGTGAAAACGTGCTGACTTGGGCCTCCATTGAAGCACACCTTCTGGTTGAGGGAACGTCTTGACTGTTATGAAGCTTTTTGTTGTAAAGTTTCTCTTTATTGTAAAGTACATCCAAAGGTATGGTATAATCAACTTTATCCTACTGAACAAGCTCCCATCAAATTTCATTCAAAAACAATTAATCATACCCATACTACCCCTGTTTGTCATGTGTGTATACAAATGCAAGATTTTTACTACCAAAACATGTGGAAACAATCAGGTTTTCATTGTCTTTAGTGACCTGAACCTTGCTTAGAAAATATCTCCATTATCTAGAGTGACAACTCATGATAGTTAGGTTTTTTTGCATTGATCATATTTTCTTCAAGGTCTTCTTAATAATTTCACAAGGAAGGACATCTCCATCTCCTCCATAAACACCAGGCTACAAAAGGGTTCTCTCACCTTGGTTGAAAGGCAAAACCTTAAAGCAGTGAGGATAGATCAAATCCTCTTCAGGGTGCTATCTATTTCTCCACATTTGAGTGATAGAGGGCCAGTTAGATCCCATCCCCAGCTACAAAATGACTCACTATGATCTATCTGTCTCTAATCTTCCTACCAAACCTGTGATGTTGCTTAGACTTTGAGGGAGAATCAATTTGGGTACCAACATGGTGTTTATTTGCATAGCTGGGCCTTCTTTCTCCGTGTTAATTAATGGTAATTCTGAAATTTTCTTTGAAGGTAATCAAGGTATAAGACAGGGTGAACCTCTCTCCTCCTTTCTCTACATTTTAGTCGCTGACTTGCTGAGTAGGGCCATCAACAATAAAGTTCGGGAAGACAAATTGCAGGGATTAATAATTACAAAGTGGGTGGATCCTATTTCTCTCTAGTAGTTCGCAGATGACACTTTCTTGTTTGGAAAAGCCAACACTCGAGAGGCCAGAGAACTGAAGGGGTTGTTCGATGTTTATGTAGCCACTGTTGGACAATAGGTTAGCCATGTCAAATCCTTAATCTTCTTTTTTAACGTTCCTCCTTCTCTGGAAGCTAGAATTCTTGGCATCTTCAGATTCAAAAAAGGCTCCCTTCTGGTCAAATATCTTGGTATGCCTTTGTTTGGTGGCTCGGGTCGAACCTTGATGTGGAATGATCTCCTCTCTTTGGTTAATTTGAAACTCATCTCCTAGAAAGGAAAATGGCTATCATTAGCTGGAAGACTGGTCCTCATCAAATTTGTTGTCAGTGACTCCCCCTTATATATGCTTTCCATACTAAAAATCCCCAAAAGTGTTCTATCAAAGCTTATCGGGATTATGCGAAAGTTCCTATGGCAGAATCCCTCTATGGAAAGGAAAATCCCATTGATCAGCTGGGAAAATTTGTCCAAACGTAAAGATGTAGGTAGGACTGGCATTCTCAACTTGGGTATTCAAAAATTGGCCCTAGGTGCCAAGCTTGTCTGGAATCTCCTCACAAAACCTCTGTGTCTTTGCAGCCAAGTGGTGGAAAAAAAAAAATTGGGGGCCCATCTTCCAGAATCAATTCTCCACATTGCTAATCCCCCTCGTGGTTTTCACATATGGAACTTCTTAGTTGAATGCTGAGAGCTCTTCTTATTCAATGTAGCCTGAAAAATTGAAAAAGGTGACAGGGTGTTATTCTGGGATGATCCTTGGAATGGTTTTCCCGTGCTTGGGGAAAATCTTGAGTTTGGGGAAATCAAGAGGCTCTTAGTTGAAGAATGGGGACCATATGTTTCCAACTATGGGCTGATTCCGGAAAATTTTCCTGCTCTATTGGAATGGAAAAGTATTGATCACCTAAATCTCTCTTTTGAAACTAAGGATAGTTTTCGCTCGGCTCTGCAGGAACGACAGATAGTGATTTTCGGGGGTAATGATGAAATTTTATAGACTGTAGCCTCTTCTAGGAAATACTCCCCGCGCTGTGGCTATAAATTATTGCATGCTGAGCAGGAAGCTGAGGCTCTAATCTAGAAGGCATGGTGGTCCCCCTCGTGTCACTCTAAAGCTGGCCTTTTCGCTTGGATGGCTTTCAAAGGAAAAATTATCACTCAAGAAAGGAGGAAGAGATTTGGCTTTCATGGCCCCTCAATGTGCTTTCTGTGTGAGAAGCATGAGGAAGATAGTGATCATATTCTGCTTCATTTCCCATTCACAGATGAATGCTAGAGTTGGTTGTGTGCTAGGTTCAATCTCTTGTGGGTCTAGCCCTCTACACTCCCAACAGCCATTTTGGCTTGGCCTGTAAACCTCCACTTTGGCTCTCTCTCCTTGATTTGGCTGTGTGGTATCGTGCTACTTCTCTGGCACATCTGGTGGGAGCGTAACAAACGAATATTTAGGGAGGAGCAGAACTCAGTGGAAAGGGTCATTCTCAGGTTGGAGTGGGCTATCTTTGAGATAGGTTATGCTAATTGGTCCCGCTTTCATCACTTCTCCAACATTGATAGGGAAATCGAGCAACGCTGGCCTAGAATCATCAAGCTCAGAGTAGGTGCTCAGCGCCCTTTGATCTCCTCAGCCTCGCTTTGTCAGTTAGCTCGTTGGCTCCCCCCCACCTCGGGTTTCCTCAAACTAAATTTTGATGGAGCAGCCAAAGGTAACCCAAGCATCTCCAGCGCTGGATGCATTATAAGAAACAAAAAGGGATTATTAGTAGGTGCCACCTCCTACAAGCTCAGGGACGACACTTGTAATTCAGCTGAACTACAAGCTCTGAGCAAATCTCTAGATCTAACGACCTCCTTAAAGATATAAAATCTGGAAATCGAAGGGGATTCGCTAGTAATTGTGAATGCTATAATTAAAAAGAAAGCCCTGTCTTGGAAATTGGACCTAGGAGTTAAAAAGGTCCTTTGGCAACTCAGGAATTTCAGTGCCTGGAACATTAAGCACATGTTTCAGGAAAGTGATAATTACGTAGACAAGCTGACAAATGCAATGGTCGAGCAAGCACAACAAGAGATAGTGGCATTCAATTCTAAAGTGTGGGAAGGACTGGGGATATTGATCTCGCGTGAGGCGGATTTCAGAGCACACACCATCTAATGATACACTTACGGGATGTGAAGGGTTTATTTAATGCTTTGGACAAGGGCTTCTCCTTATATTTTTTCTCCCTCCTTTTGCTAGCTATGGTTGTCCCTCGTCTGCCATGAATTGCCTTGAGCTCTGATCTACGTGAAATGGCGTTTCGTTCTAGGATAATAGACAACCGGATGAAAAGAATTTTTCGTCTCTCCCGCGTCAAAGAGTTGGATGCCATTAAAGGATTCCTGGGTGATTACTATCTATCTGTTGTTGGTTGGCCACACATCAATAGTGGCGTTGCCTATGTATTCGTTGAGAACCTGCTGATAATCTGTCCCTCTAAAGTGGATGCCATGAGTCTGGATCTGCATTGGCTTCGATCGACATATTATGGTAGCCTGGCCTCTGAAGGGGTGAATTGCTGTCTGCGTTCTAGGTTGTGCATGAGTCTTTACCAAGCATGTCGAGGGTGGCTGTGTGGGCAGTGAACTCGAAAAATGGTTTGGCATTCTCCTGGCCTTCACTTAGCAGCTGGTGGTGTATGTCCAGGACTGGGCTGCCAAACCGTGCCCCGCCTGGTGCTTCCTAATTTGAAGACCCTTTGCGCTCCGTTGGATGCTATCCCACCTGAATGGACTAAGCTGCGCTTGTTTGCGACAGGGGCCTATGACTTTCTCTGGTTAAACTGGGTGAATTCTGAAGTGAAAGTTGAAATGGAAGATGATACCAGCCTTGGTTGGTGTCTCAGGCTACTAGTGTTGTTGTCACCTTGGGGTCTGGAGAGTCAGGGAGTTTAGTCAATCAAAACAACACACTTTTATTATTTTAGAGAGAGATATTTATGCAGATATTGATCCACAATATATGGGATCTAATCCCTATCCTTATCCTCCCACAAATCACTCCAAACTGTACAAACAAATAACAAACTACCCATTTATTTACCTCATGGTATATTACTAATTTACCATGGAAACTCTAATTTCCCAACATTCCCTCCCTTAGAGTTGACATGGGTAGATACAAAATACAAACAACTCAAAAAAGATAATCCTCATCGCTTGAAAAACCTTCAGTATTAGCATTTGTGTCTTGTTCTTCAGTATCATCTTCTTCAGTAGCCATGGCCTTGTCAGATAGTTTTCCATCAAGTAGATCTTTTGCTCTTTTCATGCAGTTGAGAATAACATGTCCTGGCTTCCTACAATAAAAACATATACAGTTTTTGATATGTTTTGATTTTTTATAGGTATTACTTGATTGACTAGCTAATGCTGCTTCTTCTTCTTCATCATCCTTGCTTGCTGTATCGAGTAGCGTTGCTATTATGCTCTCCAAGCTTGGATTTAGTTTACTTAAAGTAAACACCATATTGGACATACTTTTAGGCATGCTATTTAGTAATATGGCCTTTGCATCATTGGGTTTCACCTTTTCGTTAATGCCATCCAGTTGGGCCATTAGAGAGCGGAACTTGCTGATATGAGATACAATATCTCCTCCTTCCATTTTCAACCCATATAATTTCTGCTTCATATTTATCTCTGCATTGTCAGTTCTTGATCCAAATAATTGATTCAATGCTTCCCATATTTCTTTGGATGATTTTTTGAAATCTACATGATGTAGATACGGTTTGGATAATCCGAGGCCAATAATGGCCAAAGCTTTTTTATCTTTGACTTTCCATTTTTGGAGTGCGTCTACATCTGTTGGTGCAACCGATCCTCCATCAACAATGTCCCAAAGATCTTTTTCAATCAGCAACAGTTGGATTTGGATTTGCCATGCATGGAAATCCTTTCCATCGAATTTTTCTATCTGGTTCATTTTTTCCATTACCAAATCACCAATAAAAAAATAATAAAGTAATCTTTAAAAAACTCAGAGAATCAATTTGAAAGATACACGTCCAAATCTAGTAGATCTATCCTCTGGATTCACCTTTCATGCACAGCTGGGACTGCTTGCTGCAGATCTGTGAAGTAGATGTCAGATCCGTTCAAGGAACACGTGAAGAATGAATATAATTGGACCTGTGGACCTCAGAACTCCATGCATGCAGTGAACTCGCCAGATCCAATACTCGCCAGATCCAAACTCGCCAGAATATATATATTCAAATATAAAAAAAAATTTGTGGGACGCAGATCTGATGATGTGATGTAAATAATGCCATAGCACCATCGACCTCCTATATCAATCGACCTCCTCAAAGCTTCATCGATCCAATAAATACAGTCATCGATCCAGAGACTCTTCTGACGCTAAAAAACTGGTAGAATGTAATTGTCAAGAAGAGAACAGACCGAGATGCATGCAATCTACATATCTGAGGATCAATGCCATGCTAGATCTAGAGGTCTGTCTTCTAAATCAGGCCGCGTTCTAATATACAGCCAAATCAGGGATTACCTTGTTGTGGAGAATGCCAAACATGCAACTCGTGGATCCTGGTCATGAGTTAATTTCTTCAATGGTATGGAGTCGATCGATCTCGGGGAGCTCAATCCAAATAGTGTTCACCCAATACGCTGAAGATCGCCAATGTTGTAGAGTTTCCTGTAAAACCTGAGCTGGGTGATCCTGAAACACTCTAAAAAAAAATTCTCCGCAGATCATGTAAAACTCTTTCAATTTTCAATTTGCTGTAGAAAAGTGTAAAATAGATCCTTCAAATCCAATCTTTGAATGTACAGTTGAATCCGTGGAGATGTGGACAGAATGGTAGGTCGAAGCTACAAAAGGGGACGCGGAAAAGTGCCAAGAGGCCAAACAAATATATACGCCTATGCAAAAGTTTACACAAAATGTAAATCTGGTATCTCCAGCTACTAGTACTGAGATAATATCTCCAAAAAATAAATTAAAAAAAAATGTCAATAATATTCACAGTGGTCTGCACTGTAAAATTATTGGCAAATAATAGCCTCTCAAATGATAGGACCAATTGACATGGTCTACACTCAAAGGATCCTGTAGGGAACAAGGCCAGAATTACAGAGAGGTCCCTCACGGTGCCTGCTCTGATACCAAATCAGGGAGTTTAGTCAATCAAAACAACACACTTTTATTATTTTAGAGAGAGATATTTATACAGATATTGATCCACAATATATGGGATCTAATCCCTATCCTTATCCTCCCACAAATCACTCCAAACCGTACAAACAAATAACAAACTACCCATTTATTTACCTCATGGTATATTACTAATTTACCATGGAAACTCTAATTTCCCAACAGAGAGTAATCGCTCTCTTTCCTAGTACTATAGTTATAGTATATCTTGGATAATGCTGGCCTATGTTCGTGTATATCCAGCTGCTTTTTTGCTCTTAAGATTTCGCTGTTTTGCTTTGAAATCTTGAGGCTGGGCCTCTATTTATGTAAATAGGGAAGGGGTCCCTTCAACCCGCTTTATCTATAAAAAAAAACATTTCCATTCCAGTTTCCAATACTTGGCCTCATGAGCTCACTAATATTTAAACTAAAATTATTTCATAACCGAAGTGTTATAAACACAACTATTAATAACAAGTAAAATACAATGTCTCATATAATGTAATATTTAATACGTATTAAATCTATATTAATTGCCACGAACTTGGAAAGACTAGATTTTGAATGGCTTTGTAACATTTTGGGATTAACACAATTACATTAGTATGTGTTTCAATAACACAATTGTTTAACTAAAAGTTTCATAAAATTACTATATAATTACATTTATTGATGACACAAGCATTTTAAAAAACAAAAAATGTTTCTAAAAATAAAAATGTTGTATTTTAATAATACATTTTGACATATATCACAAAGGTTGTAAAAAAATTAAACACATTAAGTATTATTAATAAAATATTGGTCACATACATTGAAATGAAGTGAATATTAACTCGACATTAACTTTTGTCACTACTAGTTTGAAGAAGTTAAAAAACAAATACATAATACCAATATTTATAGAAATGAAACTTTAGCTATCACCCTAAGATCTTAAATAAGTATTGTTTTGGACAAAGCATGTTGTATGTCTGTGTGAGTGTATATTTATTTGTGTATATATATGTATGTTTATAAGTTTACACACATAGACACATATATACATATAAATAAACATAGGCACACAATAAAAAATGTAAAAAAAATACAATACATTTAATTTTAAGCCATACAAGATTTTTTTAATTGCATGTATGGCCATACACATACCATTAAGATCAAATGTGGATGGGTATTGAAAGTACACTGTGGTGCAATCTATCCATGTATTTGAATAGATGGTCATCTAAACATTTCCCTTGTGAATAGTGTGTGTTAGGGCCTTAACATTTATGCATGGATGCATAAACAACATGCATGTTGGTGGGGTTACAATTGCATATAAGATGGTGATGAGTGTGGGGTGGGTTTTGGCCCATTCTAATAGGGATGAGAACTTTCTATTGTCTATACAGAATGGCCACGTGGGCGGGAGAGGGGATTCGGGTAGGAGCTAAACCATTAGGGTAAAAACATGGGTAGTGGGTCATATAGGTTATGTCTTGGTCACTTTGGGTTATGTCTAAGTTAGTTTTTTTTGTTTATATTATCCAATAAAATATAATGGTATTTTAAATCAAATACTATATTTACATTTGCATATAATATACATTAAATGAGACTTATATATATATATATATCCCTACCTAGATAAAAAATAGGATACCTAGATATATATATATATATATATATATCCCTACCTAGATAAAAATAGGATATATATATATATATATAATTTTGGTTGGGGCCTACCTAGATAAAAAATAGGCCTAAGACCAGATATTCAATAACCTAATAAGAGACAAAAATAAGACTAACAAACAAGCATAGTCAACATGAGTCCAAATAATGACGAGATGCCAACACCATGAAAGCACAATGTTAGCACAAAGTCAGCCCAAATCTTGCACACAACAAGAAGAACACCCAGAAGGGACAAAAATAATAGAACATGAATAATAGAAAAGAAACAACAAATAAGAATCAAAGGGGCGTTAAATCCAACATCTTTTGCACTTGATCCTTGTGATTCTGTCACATTGCGGGACTGAATGATTGCGTTTGTCCCATATCGACTACACTGTGTTCCACTCATCATCAAAATCCTCAACAAATCCACCCCCAAATACCGATTTGATATACTCATTATATTTATCACTCTCTCAGAAGTCAAGAACCTTAAGGGAGTCTGGATCAAACTCGGGATGTAGCACCTTAAGCAGTTTCTTCTTCTCAAGAGATGTCTTCTTCTTGACCTTGGTGTTGACCCCAAACAAAGGGGATCAACTATCAACCACAACTTGATTTGAACATCTGTTTTCCGGTTTTGTGGTTTCAGACCAATGCTGGTCCAATGCCCTGTTTTTCACCTCGTAATATTTATATCTCTCTTCTTCAAAAGAATCCGCCATTTCAATTGGTCTCTTTAACAGAGCAGGGGACACAAGTACTAGTTTTTCGTTTGCATCCTCGCAATGATTTCCCTCCACCGATACATTGTCCAGATGCTCTTCATAATCCGAGCTAAGATCCCCATTTTCCTCTTCACTATGCCCTTCTGTCTCTTCAGATTCAGAACCCTAATCTGTCTCAGAAACAGGGGAAGAGATCTTTTCCAACTCCGTTTCAACTTCTAAAAATCCCCTAGTGTGCATCCCTAAAGAAGAGGGCGCGAAGGGAGTCGTGTGTTCCATTACTGCATTTTTTGGAGCGTACTGCGTGGCCACATTCGCAGCAGGTCGTGAGGAGGGTAAGGACATATGCGAAGAATCCGACACACCTTTAGACCCAACCATGTCTCCATGCACCTTGGTAGGCATATCCCTTATAGCCTTGACACGCCAGAAAGACTCATCTGTTCCCTGCCGCAGAGGTAATACAACAAAAACACCGATCTATTTAGCTTGAGTAATAAGAGGATTCATGAATCCAGGTCCCTGTTTCAAGGCCTCGAAAACATCCATATGCATAATATTGGTCGTGCCATACTCCTTCTTTGCCCACGATTTAGCAGCTAAACAACTCCTGATTCCGTGTCCAGCCTGTAAACAAGATGAGAAAAATAAATTTGAATCCTCATTCAGGATATGTTGAGTCCAAACACCAGTTTTAATCAACCTGATAAAGGCTTAAATGAGAGATTTCCTTTGTGTAATAGAATTAAGTCAAGGGTCTAAACATCCTTACCTCCAACAACAATGGTAAATGATTCAGGGGTCACGACTAAGGTTGACTTGCGTAAATTTTACCTGCATGAATAATGCGAGCTAGTTAGAGACAACCTCGTATTTACAGGCGATGGTGAAGGAGGCTCTCTAGAACATTTGAGGGTAGGGATAATGTAGCCATCAGGGTAAATGGATCAATTCTTGCCCATTTATACATGGTACGTTATGCTTCAAATCGGGAAAGACATTTATATTTTGTTTCCTCCTCTAGTAAGGTTTATGCATTTTGTAAATCTTAATCATTTCCAACGAGAATGTTGGCATACACATTCAAAAGTAGGAGTTGATGAATTACAGATTTGAATAACTTTTCTTATATTTGTGACCTTTGGATTTTGTATTTATTCGTATGAATGTATAAGCCCAAAATCTCCAAGATTTGTATTTATCTCAGAACTTGGAAATGCATTTCTATATTTTACATCGCTATGAATAACCGGCAAGGGATCCCAATGCTCATGAATATATATCAACTATGGAGTGTATCCCTTCAAAATTGTTGATATATATTATATAGGTTATATTAGAGGTTTGTCAACATTTAAAGTTTCTAGTTTTGTTCCCCTTCCACATCAATTTCTTTCATCATCATTTTCAATATATTTTATTTACCCAATCACGATGTCATTGATTTTCCTTTAAAACTACAGTCAATCAAAATATATTTGCATGCTTTTATATTTTTTATTTCTTCCACCATGGAATAAACATGTAAAATCATCCCTTTGACTTCATGATATTTTTTTATTAGATAAGGTAATAAGACATGGATTGTGGTTCCCAGAAGCCTTACATTTTTCATGATTATTTTCATTTTAATACTCTATAAACAAAAAATAGTATATAAAAAATGGAAACATCCAACTGACTCTTTCATAATTAGAAAAGAGGAACAAGATGCTGTGGAAATTTGCTGTCACCGTCCACAAAAATGTTGAATGAAAGATAAAGAACCAACCTACATCTCTCCTCTTGTTCTAGAAGCACTCTTAGCTCCCATTGGCCCTGTTCCAGACCGTATTTCCAAGCTTAAGGTTAAGGGGAGGGTCTCCTACATCTTCTTGTTGAAGGCAACAAAGGCCAACGATCAAGGTCATCTCTCCAGTGCTCGTCTAAAGGTTCCTTATCCTGGGGTGGCCTCGATGGCACATGTGAAAGAAGAAGCCATTGAAATATCAAAATAATCTTGCTCTAAATATATATAGCTATATAATAAAATAGTTAGTATGATTGTTTTGCTTTTTGTCATGTTAGGGCAACTAAGCTTAGTTTTAATTCCTTCTAGTTCATGGGCTTCCTTTCCCCGTCAATATTATGTAAGGAAGGGGACCTAAGAACCCCTCGGTTCAAAGCTCCAGTAAAAATTGTTTATCCGTAAAAAAATGGAAACATCCACATGTAATATTAATAGAACAAACAATACTATGAAATGCACAAAGACATCCTTACATGTAGATACAATCATGCATCTGGTGGATTTTATATGGGGTTAGACATATTAAGTTTGTATCTTCTCATACTAACTTTATATCTCACCACATTAGTCCAATCTATAAATTTGTACATTGCGTCATAAAAAGGTAAAATTGATAGACATACTAAACATTGAAGACAAAGCCCAAAATTAATTGTTGTCAATGTGAATAACTTAAGACTTGCAATGGGAATAATAGAATACCATTTCATATACCTTTGTTTCCAAATTTAAATCCTTTATAAGGTGTTGATAGTGGTTTATTTATTGGCAATGCACCATCAGTTCATAAATAAGGAAATTTAGATTCATATTTCTTCAACATCTTAGGGAAATGTTCTGAATCATGTTTGGACTCTTATTTATGAAGTGTCCTATAAGTCATCCCCCTTATTTTATGCAACTTACCCTAAATTTTTGGCACCCATTATTTCTTAGTGAAACGTTGAAAGTATTTTGAACTTCTTCATCTTCAATTAAATTTCTCTTAGTATCCTCTATCAGTTCAATACATTCTTTAAAGTTTTCTTCAATTTATATATTTTCTACATTTGAGTATGTAGATGATTCTAGTGGTGGATAAATAATTAAAATTTTCAAAGGTAAAAATTTGAAACTATTATAATAAATTCATTTTTTTTTTATAAATTTAATTAATTCCCAACAATAATTAGAAAATAATAGAAATATCAATATTTTTCAAAAAAGTTTAAAAATAATAATTTAATTTTATCCCATTTTTTGAATTTTTATATATTTATGTAATTTTCCCAGTTTTTCTTAATTTCTCCAATAATTTTGTAAATTTCATAATTTAAACATATATTTTAAAATTTTACAAAGTTTCACCAAATTTGATAGATTTTTATGCTAGAACCATCAAAATGTGAGGAGTCATTTTTCAATAAGCATACATGTTTTCTTGTTATTTCATATGGTGACCTTTTCAAAATTGTTATTCTACGTGTGTCAACATGTCATCTAATAGTGTCTTGTCCTATGTTTGGAGAAATTTAGTTCTAACAAAGTATTGAGAATGTTTCACCAAATTCAACCTAAAGGTTTCTGGCATGATCATTTATCATTTTCTACCATACTCCCATCCTCTACCCAAATAAGATAATTTTAGGAGGGCTATGCACATCATGGAGATATGGCTATGTACATATTTTTTAATATATAAATCACCTAGTTTACATGTATATAAAATGTTTTAGTAATGGTAAGGCACATGAAGTTACAAATTTTTTTTGAAATAAATGTTGTAGAATAGAAAACATTTATTGAGGGATATGCACAAATGAGTTGTGTTGAAAATTTCCTGAACAAATGTAATTTCAACATAAATTATCCAAATCCCATTAATGTTTTCATAAGCATTGCATCCTATCATAATGTGAGATTAAAAACGTAATGTATAGCCATTCATCATAGCATAATGGTAATCTAATTTTTGTTTTTTTGTAGTTACAATTTCTTTCGTAAAAATGTATACAAAATATGGTAGCACACAAAATTCACATGAACTATTCGTAAAATATTCTGCAAAAAAATTATTCTCATGGATTTCAATGATTGTGGGATATGTATGAAATGAGTTTCTAAAAAAATCACTTTTAGACTCCTAGGAAATCACTTTTAGGATATTTACAGCCAAACTCACCAAAATTTTATACCATATACTCTAAGTGTGTTCCAAAATTGAATATTTGAAATAGGGTATAGATATCTACTAGAGAATATTAAAAAAGATTATATATATAATTTTTTAGTTTTAAATTAGTATTTTATTTTTTTGAAGATAATCAATTGGAGAAGAAACTTGCTTACCGTAAATATGGAATGCAGTTGTTCATATGAACTTCCTTTTCTACAGTTTTTGAAGAATTATGCAACTTAGCTAGTTCATGAGAAAGTAAATCTTGTTGTCCTAGAATACTTAGAGTGTCCCACATTGAGATGTTAACATTATGATTTTTCATTACATCAGCAATGTTAAAAGAATCAATAGTTTTAGAGACAGATTCTACAATTTTAACATAGGCTTTGGCGAAAACCGATTCTACTTCAGCTGCTTTTGATATCTAAGGTGTAAATAAAATTCTTGGATCAGGTTATAGTTATTTCTTGCTGCTCTTTACCAGCTGACACACTTGCTATTTTTTAAGGAACAAGTAGTACTATTAGCTTGTTTTAGCCCTGTAGTTGTTGTTTTATCTATGACAATGGGTATAACAAGCTTTTTTTGTTGTTTTTTACTTTCTGACAGATTTTTCTTGAGTTCTAGTAGTAAATACAACGAAATCATCCTCACCAAAAATGACAAAGTCTCTGCTCATGTGCCTTTTGAACTTGAGTATCTCATTGCCCACCCTCCATTTGAGGCATGAACAATGTCTCAGATTGAGGTTGTGTAATAAGAATTATGTTGAGAAAAGAATTTGGGCAGCCAGTGGATAAATGAGGTTGATTACAAGGTTGACACCACTCATTCTATAGCCATATTAACTAGGACTATAGAGTTTGATGAGACTAGGATCCTTTGGGTCAAATTGCCTTTGTTGATAAGGTTGCGTATAATTATGATTTTGCCGGTAAGGCTGCCTATTTTAATTATATTGCTGATAAGGATCCTAATAAGGTTTCCGTTACATAATGCAATCCTATTCTCAATTAAAGTCAGCTTAGTTCCCCATAGTTTGTAAACCTTTAAAAATTTCATATGATGGGGGTGCAATGGTAGGTTCTATAATTGTGATAGGTTGTGGGTTAGGTGCTAAATCTACCAGAAAAGGCATTAAAGGCCTCGATGCCTAATTTTTTAGATTTAATAACGTTCTTTTCAACTCTTATAGCAATATCATAAGCATCTCGGAAGAGTTTCACCTCCCTTAGACTCAATCATAGTTGAAATCATCATTGTTTAGTACTCTAAGATAATAAAGGAAAGCATGGTCAGATTGTGGCTTAACAATTGCTAGGATTCTTTCCCAAGTTCTGGAAAAATGAATGTTGAAACTAGACACAAATTCATGGGGAGACTCTTTTAATGGTAGCCAATTGTTCTATGAGAGAAAAATTATCTGAATTATCTTGAAATTGTTTCAGCAATTTGCCACCTAACTCATCCTAAGTTCTTATGCTTCCAATCTCTAAATTTCTATACCATTGCAAGGATTTCCCTTTGAAGGATGCAACTAAAAGTCTTAAGGCCAAGTCTTCATGGGTTATGTTATGAATTGCACATAGGGCTGCACCATATTTAATGTGCTTTATAGGTGTAACCTGATTTTCACCATTGAATGATGGAAAAATTTTCATGGCAGCATAAGAGTATATCATGATAAACTAGAATTACTAATGGGATGCCATAAAGTAAAGGTCACAAAATTCGTAGGTAGTTGAATAGCAATTTGTAAAATCTGAGATCTGAACGAAAATATTGACATGCGGTGAAGGAAGATTGGGAGGAGGATTACCAAATCTAGGTCTATTATAAGGCAAACTATTACCAACTCGTTCTCCTTATTGTAGAATTCAAAGGTAAAGAAATAAACTCGGAAGGAATTCCTCTTACCAATGATCTTGTAGTCACTTTAGGAAAATGGAATATGCTACAAGATTGGTCTGAAATCAGTTTTACGGAGTTGCCAAATAGATCTTTAAATCTTTAGAATAAATTACTGCAGACTTGTTGTCCCGAAAGAAACTTTTGATTGCTATAAATATGTCATAAATATCTGTAAATTGCATGCAGATCTAATTCGTTGTCCCATTCAGGCATGCCAAAAATTTCTGTCTCTTGAAAAGTGCACCGTGTAGAGAGATAGTTGCAGGTGTTCTAAGCTTGAAAATTCTATCTCTCTCGTGCTTTGCCAGATACACATAGATATACACCTCAGGTCTGTGGGTATCACCTACCTTTGAGGTGAGTCTTTGGTATCAAGGTTGATTCCTTATTGATGTATCCTAAATTCATTTACCCTGGGTTATTGAGGGTAATAAGATGACTATAGGAATGAAATTAAAACTGATGGTGATACACCAGAGGCATTTTATGAGTTTTTTGATTGAGTACATGCAGTCAGTTTATATGTTGAATGGATTCTTGATGCACAACCCAAAAATTTTCTGGGTAGAATAATGCTAATAGGTAAACACTTGGCGATATTGATGGGAAAATATTCTCCAATGCATGCACTACTAAGCTAAACTTCACACATTAATATCATGTATAAATCCACTTGTAATTTGCAATAGGGTGAGATGATTTAAAACTCCTCAGGGAATTCACATTCACAAGTTGATCTCCCTCTATGAGAAACATACACAAGACTGCAAATAATTCAGAATACTTTAGAAAATACTTCACATTCAAAGGGAAAAACTGGAAGACCACTGCTTCAGCACTCCTGATATCTAAAAATTCCTCTTCTATGCTTTGCCAAGTGCATCACAATATATAGGAAAATTAATTCACCCACCCTTCATAAAAATAGACTCAAATTCATACTCACACATGGCATCCACATTTGATGTGCATCCTTGTATTTATCCTAATCATGCTAATACAAAGAGGCATTAATAACATTTGGTTATAGACTCAGTCAACATGCAATTGACTTGTGTCTATTTTTACGACACTAAACATCGGTGAATAATTTGCTATGTCAAAATCTTGCTTGCTGAGCAAGTCTCTTATCTGATTCTGCATGTGAATTATGTCTTCTTGTGGTAGATGTGACATCTACAACTTGTTGTTTTGATGCATAAATTATATTCCCTTAACTATACAATACAATGAAATGATGTATTCACCCATGTATTCCATCATGATGGGGACCACCTCCCTGATTGTGATGCGACTCATCCCCTCTGTCCTCTTATGGTCACATGGAAAGATACTCCTATTTTCTGGAAAAATAAGGTAACGAGGCCTCCACAAGAAATCAGTTTTACTTCTAAATGTGCTGACCTCTGCGTTGCATCGATCGTCTTAATGCATATGATGGTTGACACCTGGTAAGTGATTTGAACGAAGTCACTTTAACATGTTATAAGGTCAAATGGTTTTGTTTATATTCAGTTTAGAATATCCTCCTTGACCATGATTGGCCCCCCTTTTAATTTTATTTTACATCATTGCATATGATATGAGTTCGAACACTCATTACACCTTGATTTAAAATAGTCTTAACACCTTTTCCTTAATCATGTTAGCTCCGACCAATCATTACGTAGACTAAAGTCATATGATAACAATGGGTTATGAAATTTCTTGGCCGCTTACGATGGGGTAAAATCCCTTATCATGTGAAGTGATGGCCTAACTCATTATTCTGAGACTATGATTTTGAATCTACTATCTTTGGTTGGTCTCCAGTCGTAGTTATACATGTAACTCAAATTGACTGAAAATTAACTCACTGAATGGGTTAAGGAAGCAAAAAAGGTTCGAAACCCTATCATTTGGTATGCTTTCATTTGGAGCTTGACTCGAGCTAAGGAAACTCTACGAAAATTTTTACGGTCGACATTGATAAACTTTTTGAGCTTATCGATTTTCAGGATCTAGTGGTTTATTTGTTTGTTTGTTGAGCTTTTCTCTAAAAAAAAACTTTGTTGCGAATCTTGCGTTCTATGGAGCTCGAATTTTCACGCCATTTGTAGTTCCAAAACTTCTGTGGCTTAATGACCTGGGTATGTCTTGATTAATTGCTCAGATGACGCTCTCATAATTTTTACAAGGTATAGCATGTTTTGGGCTCGAGCTCTTATGAGTAATCTTTTGTCTGTCATTTTTTGAGATCTCTAGTTGTTTAAAAAATGACACAATATATTTCTATACTTACCTTAACTAGAAATTGCTTTACTTGAATAGATCATTCTCTCTTCCCCGAAATGATGGAAGACTTTGAAGTTCACTTTTCTTGTTGAAAAGGTTTATCATCTGTTCATGCATATTCTACCTTCAACATCTAGATCTGGATGTTCTTCCTTGAGTGTGGGTAATCGTAGTTATAGCATTGCTTCCCACCTACTGATAATGTATGAACATATTATTAACTTCATCCATGATAGTATTTTACTTGTACCATTTTTTGAATATAGCTATCCATGGAGTCATGTTTACTACTATGAAAAATCCACTGAGGACCATAGAGCACTAGGCTTCTGAAAACAACATTGGTCATGTTGCCTTTTGCTAATAGCTTAGTGTTCTGCAAGGTAGGGAGTATTCTGTTACAGCTTGCAATGGTGTCTGATGTTTGAAATCAATGTAGCACATAATGAGGACATATCCTTGTAAATCTGATCAGATTTGAATGCTGTAATGGTAATCACAAACACATGTATCAGTTCTTCTTTCCATGTGTTATCCCATATGATACTCTCCCTGGTTACTCAGCAAGTTGCATTATTTCTTGTAGTAACCCCTTCTCTGATGAGGAAAAGCCAGTACTTATTAACCCAGATGTATCTACCTCTTCCCTTCCTTCCACCTTATTCTCGGTTCTTCACTAGAAACTATACTTCAGAACTCGTACATTCTTTAAAAGAAGTCACTTTGAAAGACAAATCTGTACCTATAGACTACTTGTATTTTTGAGATCGTATCACCTTGATATAGAAGATAACTTCCATTTTGCAAGTTTAAATCCCGCTTGTCTTCAGAATTCAATGATGCTTCATGTATGATCATATCATGAAACCTGTAGCTTTATGCATTGGAATTTATATATGACATGTTGAATAATAGTGATGTTTTTAGTCCTGAAATTAATGAAATGAAAATACTCTTCCTTACTCTTTCAGATCTGAAAATAATATCAGCATTTCATGTACTTGATTCTTTCCATTTATCAGCGCTTTGAATGAGAATTTATTTTCCTCAATGAAACTTGATCAATTGGCACTGATATTCTTCTTGAATGTTATGATCCTACCTCATTTAGATATGTTTTTTTCTTTGTGAAATTGATGGTAACCTGTACCTGCATCATCTGCTGCAAAACTACTTTGTTCATTTCTTGCATTTAATTATTTGGACTAAAAATGAAATTTTGATTATGAATTCCTTTTTGTACTTGACCCTGATTCAATTGTACTATGAGATGCTCCTTTTGATTTTGTCTTTCATGTATTTTGTGTTTTGAAATAGAAAATCTGTAACTATATTTAATGATAACTTAGAACTTGCAAGCTGCAAACCATTATCTTTGACCTTGCCATGCATTATCTACTTTCTGCATTATTATTTGATTTATATACATCTTTTAAATCATGTATTAGTTTGAAATAACATGATGGAAAGATGTAAAATGTCCATTTTACATGGTGAAGCCCTGTCAAATTTTTCTCAGATTTCCTTTTTCATTCTTGTTTCAACTATAATCTTATCTCTTTTTAGTTAACTTCAACCTTTATTTGAACTAAAATAAATATACTTTCATGATTCAAGTTACAAAATGTGTCACTTCTTTCTTCTTACATCTATCTCCACATTTAGACAAATTGGTTAGAAAATATTAGGCCTTTTGGCCTCTTTTTCATTCCATAGTTTTTCTTTCTTCTCTTTTCTTTTTCTTGAGTGAGTAAATCATATATGTTGTTACAGAAAAGTACTTTTTATCAATTGTGCCTTTGATCTTCATGTAATTTATATCTCCTGTTATTAAGAGATCCATCTGCATGAATTTGAATAGTATAGGAATATGGATTAATCCTAAGCTCGTAAATGATAGTTTTCTCTTTTCTGTTTTGCAGGTATAGTGCCTTAAGCAATGAGATGAAGAGGGAACAAAGCTGGAGATGGAGATGCCTCAACTGGAGAAGAAAACTCCAAGGCAATGATGGGTTCACTCATACTCCTTTATTTTATCTTTCATGCATATGTACCTTTTATTTCAGTAGTTGCGCTTTAATTTTCAGTTACATCCCACATCTTGTGTGGGAACATTTGAAATTCCTTATGAATAAAACATTGAATTCTGAAATTGAGTTGTGTATTTATTTCTACATTTTAGCTTTCTGTATGGATTATATGATGAACTAAACAACCCAATAATATAATTGAATGTCTTAATCATAAAGGAAAGAATATCAAAGAATTCCTGTAACATCTAACAATGAACTTTGATTACTGTAATATGTGATTATGATTGTTGTTCCAAAACATAACACTTCATTTATTCTACAATTTGACGTCTTCATCAAGATAACACAACTGTCCTTTGGGGCTTTGTGTTTTTTTGCTGACGATAGTCATGAAATTTCAGACTATATGATCTGTTATGTTTTGTAACAAGACACATAGTTGCAGATTTCATGTAATCATTAATTAATTCAGTAGAAACAATATTGACTGAAAGATTATCCCCTAGCTTAGGTCCATTTCACCAATTTCATCCATCTCAATGAAGTTTCGACTTTCCCATTTTTGCATAAGTACAAAAATTGTCAACAACTATTTTAGCAGTTTGGTTGTTTTTAGTTTCCCCCCTTTTAGCACTTGCATGCTAAATGTAGGGTATATTTAGCACTTGCATGCTGTGGGGTATATAACTATGCATGTTGAATGTGAATCTATCGTTTGCAGGATTTATTTTCTCGCAGTTCTCCTCTTATTCATAGTTATTGGTTCTTTTATCAGTTGCCTCTCTCTGTTTACAGGTAACACATCCATTGAAGTTATATCACCTTGCTTCTTCTTTTTTTACTATTGATAAATGGTTTTTTTATGGGGAACATATCCTAGTACAAAAAAAATGTCAAAACCTAGATAAAACAAGAAGGTGCATAAGTGAGAGGGTTTAGGAACCCATATAAGCATTGAAGATCCAAGAAAAAGGAAGCCAAATTTCCCAATAGGAATAAAAAAGAAGAAAGAAGGCATGCAACCAAGCCATAGTCAACCTAAAACTAGAAATCAACAGAAAAACAATAGGCAATAAACCTTGCTCCATTTTGTTTCATCTAGTTTTTGTCATGATTTTTTTGGGGAGCTTAGTAAAAAAACCAAATCAATTCATGTCTTCTTTATACATTTATTTTATTGAATTAAACACTTCCTTAAATGTGGCCTGATTTGTCACTTTAGTAGACTGTGCTCGAGTTTCCCACAACTACATTCTTGGATCTCTTCGCAGTGGTATCCTTTGTTGCATGGTAGAGTGGATATTTACCTATGTGCTCAAGGTTTTTTTATTGTGGTTTTTAAGGTTCTGAAAGGTCGTGATACTATTTTTTCTAAGCTTTGGGAACTTCAGAGTCATCTTTTGCTTATGAAACCATGGTACCCTTATTTCAACCCTACTACTAAAACTTTTAATGTAAATCCTATTTGGGTGTGCCTTCCTCACCTTCCGCTACAGTTTTGGGGGAGGAAAGTCTTATTTCCATTGAAAATGCTTTAGGGAAATGACTTGCCATAGATACCAAAAATGAATTGTATACTCACATGACCTATGATAACATCCTTGTTGATATTGATATCACTGTTGATCTACTATCCTCTATAGAACTTAGGGTTCTGGACAAAATCTGGACTCAACAACTGGACTATGAAGGCTTTCCCTTTAGATGTAGGAAATGATTTTCTTTGGAACACTTAGTCTCAAACTGTACTAGTGTGAAACAAAGAAAGAGTGATAAGGTATCTTGGTGGAAAGATTCCCAACCTAGCATGATGGTTGTGGGAGAGGTTATAGATGATTCTTTAGAGGATTTAAGGTCGGAAGAACATGATTTACAACATACATATGAAACCCTTGTTTTTCCTCCTGTGCTGGGGGGTAAGGGTTTGAATTCTCTACAACATTATAGTGGTCTACCGCATCCTTTGGGGTTGACATATGAAAATAAAGAGACTCTTGAAATAGTGTTACCAATCCACAATGATGAAAATGAGGATCCTAATAGGGAAGTGGATTGGATGGTTTTGAAAGGAAAAATGAAAAGAAAAACTATTATAAGCCCACTTAAAATGAACTTAAGATCTCATGGTATGGGGTCTAATGGGTAAACTTTATTTTCCTGTTGTAGTTGTGGTTTGGCCACTAGTAGAGGCCTCTTCATTTGATCGTCAATGCTATATCCTTTCTCATTTTGTATTCGGGGTTTTTTGGTCCCCTTAAAACCAAACTATTTTTACCCTATCCATTTTTTTTTACTGAAAGCATTGTATTTTAAGCTGATAATTTGTATGGTATTTTTCATGTATATCTTCAGCTTGGTTCTTTTATCAGCTTGATTTTTTTGTAGTTGATATGCAATGCCCCTCTCAAGTAATATTAATATTATTTTCATGATTTTGTAGTTTACTAGAATACATATGTTTATTATAAATGTGAGATGTAGGTTTTCTGATCAGATGTGCTTTTAAAATATTTTCTGATGGAAAATATTGTTTCTATAATATTCTCAAAATTCAACTTTCTGTTCATATTCGTCTATAGTTTGAGTTATATCTCTTAGTGGTTATCCAAATTGCCAGAATCCAACCCTTGTAAAAGTGTTATTATTTTTTATATTCTTATATTAAATAGTCAAATATCTACAGGATTTTATTACTCTTGAAGAGATAAAAGTGGGAGTGGGATAGTATGTGATAACTACTAAAAAATCTAGCAAATCTAAATAACTAGACTAACACCACATAGTATATTAATAAAGACAGGAATTAATAATAGTAACATCAATGATTAAAGCTTATTGGAACACTTAAAAGAAATAACATGATATCAATCAATTTTAGCTAAATCATGCTTACTTAGTATGAATTGCTAACTAACATAGACCTAAATAGAACTAAGAGCAATCAAATTATGGTTTGTTGCTACTTCACAAATGGTGAGAGGATATATATAACAATGGGTACAAGGCCATATTAGATATCTCTCTACTAACCAACATGAAGATTGGAGGAAAGGATTGAGAAAGCTAATCCAAAGAGGAAGTAAGGCTCTTAATCATATTTCTTATATGATATGTAATTCAAAGCATGGTGTAAAGTTTAAAGGTAGGTGTTTAGTATTTTTATAGTTTTATATTTGGGGAAAATTGCATCTTGGTGCATGTGGGACTAAAAGCACAAAGTATATTAAGGTTTCTAATCATGATTTGTGAATTAACAATTGATTAGGATGTGAGGAGCCTTACTCAACCACTTAGGGTCAATTAAGAAGCTAGGATAAGCTCTTAAAGCCTTATGAGTTGTTTTGGAGGGAAATGGAATGATTATGAATTGTTAGAAGAGGGGTTTGAGCCAATAATAGGGCTTATTGACCAAAACAAGGGTAAAATAGGCTTAATTTGCTAATAATCGCTAATTGTTTGTTCGGAAGAGGATTTTGACTTACGATGTGTTGTAAATTGGTATCCTGAATGTGAACGAGGTTAGGTAATAAAAAATAATTCTTAATTAACCAAAATGGTAAGAAACGTTAGTTAATTAGTGAAAACAACTAATTATAGTAGAAATGGTAAGAATGGGAGTGATTAGTGTGCTGTTAGCAATAAGATTTGTAAAAGCTAAATTTAGGTGTCTACATTTGTCCTTGTTTGAGGTGAAGTAAGCGACGTCACTTGAAACAAAGTAGAAAAGCATAAAAAAGTAAATTTGTGGAAGAAAAATTAGTAGAATGAAGGATGCCCCCTCAAGTGTTGATGGGGTGATAGAAGAAGTCAATTGATGATAAAAAAATTGATCGAAGCAGATAGAGGAAAGACGATAGAGATAAAAATGTGTTTTTTTTCATTGCCCCAGGTGTTGTGGAAGAAAAATGAATAATGATAAGACATGATAGTGAAGAATATATGAATAGATCTTGCATCCAATATTTCATTAATTATCTTTATATCATCATGTTTCCCCTATGATCTAAATCATCAACCTTTATTAAAATAAACAAAAGTGTAAAATAACCTGAAAATCTATATTACTAACATTTGTTCATTGGCAAAAATGCGTAACTCCATGCAACATACATATTGCAATGAAATACTAGAAAGTAAACCAACTAACCTAACATAGAAACAAGTACAATCACATATACTTAAACAAACAACAGTCAAGACAATTACACCAATGTTTTTGTTATCAAGCTTCAGTTCCCGAATGTTCGTGTTTTAACGACTAGGGTTAAAAATGGTGCCCCAAGGAAGGATACATGCAAGAGGAATAACATAGGACACAAGTAGTCCTCTGAAAATAATTCATGTGCTATGACATAGTTTCTGGCAACTCACTCTTGCACCGGAGTACCAAAATAGTAAGCAATCTAGCTTTGTTAATGGAGGTAGATCATGATGATCCACAAGTCATTTGAGATAAGAACAAGTAAGAACCTAAGAAAGATGTTTTTGTAGGAAAAATTTCGATGTTTGAGGAAAATTCATTTGATACAGGCTTTAGCTACGTGCATGCCATTTACCAATTTTGAAAACTTTTGAATTTTTGCAATGTTTTGGATTTTTAATGAATTTTACCAATTTTTTGGATTTTTTGAATTTTTTTATATTGTTTTGAATTTTTGAATTTTTGGTAAGAAAATATTGTAGAAGAAATTAAGAAGTCATAAGACATCATCAGAAGATGCCAGAAGGAAAAAATATTCCCCAAGTTGTAGAAAGGGTCGTTAGGAAGCAAAAACATGCCCCAACGTAGCGAAAACATGTGAAAATAATCATTTAAAAAAAATCATTGTGATGAGTGCTAGAAAAATTTAGAAGAAACACGATAGTCCCAGGGCACTTCGGGGGTGAGAGACACATCACCGGGGGGGGTGTGGTAGGGGGGCGAATGAGTATAGAAATCATGCCATGTGGGTAAAAACCTTGCAACGAGTTTATTTACCATATACACTTACCATTTTTACTATTGAGTGATATTTGACCTGTGAGAGAAAATGATGAGGGTGCAGAACTGGAAACACCATGTGGAGAAGTTCAAGATTACATGCATCTTCCCATGGATGGCCCACATATACAAAAATCCAAACTTTCACTTTTCTCCTTTTGTAGTGCATTTATTAGCATTAGTAAGGGTATAAATTGATGAAAAAGCTCCAACACGACCCTTGGACTGTGTAGGCATTCTTGGGGGGGCGCTGGTGTTATACCATGAAGGCATAATCATGCTTACATTAAAATAACACAAGCGCGTAAGTGTTGGTGTTAAAATATGGGAACTCATGTGTATATGAAATAAAACATGGATGCCTACACATAGGTGTAAAGATGAGTGTGTCAATGTCATATTAGAAGCATTGATGTGAGCTAGGGGGTTAGGGGGAAAGGGGTGCGCTTGTGTGACAATGTAGGCACTGATGCTCAAAAGGGGGCACTGGTGATTTAGGGTGATGGTGTTGTATGGGGCGCGCTGGCACAAAAAACTATTTTTGAATTACTTTTAAGAAGAATTAGGCAGTTTTTAGGAAAACTTAGATGATAAAATAGATGAATTAGATGATGAAATAGAAGAATTAGATCATAATAAATGACTTGTCTGACCTTGCAGATGGAGATACCCTGATTAGAGACATAAGAGCAACACAGACAACTCTAGGCCTACGAGGTGACATTCCGTTGACGATATCACATCTACTTGGAGATGCTACTAGATGTTACAGGCATCTCATACATGGCTCACATGCCATAAATTACCTTGGACAATAGCCTGCTCATAGCCTTAGCTGAGAGACGGTAGAGTGCATGCGGAGTAAGAGCCAGAAATTTCACATTCTGATAGACAAGATGAGCGTTAATTTGGAGGACGTTTGGCATATTTTTAGAATGCCTATTCAGGGTCAGCTAGTGACTTATGACGGCCATTGTGGTCATAACCTGCAGAGAATTACTATGATTTTTAGAGTAGTAGACATACTTTTGTGGTGTATGTTGGTGGACATTACTAGATGCATAGATAATCGTCGGCTTGGGTGAGTTCCCGTGTATCTTATAGCTCTTGTGAGTGGCCTGTTACTACCTGGAAATATAGGTGCTCATTTTTTTGGTCATGATTGGAGTGATATAGGGACTCATCAGTGGGGAGCTCTATTACTGGGAGCAGTGTATATTAGCCCATCTATATGTAGATTTACACTTGATAGCCTATCATGGTCAGAAGACCATGAGAATGGTGATCTTACTTTAGATATCAGCCTGGGATCATATCGCTATAGGATGGCCAACAAGAGCATTGTGAGCTTGAGCTCCCAGCGATCCATCCTTTATGGGCTGGGTCCAGATGTTGACGGTATTCGCGGACACATGGGAGACACATATTTCTACAGGAAAGCCTTTGACGAGGTACAAACTCATATGATTACATGGCAGCCATACAAGTTATACTGTGGCATCAAGATATAAAAGAGTTAAGCACTACAACCATTGATCATTTTATTATTGGAAGTAAGAGCTACATACTTGAGTGGTATAGAGTGGACAAGGTCCAACAATAGTTCAGTCTCATTCATGGGATTCTCGATGATGAGATGTGGTATGGGCGTATATCTAGAGAGACCTTCCATATTGGGCCTCAGATCTGGTTAGGATGAGCTCATACCATATTTTTATAGGTTGTTCCACGTCCTTGGGTGTAGTGATCACAGATAGTAGATCTAGGGCTAACCTCATATTATCAGGGATAGTATGCTACAGTGCTACCTTGGCGGTTAAAGATTCCACAAGAAGTATTAGATGTAATAGCACAAGGGTACATGGCCTAGATTTTAGGTCAAAGGCTTGGGAAGATCCCTAGGAAGGTCCAAAGGTAGGGGTATATGTATTGGTTCAACAATAGGTTGTTGTGCAACATCATGTAGTGGTGTAGCCACATGTATCGAAACCACAGATTCCACTTCAATTTCCATTATGGGCACCGTTATAGACACCCCATCATCCCCACATGTTAGTCCACCACATAATACACCAAGAAATGGTAGAGGTAAAGAGGAGATGGAGGATATACAGGGTGGTGGGGATCTAGCTACTTTATAGCAAGTTCTAGCCTTACAGCCTCATTTTATTACGAAGAGGGACCATGCTATTGTGGAGAGAGATCAGGCATAGAAAGAGAGGGATCAGGTGACCACAGAGATGGCACAGCTACAGGCTGAGAGGGATCATGATTTATCGTAGAGAGTCTAGCTGTGAGAAGAGTTGGTGAGCGTGTGAGTGGAGCGTGATACACTTCAGCAGGGAGGTACTCTCTCAGGAGTACACTATTTGGCAGTTTAGAGAGCCTCCTTGGCAGCCCAGGTGACCTACTACAAGGTACACTATCATGTGGTCATCCCAGCTGAGAAGAGAGCCCCTGAATTCAATCAGATATTTGGTAACCTATCACATCCTAGATCACATAGGACCTCACAATCAGCGAGGTTAGTACAAAATATCTCCGTATAATAGGCCTCAGAGAAGTGTGGTTCAATATAACATGGTTTAATACAACATGGTTCAACACCTTCCATGGGTCCATCACAACAAATGCCCCAACCTAGCGGTATTCTCGGATCAGGTAGTCCTGATGAGGGTGAGAGTCATGTTTGACTCTTTTATTGATGTACCTTTTTGATGTACGCCTTGATATGAAGGCATACTTTTTTTAGAAATGTACTTTATATATAAATTTTTGATTATCCCTCATGATGAAGGCACATTTTTTACCCATGCCCATGATGGCATTTTGTATCTGATATGTATCGAGACACATTGATTTTGTACATGGACATTTGATATTTATGGATATAAGATGATTGATGGATTACTGATGTATTGTACTTTATTTATGAGATATCATGCTTAATCTATATGTCTATTGTGGCCTATGTTTGAGGGGAGGAAAAAAGGTTTTCCCTCTTGCCCCTCTTGGCGATATTATATGATGTTATCTTAGCATATACATGTTTAATTTTCATGTTCATGATTATGTAGCTTTGGATTCAATGTATAGATGTGATGATAGATGATATGATGATGAGATGACAACAAAGTTTTCAAGCACAAATCAACCAAATTTAATCAAAACAACACAACTATATACAATTATGCATGATAAACTAAATTCAATGCCATGTACCGCATATTAAAGTAACACTCAATCTAAGCAAGTAAGTGAATCCAATTTTAAAGCACACAAGATGAAAAATTAATACAACTAAAACTATACAAACCAACAACTAAAAGTAAGAAAACTACTACTTTTTTTGTGGGATAGTTTTAAATCGTTTTTCATTGTTTTGGTATTATTTTAAGACAATGTTCTATTGTTTTTGAGTTTTCTACGAAATGTATGTCAATGTTTTTGATTTTCTCAACTATTCATATCTGCATATTTTTGGATTTTCAAAAAGTTATGCGAATGTTTTTGATGTTTTCTAAGAAGTTTTCAAAAGTGAACGTACAAGGAAATGTAGAAACGTGGATGCCCCAGCATTATATGGGATGTACAAGGGCAAAATGCCATGTATTACGTGAAATAATAGATGATGCAAAGTTTCCCATAGCGTGAGATGGGAATATAAAAAGGCACACTCTTTGCATTCAAAAGTGGGATCAACCGAATCAAGGCCAAGAGGGATAGGCTCAGAAGTAGCTTAGATGTAGAAAAAGGATAGCTTAGGAAAAAGCTATCATAATCCTAGACCTAAAATTATTGTGAACAATGAACCCTCCAATGGCGCCGGAAACTGGTTTTCACCAAAGGACTTGTCCAAAGTGCCACAATTGCATGATTTTCACTATTGGATGCATGTGTTTATTTCTCTTTTTCTTTTTTTGTTATTATAATTTCTATTTTTTTTGTTTTTAAATACTTTAGGGATCTCATACTTAAGCATAGAAACATTTAAGATGTATTGCGTTCATGGGTTCTCAAAGCTCTTGACAATCCAAGTGAGCAAGCTTGTAGGAACCCAAACCAAACTTAGTGACCAAAACATATGGCCCTAACCAGTTAGGCTCAATATTTCCCTTCTTTTTCCAGTCCTTTGTGCTGTTGAACTGATTTTATTTTAGCACCAAGTCTCCTACCTCAAATTGATGAGGTATCACTCTTTTGTTATATAGCTTCTCTGTACTTGATCTTGATAGACTTTAAGGCGGTCAAAGGTGTGAATTCGTTTCTCATCTAAGAGCTCCAACTATGCCAGTTGAGATATTCTATATTCTTCCTCTTTATTCAAGTAATCTTTCAAATCTATACACAAAGAGGGGAGCTCGATCTCTAGGGGTAGTACGGCTTCTGTGTAAAACACTAGTGAGTATGGAGTGGCACATGTAGGAGTGTAGATAGATGTTTTGTATTCCTAGAGGGCATGGTGAATTTGTAAGTGCCCGTTATGGTATACAGTATTCACCATATTCTTCATAATATGGATGGGGGTTTTATTAGAAGCTTTATCTTGCCCATTACCTTAGGGGTAATAGGGGTTGACAAATTGAGAGTGATATGAAAATATTTGCATAATGCTTTCACTATTTTGTTTTTAAAGGAATTACACTAATGTGGTTTATTATAAAATTAGATATATGCGCATCTTCGACATAGGTAAGAGGAACAACCTCTACCCATTTTGTGAAATATTCAGTAGTAGTGATAATGAACTTGTGGCCATATGAGGACACAAGGTTAATCTTACCTATAAGATAGAGTCCCCACTTTGATAATACCCAAGGTGTCGTGATAAGATGTAATGATTTTGCCGACACATGTATAAAATTGTCGTAATTATGACAATGCAAACATTTATTTACATATTTTCCAAAATCATTTTCCATGGTAGGCCAATAGTAGCCTACTCTGAGTATCTTCTTTGCTAGGATGATCCCATTAGTATGGGACCCGCAGATGCCTTTGTGCACCTCTTTGATTACTAGGATGGATGTAGTGCCCACTTGCCTTTGACACCTTTTGATACTAATCATGATACTGCTGATTATATTATGGACCTTATTATAGTATGATGTTAGATGTTAGATCATGGATTATTGTTGACTTGATTTAGTTATGATGCATGATGATTATTAGAGACATTTTAGATATTGATGATGATACACTATTTGACATGGTTATGTTATGGATGTTGTTCAGACATGTGATATTTAGATATTTTGAGTAGACCTAGAAATGGAAATTATTGGATGATGATATAGTTGCTGATAAAACTGTAAATGATATTGTTAGATTGCTTTGATGTTGTTGTGATTCATATATCTAGATGATTTTGGGAATTATATTTATATTATTTTGGATGTTCTGATATGGCCACGAGGCCGAAAGAGGTATTTGTGTTTTGCAAGTTAATATATCACAACAAACATTGGGGGATTGGAGACCAACCACATTGGAATTCTAGATGAATTCAACAAGGTCACCATGGCAACTAGTATTTGTTTGTGTGTGTTTGTGTGTAATAGGGATTCCCATGGGGGGATCACCTTTAATTATGACCAAGGGGTTTTATGTATTTTTCTTTTATTTTGGTCCCTTTGTTTATGTTTGCATGTGTTTATTTTGTGATGCTTTTACCCCTTTCATTAATTATTAAATGGTGTGTAAATATTGTGAGTAATCATATTGTTAAAATAAATCAAATATGTCATAAGAAGGAAATTAATGATAGTTGTTGGCCATGATTTAAAGTGATATAAGTATGTGTAAGAGATATGTAAGTGATGTGTAAGTTAACTTTGAGTGTGAAACACTCCACCTTCTTGGAAATTCGAAATTGTCCTTGGAGGCTAATTTTGGAGGCTTGTGGGACAAGTTAAACTTTTCCCATACCTCTTAAATTTATTTACCAACCATACCTATGGTTGGAAAGTTGAAATTTGACTTTTATAATGCTTTTTTTGAGAAGGCAATTTGTAGGTTTTAATTGCACTTTTCTTACATGTTGTAATTTCTGTCCTTTGAGGTGTGGGTTTGTTTTGGAGTATGTAAGTAAACTGTCATATTATTCACCCACCTATTTATTGTGAATTGGAGAATGAAGTTGGCCTTGTGTTAGGGTTGAGGATGTGGGATGTGGTATCCTACATGGATCTGCCTCATTCTCTTCCCTTCCCTCTTCTTTAAAATTTGAATGGCTTGCCTTGTTTTGGGGTTGCTTCACTTTGGAGACTTGCTTCTTGGGTGAATTATTTGCTGCTTTTTTTGGAGCTCTTGCTTTGTAGGAGTTTTTGGAAGATTGTTGCATGCTTGTGCTTGGTTGTTCTTGGATTTCTTGCATTGGGACAAATCTTGCTATTTTAGAACTGGAACAACTCCATGGAGAGGTAGGAGCTTGACTCTTGAAATTATCTTCTTTTATGAATGTAAGTGTTAATGTATGAATGTTTTGGCATATTTGTGGGCTGTTGGGTAGATGGCCTAGGAATGGTGTAGGAGAAGACTATGGGGTTATATTTTGTGGGAGGCACAATTGTGTTTTAGGGAGGTATAAGGGTGGAGGGAGTAGGGTTCCAACTTACAAAGAAATAAATTACATTTCTTTACTCGTTATGGGGTGCCATAAGAGGTTGGGGAGGCATAAGGAAATGTGAGGAATAAGGGGTATTTGGGGGAGGCATAAGGGCATGACAGGGATTTGAAATTATTTATATATATATACACATATGTTGGTGGTTTGTTCTCAGGTGGTGATACCCGTTTCCCCTTTGGGAGGCATAAGTAGCATCCCCCATAGTTTTTTGTTCCTTTGGCTTGCTTGATGAAGCCTCAGTAATGTCTGTCATGTTTTAATGTAGTTGTAAAATACATTCTATTTTGGACTGTGTTTTTATTGTGAATGCTGCTTATGTGTTTGTGGAAGCCTATTATTGCCATGAGTTGGATCACATATTTTATTGCATTGTGGTTTGGGCTTGGGAGCCAATGAAGAAGGATGGCTTATCCTCTTCATTGGATGTCTTGGTTGGGTTGAGAGCATTGCCTTTCCCCTAATTTTGTTGTGATCACAATTTGGAAGAATGAAAAATATGCATGCTACTGTTCTGGAGCAAGGAAAAAGACAGTTTGACAGTCCCTTGTGAAATTAAATCTTATTGTATCCCCCTTTCCCATTTGAAGTGAATGATCTATGTATTCATTATCATGGAAAGATACTTTGTATTGATAATGAAAGTGGAAATTCTAAATGTAAAAGAGTTATACTCTGTATTCTGTGTTGGAAAGAATGAGAAAGAATGATACGTGTTTTGTATGTTGTATTTTGGAATCAAATGGAAAGGAGGTTGTAAGAGTTTCATTTGAATTAATAAAAGTGTTTGCCTTGTTCATATGATATTCTTTCCATCGAAAATCTACACTTAACAAGCTCTATGAAATCCATGTTTGGAAAGTGTAAAAGTGAAATACATGAAAAGAAAATGTATTATTTTGTCCTGTATATAATATATGTTTTTTGAAAGAATAAAAGAAGGATGTTACAAAGTTTTCTTTTGGAATCAATAAATGATGTATCACCTTTCTCAAATTACATGGTGGCATTGAATCTGATCTTTTAAATGTAATTGAAATATCTGTTTGAAAGAAAGAAATGCGTATAAAGGAAATGTTATACTGTGTCCTTTGAAATATGTAAAAAATTGGAAATCAGAGATGTATTATAGTTTTTGAATAAGTTGAATTGAATCAACTAAATGTATTAGATTTGAATTGGAACACATTATAATACTTGGAAGAAGAAAATGGCAATTAAACCCTTTTAAATTTGATCTCTACTATGTAGTTTCAAAATGGCAATTACTTTACCTAAAATGCACAGTTCAAACTTGTAACAATGAAATAATAGATTAAATGATTAAATTGAAGTAGTTTTCCCTAAAAAAATCCAATTAGACTAAAATACTTAAAGGAAACCTTGCAAACCTGGCCTAATCGAGTTCAAAGTTTTCAGTTATTTTTCTGTCAATGAATGTAAATGCTCAAATTACAAATCAATCAGACAAATTGAAGCTTGAAATCCTTCTTAAATCCATCTAAGAACAATTCTCCATGTTTATTTGACATGTTGAGAGAGGGACAATAACAAATTGAACAAGTTAAAATTTACCAGTTTGCACTGTAAAAGCCTGCATAACGTTTTAATGAAATTGACCCCTTAAACTTTATCAAAATAAAAAATTAATGATATTTGTGTAAAGAGGACATTGAGATATTTCCAGAAAGTCCTCGTTTTCCCAAAACTGAGCTCTCTATCAAAAGTTATGGCCTTTTGAAGTTTTTCTTCACTTGGCGTCAAAAAAGTTTTTTGGGAAAAATTTCCTTGGCGGGCCTGCGGGCCCGAATTTTTCCCTTGAAGCTTTGGAAAATCTTTGGGAAATTTTTCCAATTTTTCCCAACCGCCCCACCAACCCACAGCCAATCAAAGGCTGCCACATGGCATCATGAGGTGTCAATAGAGGGGTGGATCTCTTTTAAACTTAGCACTCTTGGAAATTTTTGGGAAAATTTTCCAAATTTTCTCCACCAGCCCGCAGCCAATCAGAGGCTGCCACATGGCATCCTGAGGCGTTAGTTGAAGCGTGGGTGAATTTATCCCTTTTTGCCTTCAGGGTGCGAAACCTTATTTCTCCCCACCACCCCACTTTCCCTGTGTTGACTTAGGAGACGCCACGTGTCCCTTACGAACTCACGGGGGCGCGGGCACAAAAGTGAATTCTCGTCCAACGCGGGAAATTTTCCAAAAATATTCCCGCTGCTTTGTTTTAACTGCGTTGGATTAGAAGGTGCCACATGTCCTTGGCAGACTTGCGGGGGCGTGAGCGTGAAGTTGTTTTTTCACCTTGCGTGGGAAAATTTCTGAAAGTCTCCCCGCGGCCTGCCGACCTGCCCTTGGGGCAAATTTTCACCCCTGGGCCCGCTCTTGGGGAAAATTTTCTCCCCAAGGTCCGCCGGACCATAACTTGAAAAATATGAGGAGTTAGGAGGACTTCTTTATATCAATGGAAAGGCAAGGAAATTTCCTATCCAATGAGAGTAATTTAAGAAAATTTTGAATGTGTTAAGTTTGAGAAAATTCAAGTTGAACCTTTAAGCCTGTTAGAGAGTGGGTATAGTGAGGAATTACCCTATAAACCTTATTGAACCTTCTAACCCTAAAATTTGGACCTTATGACCTCTAATAATTGTTAATAAAGGAAAAATATGTTCTAGTAAATTAGAATTGTTTTGGAACTTGTTAGTGATAGTTGTTTCCTTGTAACCTAGTTGTAGACTCTTTTAAACAAAAAAAACAATTCATTCCATAATTTTCCTAACTAATCCTAGGTTGTTCTTGGGTCTCAAGTGGGTTGTTTTTAGTGGGTGTTACAATGGATTCATCTGATTTGAGACTGTACGTTGGAAAAGCAACAGGCGAGCGTGAGAATCAACAAGTGACTCTTCCACGTACCCGACCTCCCGAGGTCGTGCCGAGACAGCCGGTGAGGGTAGAATATGCAGACAAACTAGTTGGGGAGTCTAATGTCTTCGACACGCACTAATGGTATTTACGAATATAAGGCAAAGAAGGCCCTTCTAACTTGGACTGGTGTGATAGATCGATCAGCGAGGATGACTGCTCGAAGGCTCCAATCAATATCGAGCTCTGGCGTGATTCGATCTATGGGTTGTGGGATGCGTGGAAAATGACCCGGGATGGTTTCGTGTATTTCTCCTGATAGGGTCATATGGCGAATATAGTCAACTCTATGGACGATTCTCTAGCCTAGTCCAAAATTCTCTAGCTTTGTTAGCTGTGGTGTCTAGTAGGGACAACTGTTGAATGATGATAGGTGGAATCGGAGTAGACTGAAATACTAATGTACGTAGGCCAGTGTCTATATCTAACTAACTTGTGGATTCGTTAGGCTGTGGGATTTGTGGATCACAACCGTAGACTCTTGGTTGTTGCGGTCCTGTTATGGTCATACATGAGATCAAGTTCTAATCCCTAGTATCCAGTAGTCGTAAGCTTTCTCAGCCTCTACGTTTAGAATCAGTAATTGTGCGATTTTCTCAGAATACCTCACAGGTGTTCTAGCAACTTGAATTCTTAAACTGGTATCTATATCTACGAGGGTGTCTCCAGCGTCTGGCTGTGGAACTAAAGGATCGCTCCCAAATATTTGTTCTCTTTCAAATCCTTCTACAGTCATGTGGATGTTTTCTAGGATAACCTGTAGTTTGGTTGATTTGACCAAAATGTGTGTGCTTGGTCGTCTTCTACGTTTAACCCTCTCAACTGTGACCTGATCTGTTGGAAGTCTGTTGTTGTTTGGAAGACTTGTATCCTGAGGTTTTGGTCAATGTCAGTTACTGCCACTATGATATTGGGTTGGGGCACAATTGGCTCGAAAATGTATTCCCTAGGCTCCCTAGGTCCCGTAATTGTCATGCGAAAGCAGTAATGAAACAAAATATAATAAAGTAAAATCTAAGTACACTTCTAGCATATATAATTCCTTTTTTTGTATTTTCTGGCAATTTATAAGAAAGCAGCTATCTAAAATATTTAGAATTGACAACTAAACTAATAACGTAAAACAAACAAAATAGCCGAGTGTAGCTATTTGTCTGTGCAATTTTGTATATCTATTCTAAACAACGAAATAACTAATCTATTTGCGAGATTCTCGATCCTACCTTAGAAGTGAGGAATGAATCATAGTTTCTCAGAAACTATCAATCCCCACAACTTCCCTGGCAATATCGAGAATGGAAATAACCGTAATAAAGCGATTAACTACTTTATTTGATAAATTCTAACTAAAACTTTGAAAGATGAAACCTGGATTTCGCAGAACAGTGGCGAATCTGACGGTGTGTGTGTTCTTGTCCCCTCAGTATGATCTCCTCGTTCTTTGTGCTCACGTGAATCCAGAAAAGCGTGTAATGCTTGCATCAACAGGAATAGATACTTGGATCAATGGACAGCCTTCAGAATGCAGACAGAATAGAATGCGGATAGGAGAGGGATAGCGCAAGAGTACAGAGCTTGGCCTATGCAATTCCTAGCGGGGTCTACTGTGAATCATGCAACAAAATGCGTCCAGAACCTGAAACTCGTCTATATGAAGAGCAACACCTGCAATTTTAATGGCTGCCTAAACTATTCTACTCCAAAAACAATGATACTGTTTGCACAAGTTGGATCTGTGGCTTACCAACGGCTGAGTAATGCAACCAAGCATGCAAAGGATTTAAACTATCAACTTAAGCAAACTAGAAGACTGAACTACTGAAAATGGTGAGTTTGAAACAAGAATGAGGGGCCCAAATAATGTTTGCACTTGCACAAGTTGGATATGTGGCTTACCAGCTGCAACACAATACTAACCAAAGCACTCAATGAGAAAACTAAGAATTCTAAGCAAATGAAAACTAAATCTGCTGTAACAAGAAATTCAAAAAGAAAACTTTGGAGCAAAACTCAGAGCCCTTTTCTTGAGTGTAAGCAATCCATTTATAGGAATTCAAACACCCAAAAGATCAAATCCAAACTGAACTCCTAAACAATAAAAAAAGGAAAAACACTATTCCAGGGGACCAAAAACATTAATGCATGCTCAAGTCGGCAAGAAAAGCTGGTGAAACGTGATATTTCACGCGGGTCGCGCCAAAAGAGCGTTCTGGAAAATGCACACAAGACCGCCGCCCTGCTCAGGGCGGCGGTTACAGGACCGCCACCCTGTTCAGGGCGGCGGTCACGAGACCGTCGCCCTGCAGGGTGGCGGTTTCGTTACTGAAGGTTCAGAGGCCGAGGAAAGAGGGAAAAAGGGGTAAACAAAGGACACAGGGGCTAAGCGGGGCATGCGAGATGTTAACGCATATCCGAAGAGCTCTTTCAAGATCCCGAACACCTTTCGAGGAGACCTGTATCATCATTGGGGCATTTATTACACCGCTCCGCAGTACAGTACCTTACAATTTTGGGTACGTACAGAGACATCATAACAAATTCCCGTCATAGCCTCAACAGAAGAGAGTTCCCCCAAGTAGGTTATAACGGGATATATGCTGGATGAGGTTTCATTTATTGGTATGGGAAATATTGGGCAGCAGAGCCAAAGATGTGAGAACGGGAAAGAAACTTAGGTTCAAGTCCCACCGGGAGTGCCAAATGATAACTACTAAGAACTCTAGCAAAGCTAAATAACTAGACTAACACCACATAGTATATTAAGAAATCTATGCATTAAAAATAGTAACATCAATGATTAAATCTTATTGGAACACTTAAAATCAGGGTTCATTTAAAGACACCTCTATAAAATTGTAGGTGGAGAATACCTGGCGAATATCCCTGGAACCGGTTTTGCGGGAAGGCGAATTTGACAGTATTCCAAAACAAAAATTTCACCTTTTTTTTTCATGGCTCCATCATTGACGTGCGAAAACAAGACGTCAATAATCACTCCTGACGCGCGTCACTGGCTCCAATTGACGTGCGTCACTGGCTCCAGTTGACGCTCGTCACTAGCTCCAGTTGATGCGTGTCACTGGCTGCAGTTGACGCGCGTCACTGGATCCAATTGACACGCATCACTGGCTCCAATTGACGTGCGTCAATGGCTTCTATTGACGCATGCCAGTAGGAGGCAGTGGCGCGCGTCACTGGCTCCAATTAACGCGCGTCACTGGCTCCAATTGACGTGCATCACTGGCTCCAATTGACGCGCGTCACTGGCTCCAATTGACGCGCGTCACTGGCTCCATTTGACGCGCGTCACTAGCCCACATTGACGCACGTCACTGGCCCATATTGACGCGCGTCACTGGCCCATATTGACGCGCGTCACTCGGTCCTCTTGACACGCGTCACTGGATCCTCTTGACACGCATCACTGGCCCTCTTGATGCGCGTCAGTGGCCCTCTTGGCGCGCGTCGCTGGCTCCTATTGACGTGCGTCACTGGCTCCTACTGACGCGCGTCGCTGGCTCCTGTTGACACGCGTCAATTGAAGCCATTGACGCCCGATTTAGCCTATAAATACCCTTCAACCGGTCATTTTCTCATTTTCTCCCTCCCGCTCTTGAATTTTTGTAGGTCTCAATCGTTGTCAAAGATGCAAGTACAAGACCTCACATGCTTCCCAATTGCAAGTTCAGCAACAAAATCAAGAGAATCCAATTCAATCGATTTCCAAGATCAACTACAGGAATCCCTTATGCCCTCACATCCATACTGTTTTAAATCTATCTTCAGAATATAAAGATTTGATGGATGCGTGTGAATTTACAGGGCTCGTTAAATGCCCCATTTCGAAACAGATAAGGATATTTTGAATTACCTTCTGTCATCCTGTAGACACCAAATTTGTGTCTTATGACACCCTGTGCCCTGTATCTCATTTCGCAACCTAACCTCACCACCTAAACCTTGCACAATTATTTATTAATTACCTTATAATTAATAAATCCACATCTCCAAACCTGCCACCTCATTTCGCCACCTCATCATGACCTAGCCCTAACCCTAAACTAACCTAATTAAGACCTATAACTTGGTCTACATCCACACCCATGACTAATTACTCCTCACCCGCACCAAAACCAACCTAATAATGACTTGACCAAGCCCACAACTAATTCCTTGGGAGAAAAGGAGGGAAAGTTGGCTATTTTACTAAAAATAGCCCACTTTGACTTAACCGACATCGGTTCCTACTCGACCGCCGTCGGTTACGTAACCGCCATCGGTTCCCTGTAAATGACCTCCCCCAACCAAAAACAAGGGATCTGAATCATCGGAATTCATTGGAAAGATCCGGAATTCACTTGGCAGAGCAGAGACAAGTGAAGGAAAGAGAAGAGTTTGCAGAGAAGGACATCAAGCCCAAGACTGCAACTGAGTAACTAGAGCACAGCGACACTCATCCAAGCATTGGGAGAGAAGATAGCTCATCTTGGATTGTCAGATCATCCTACCTGAACCCTGCCTTCGTCATCACAGTCCTTGGACCTGTATCTTCATCAGGAACTAGTAAGTAGTGTCTTGTACGTTCTTTTAATAACATTTCTTGGACTTCTGAATCACAGTAATTATAAGTCTACTCCCAGATCCACTACCCGGTAACACCCTACATCTAACTGTCATTCCTCTACCCTTACATTGCCCCAAGAACAGCCCCCATATTCTCTGAGTCTTCTCCATCACCCCCATTACCTATCCCCAATCATTTACCAGCCTAATAAACACCATAGCCATCTTATAGCCAACCTTCACAAAGCCCCTAAATCACTGCCCCTACCGATATCGGTTATCAGCAACCGGTACCGGTGACAGTGACCGGCATCGGTCACTGTGATTCAAAACCAAAACCAGCCTTTCCTCTATTGTTTTAACGAGGCAATTAAATTGTAATTTGGCAATAACTTCTTTGTTAGAATTTGTGTTAATTCATATTAGCAGGGGAACTGACCACCTTCGAAAGGAAGTCTAATATTTCCTGGGCCCAAGGCAGTTCCCTCATTTATTGTCTAATTAGAATCTGGTGGTCTTGTGTTCTTACTTGCAGGTAGTCCTTCCCAGACAAAAAGGAGTTCTTCGCAATCGATCTGATCTCTCTCTACGGTACGCGCACACCCTCTCAACATTCAATAGGTATTCCTCCTAGCCCTAACCCTTATCTGTTTCTCAAAAGAATGAAAGGATAGAAGCAACTCTATTCCAGGAACGGAAGCATTCTGTGCGAAACATTTTGGCACGCCCGGTGGGACCCATTTTGGGTTTCTTTCTTTCTTGCTTGCTTTCATATAGGGAGCACACTTGCTATTTTCTTCTTCTAAAATATTCACAAGATATTTTTTTATTTTTGGTAAAAGAATTTGTCTTGCTTTCACATCTTTACATTAGTGAAATTCATCTTCTTTGCTTCATCGAATATCATTTTCGATTTGGGTTTAAAACACTTGCATCACATTCTTGCTTGCTGTTTTCAATTCTAGTGAACGTAGATTAAGTAACAGGTCGTACACGTGGGGGTGATATCCATGGTATTGACAAGAAATTAATCTTACTTTCACTACACAACACATACCGAATCACATCATAATTAACACAACAGCTCAAACATCCCCCCTTTTCCGCGGTATTCCTCCGCCCGATTGAGGTAACCTTATAAGCCAAAACAAACTTGACATTTCCCCTAGGTCTTTTGTTTAGGATTGACATCATTTTGCGTCTAAGGCATAAGCCCAAAGTAATTAAAACTAATCCTAGGGTTAGTCTGTTAATTTGCTTGTGCATCTTGCTTGTTTTTAGTTCTGTTTCTTTGTCATACACTGTTTTCTGTGATCACTTCAGAACAGTTTGGTAGGTATACTAAGCATCGTTAACCCCAAATCAGCAACTTCTTACAACTTCTTACACCGGTCTTATTCTACCGACATCGGTTAACTTACCGACGCCGGCTACAGTCTGACCGACATCGGTTACCTAACCGATATCGGTTACTGTCTTTCACAGTTCCCAAAACCAGCAACCTACCAATTCCAACATTTTGTTGCTGCTTCTGTTCCTGATAGATTGCATCCCTACTGTGTACTCTTGTCCATGGTTGTTATCACTCGGAAACAAGCTGCAGCCATGGTTTCACATGCCTGCTCCGTGCCTTTTCCTGAATCACCCCCTTCACATCCTGTGGGGAATCCTACGGACACCAGCGAGGTTCCCAAAATCCCTGTAGGAGATAAGGAATTTGTGAAATTTTTGGACGCTAATCCTAGCGCTGTACAGTACTATTTGTCTCATGCCCCTGACCGTACACCCGATGGTCAACTCCTTGTTGGCATGCCTATTAGCATAGCTACTCATTTAGCTCCTTCTCCACCTGATAATTCCGCCTTGCCTTCTTCATCCTTAGCCCCGTCTCCCAACTCAGTGGCTTCGGGGGTTCATACGGCACAGATTGGCTTTCCTTTGGTTAATCTGGGACCCAACCTATCATTACCGCCGACTGCTCCTACCTCGTCTCTCTCGCAGACTGCTCCTTTCATAACTTTGCTCTCTGCCACCTATCCACACAAGCTTTCCTTCTCAAGCTCCGCCCACCTTTTCATTTCCACACACGTATCCGGTGACTTCAACATCTTATATAGGACATCCCTATTCGGTCGCCTCAACATATTCGTCCTCAATACCTTATCAACATTTAACCCCACCATTGTCTAGTGGTGGCCCTTGGCCCAATCCTCCTCCGTTTACGGCAACCGCACCATCATCTCATCCAACCACTGATTTAATCAAACAAATGATGGACAAGATGCAAAATCTGGAGGCTTCTGTTTCAGGAAGCCGTAGCACCCTGACATATGAGCAAGTTTTTCGGGAGCCTATCCACCCTTCTGTCCCCCTTCATTCATATCCTCCTCAATGGGAATTACCAAAATTTACTCATTTTAATAGTAAGGAGGATCCTCAACAACACTTGTGATCATTTAGACATGCCTGCTATCTGATTGCTCATGACGATGCCTTACTACTCCGCACCTTTCCCATGTCCTTATCAGGACCCGCCTTGGAGTGGTACAGTGCTTTAACCCAGCACTCAATCTTCTCTTTTAACCAATTAGCCCAATCTTTCTTGGATCATTTCTCCATTAACATTGCCAAGAAAGTATCTATCACCGACCTCTATGCCATCCGACAATTTGAAGACGAATCTATCGCAGATTTCATTGGATGATGGCGGGGCCTTATCAACCAACTTACTTATGCCTTGCCTCAGGCCGAACTTATCGAACTCTTTACGCGGGCCTGCGCTAAGCACATTTCTCCCACCCTCCAAATTCAAACTTTTTCGCACCTTTGATGAGGCCTTTACTATGGCTCGAAAACTAGAGATTCAAGCCTTAGAGGAAGAGAAATTGCGGTTGCGCAACAAAAACCCTAATTTCCAAACCCAAGACTCCACCAACAAACCCAACACCACCAATTCTCACGCATCGACTGCTTCGAAATCAAAAGGAGCTGTCCACGCAGTGATGGTCAAATCCCAAGCACCGTCTAATACCCCGCCAAAAACCACCTATAAGTATAAAGCCGAGCCCATCAATTATACTCCCTTAGGAGAAACTTATGGTGTGATATTGGAAAAATTTCTCAAAGCAGGAGCTATTACCTTACCTCCTGTTAAACCTCACTCCGGGTTTGATTCCACCCGCGCTATACCTTCTTGGTACAAAGAAAATGACTTCTGTAACTTCCACCGCGTGAAGGGACACAGTCATGAAAACTACAAGATGTTGAAAAATATAGTGCAGGAAATGGTTGATGCAGGGGATATAACCCTCGATAATCCTAATGCCCCTGCTAACCAAAATTTGAAAATCTTCAACAAACCATTCCCAAACCACTCTTCTAACAGTAACATAAACCAGGATATCTTAGCCGAGGAGAGTGTTCATGAAATCCATGCGATCTTCAACTCCCAACCAAAAGCCTCTATCGAGAAAATTCTGAATCAAGCCTCTTCACTAACACAGGAACCTGAACCCCCTTCACCACCATCAAGACAAGACGAAATCCTTGCCGTTCCTTTACCCATAAAGGAATTAACCACCCAGAGTTCTCTTCTCACAGATGAGCCTTCTTACACCACATCCTTGCAAGACTGTGAGCGGATGTTATCTAACTTATCTATTTCCCAAACATCTCCTTCTACCACTCTTGCGTTGTACAAGAGGAAGGCTCGCCACTTTTTTCGTCATCCTTAGACGAGAAACCCCTTGAACCGACATCACCAAATTCTTTAATCATGACGGATCCTCTCAAACATGCCCTCCTACCTATTAGTTCTTCATCACCTAAATCTTTTCAGTGACCGGTTGACCTCTTAACGCCCATTGATACAGTGCCTCATTTACCCCCTGTATCACACCCACAGTGGACCGGAATCACAACCCACCTTTCTTCCATACAAAAGTTCCTATTCACACGTGAGGATTGTCACCCCTCAGAAGATAGATGAGTCCTATGGGAACGTTTGAGTACACCATATTCTACTCAAATGCAGATGACCGATCCAGACGCCTCTACCATATACCCGAAGTGTTTACAAAAGCTTAAAATGCCTATGTCCTCATCTTCACCCCCCTCATCTCTACCAAATACCTCATCCACCTCTATTGACCTAACCAAACCTTCCCCTACGCTTGGGACCTCTACCAATACCCAGCCTAACACACCCACCTAAACGGTTAGATTTATCCAAAAGTAAAGCCGTCCATCCACCTAAGAGACAGACCCAATCTCCTCAAGTCCAACCTATGCCTCTGTCACAACTAAAACCATCACCATCACACCTACCTTCTATATTGGGACCTCATCCCTCCACCTTGCATCAATACATCATACCTCCTGCGTTTTCTTTAAAACGACCTACACCTTCTGCACCCATACAAAGATCCATGGGTGTATCAACACCGTCACCCCAAGTATCCTGTCCACCTATCAACCCTAAACAAACTCCATCATCAAAGGATTTGTTTACTGTCACTCCTCTTTCTCCGTGGTTTTTTTCTACTACCACGTCATCTGACCAGCTAAACATAACTTCTGCGCCGAAGAAGCCACGTTTAGTTAAATCCAATTATCAAAACCCCTTGGCTAAGCCACCACCCATACGAATCAACCATACCCAGTCATTACCGAAACCCACCCAGTCAATAGCCTCATCTTCCTCTGACTTTGACCCACTCAAAGGGTCTTACGCCAAAATCCTTGCTATGTTGGTGGAGAATGCGACCATTTCCCTACCCCCACTTAGACCCTATGATCCATCTAAACCTCGACCTATAGGTTATGATGAGTCTAAAATCTGCGCTTACCACCACACACCAGGACATGATGTAGAGGGATGCAAAGCTTTGAAAGCCATACTTCGTCAGTCACCTCTCTCGGATAGAAAGGTTAAGAAAGACAACTTACGAAGGGAGAAACCTTTAGCTTCAATCCCCTCTCCTATACCACCTGTCCCCTCCTCACCAAGATCTATCATTATTACAACCCCACCTCTCGAAGACCATGACTTATCCCTACCGTCTTCCTCCTCTCGTGTTCACGAGATCAACATGATTAGTGTTGCTACTCGAGGGCAGAAAAACAATGGGAAAGCTAAAGAAAGCACACATGCGGCCTCTCTTTCTCCGTCCACCATCCCGATTGCACCACCACCTAAAGTGGTTATTCGTGGACCTACCTACCCCGTCTCTAATGGAGTTGCCCACCGAACCATGATCAAACAGCTTCACCAATCACCTGTAAAAATGACACTGTATGATCTCATTCAGACCTCTGAATCTCATCGACAAGCTCTCGTTGAAATCCTTCAAGGGATAGAGGTCTTACCTAACGAAACCTTGCCCATGTTACCTCCATCTTAACACCCAACCACGTTGCTTCTCTCACCAAACAATCTATCACTTCCGTCCCTGTACAGCAAACCGCTGCTGTCAGTTTCTCCGAAGACGAAATTGTTGACTTTGGTGCAGAAGATCCTGACCCCGCTCTTTTCATCTCAGCTTACATCTGGGACATCGGGTGCATCGTGTTATGATTGATGGGGGTGCTAGCCTAAACATCATCTCTTCCAAAGCCTTCCAACAAATGAATATCCCCTCTAGCTGCATGTGTGCCAACCCCACCATGCTGCGTTCATTCAACGATGCTATTACTTCTACCTTAGGCACTGTGATCCTTAACATTCGTGTAGGGCCACGTACCTTACCCGAACTCTTCTATGTCCTTGAGGGTGAATTCCAATACAACATGTTGTTAGGCCGCCCTTGGATCTGGGCTATGGGATGCGTTCCCTCCACCTTACATAGATGCATAAAATTTGAGTACGAGGGGAAGTCCTACACCGTAAAAGCTGATCCTCCCCCCTTCAAAACCTGCAATATGTTATATCGCCCTAATGATGTGCTTGTACCAGTCAAGACACCCATTCATCCAACCCAACCATCCACTTCAACCACACCTCAACCATCCACCTCAACCGCACCTACACCTTCAACCAATGAAACCGCCGTCACAAATACCACTTCCTTTCCCACGGACAACATCCCAACCTCAGACCCCTTAGTAGATGTTTTTCAACGCCTTACGCTGGGGGAGTATCGCCTATATAATGTTAGCTCTTTCCATACCCCACAGGAGTACGGACAGTTACATGCGCATCCTACCTACGACCGTCATGTGGGGGAGGTAATCTCCTACGGACCACCTAATTGCAGCACCAACCTAACGTATGGGGGTGTCGACGCATCCTCTATTACCCCTGAACCTCCCCTTGGTGTGGTTCCCTTCCAATCTGATTTTCAATACCTGACAAATCGTCATTTCGCCCTCACCTTCTTGACTCGCTGTGCTTGGAAAGGTTTTGGTTTTGGTCTTTATGAACAAGGCCGACATACAATCATTCCTGTGACTACATACAAACACAAAGATCGTAGTGGTCTTGGATTTCCTTGAAACACTTACACCAAAGAAACCTCATGTCAGTTGTATCTGGGAAGATGACGACGTCACCCCTACCGAACCATCATCACCCATTTTGCCATCATCACCCACAGAGTCGATAGACCCTGAATCTATCCCTCCTAACTTTTTTTTTTTCATAAACGCTATCTTCCTGGGTCCTCTCACTTATCAACGCGATAATGAGGACCCATCTTCTCTTCCCCTTCTGTATCCAGACATGATCGAAGAGGATTCACCTTCAATTAATGTTGTTGAGTGCCAGGATGACGACTCCATCCTCACTTACCTTGGTGCGGACGACTCTTATATTCAACGCGCCTTACCATCTGAAACTCAAACCATGTTGAATGAGTCGACTATAGAAATCAACATCCACACAGAGGATGATCCTCACATTGTGAAGATCGGACAATCTCTTAACGCATCAGAACAAGCTGCCTTACTACCTTTCTCCGTGCCCGCAACCAAGCTTTCGCTTGGTCCTACGCTGACATGCCAGGAATTGATCCTGACATTGCTGTCCATAACATTACCCTGAAACCTGATTCCAAACCAGTTAAACAGAAACTGAGAAAAATGCATCCACGCATTGCCCTCTTGGTCAAAGAAGAGCTTCAACGACTCCTTTCTGTTTCCTTCATCTTACCTATTGACTATCCTCAATGGATTTCTAACATCGTACCTGTTACTAAAGCAACGGGGGGACTTCGGATATGTACGGATTTCTGGGACCTTAACCTCGCTTGCCCAAAGGATGACTTCCCCCTCCCAAGTATTGATCAACTTGTTGATCTCACTGCGGGCCATGAGATGCTTTCTCTCATGGATGGCTTCTCGGGATACAATCAAATTTTGGTAGCCCCGGCCGATCAACATAAAACCACCTTCATAACTCCTTGGGGAACCTTCTGCTATTGTGTCATGCCGTTTGGCCTTAAGAATGCTGGTGTGACCTATCAGCGGGCTATGACTTACATTTTTCATGACATTATGCACACTATCCTTGAGGATTATGTCGATGATCTTCTTGGAAAATCTAAACATCGCAGTGAACATCTCGATGTTTTAACCATTATTTTTGATCGCCTGTTACAATATTGTGTTCGTCTTCAACCAAAGAAATGTGTCTTTGGTGTCCTTTCGGGAAAACTCCTTGGTTTTATTGTCTCTTTGCGTGGCATCGAGGTCGATCCAGCTAAAGTCAAAGCTATCCTAGAAATGCCCCCACCTACTAACCTCAAACAATTGCGTAGTTTGCAAGGTAAACTCCAATCTATCCGGCGTTTCATCTCCCAACTCTCGGATCGATGTCAACCTTTCCATCACCTCCTTAAAAAGGACATTGCCTTTCAATGGAGCGAAGAGTGCCACCAAGCCTTTGAGGCTCTTAAAGCCTATCTCTTGCAGCCACCTATGCTTATCCCACCTCAGGACGATCACCCTTTCTACCTTTACCTTTCTGCCACCGACCATGCTGTAGGAGCCATGCTCGCACATCGTGACTCCGAGCATCGAGAACAAGCCGTTTATTACATAATTCATACTCTCGTGGATTACGAGACTAGGTATACACATGTAGAAAAGTTGTGCCTAGCCCTATCATTCGTAGCCACCAAACTCCGACACTACCTCCTGAATCACAAAACTTTTGTCATCACCAACGTGGACCCCATTCATTATATGTACGCCAAACCTCATCTAAACCAATGCATCACCCGATGGCTTATGCTCCTTACTGACCTCGACCTTGAGTTTGTACACCAGAAATCAATAAAAGGACAAACTATTGCAGACCAACTCGCGGAAGCCCCTTTACCTAGGGAACAATTTACCAATTTTAATTTCCCCGACGAACTCATCGCCACTCTTTCACTCAGTGAGGAGTCGTATCCAATGACCCTCTTTTTTGATGGATCCAAATGCCAGCAGCGGAGGAGCCGGCGTTGTTCTCATTCCTCTTGACGCTGAGCCTATGCCTCTTTCATTCCGGCTCGATTTCCCCTGCACTAATAATACAGCGGAATACGAGGCCCTTGTTTTGGGTCTCCAGGTTGCATTACACTTAGGTGTCAAATCTATCAATATTTTCGGTGACTCTCAATTGGTAGTCAATCAAGTTATGGGCATCTACCAATGTAAAAATGAGGAACTTCAAAAGTACAAACATTACGTGGATTCACTTTTGACCTTATTTACTCATTATTCTATCCAAACCATTCCCCGCTCCACTAACAAATTTGCGGATACTATGGCTTGCTTAGCCTCGCAAATTCCTACCTCACCAACTGACTCTGACATATTCGTCTTGGTCCAACAACTCTTTGCCCCATCTTACTCAGCCCCAGATGTTTGTATGATAAATAATGTGTCTGCTAATTCACAGGATACCTGGTATCACCAATTTCACGACTACCTTACAACCTCTGTTCTCCCACCTGACCTTACTAGTAACGGAAAACGTGCTTTTCTTAAAAGTGTTTCTCGTTATGTTGTCATGGGGGGACTCCTCTATAAACGTGGCTTTGATGGCATCCTCCTTCGATGTCTAACCGGTGCGGAGGTCACCTATACCATCCAACAAGTCCACGACGGTATTTGTGGTGGACATTTTAGTGGCCTGGCCGTGGCCAAACGGATCCTTCGCCTAGGCTATTATTGGCCTACTCTTAATAACGACTGCTACGAATATGTTAAGCATTGTGTTATGTGTCAACAACATGCCAACCTTCAACATACTCCTAGCCATCCGCTACAGGTCGCACGAGATCTTTGGCCTTTCTCACAATGGGGTTTAGACCTTATTGGTGAGATTCACCCGCCCTCTTCGCAACGTCACCGTTGGATAATCACAGCAACTGAATATTACACTAAATGGGTGGAAGCCATTCCACTCATTTCAACCAAAAAATAAAAAATCGTAGAATTCATTAACCATCACATTATCTGTCGTTTTGGCGTTCCTCATCGCCTGATAACAGATAATGGAAAATCTTTCAAAAATAAGTTGTTACAAGACCTTTGTGACAACTTTGGTATCAAACTTAGCTTCTCATCACCTTACTATCCACAAGCAAATGGTCAAGCCGAATCTTCTAATAAAACCCTAACCAAAATCCTCATGAAAGTTGTTAACGATTCTGGAAGCAATTGGCCTGATCACATCCCCTTTGCCCTTTGGGCTTATCGGACTAGCATTCGTACCTCCACTAATGCCACCCCATTTTCTTTGGTATATGGTACCGAGGCTGTCTTGCCTCTTGAAATACAAATACCCTCCCTAAGAATATCTCTTCAGGATATTCTCACCAACGATGATTTCCGCCAAGAGCGGTTAGCCCAATTGGAGCTTCTTGACGAGCGTCGTCTTATCAGCTCTTGACCACCTTCAAATCTATCAAAAACGCATCAAGCGTGCTTATGATAAGTGACTTCATGAGCGTACCTTTAAGGTTGGTGATCTTGTCCTCAAAGAGAATCAACATGTAACCAAACTAGAAAAGAGCAAACGTGGAAAATTTGCTCCTAATTGGATTGGGCCTTACATTATCACTCATACTTACGGATCAGGCACTTACCATTTAGCTTCACTTAATGGTAAACCTGAGCCTGAACCCCTTAATGCCTTGCATCTTCAGCCATTCTACTGTTGAATTTAGTGTTATATCACTTCTTATCTACCTTGCGCTCGTCCCTTGAGCTCATTTACTACCTCATACACTTTTGTTCCATGCATCTCAAAATAGAATCAAGCTCACGTGGTTTGGTCATTACCTCCTCTTAAAGATGCCTTCCCCTTTTTAGTCTGGTCCATGACTTAAAAGTATCAAAATAACATGTTCTCAATTGTACACTTATGGGATATTCTTGAGTCAAAATTCCTACAAAACTAGATGCTTCATGCCAAACAGACATCTAGACCTCTAAGTTATACATAGACTGCTCCCTCGAAGGACAGCTATGTGCAAAACCACTTCTACTATTATAAATAGACTGCTCCCCCGAAGGACAGCTATACACAAAAACCGCATCTGCTACTATAAATAGACTGCTCCCTTGAAGGACAACTATACAAAGTCAGCCTTTATCAGAAGCTTCTCGCATTGATCAGCTTCGTGAAGACCTCAAGAACAACAAAATACATATCCTATGTAGACTTCCCGCATCGATCAGTCTATATCCAGAAAAATAAAAAGCAGTATTCCAAAGCACTTTTGAGTCATGGACTTGTCTATTTAGGTTTGGTTCTCTTTCGTCAGAATAATCACCTTATAACAAGTTCTCTGCACCCTGACTATATCAACCACCTCACCTCACCATTCGTCAAAGCAAAAAAACTCAAGGGACGTGACGTATATCTGATATATTGTGATTATACAACTCTTTTCACCTATCGACTTCTCGCATATGCAAGGTACCTAGGGATTCAAGCTCATCCTACATTAATATGTGGTTTGTTTAGCTCTTCTCAACTACGGGACACTTTTGCCTCTTTTACTCGAATCTAGGATTATGTGTTGACCTTAATCAGGACACGGTTCCCTACTACTTGGGTAAGCTAACTTTCACTTCACCTATACCTACACCAACATCACCAATACCTTACCAACACCAACAACATTACCCTACCAATATCAATATTTTTACCAACCAACAAATTGCCTAACCACAACCAAATTGCCTGAATTCACCTCTCCCTGGTCCTAAGGGAGAACTACATCGGTCTGAGGCCCCTCCTTGCTTTGTGCAATGGGCTATGTAGGCAGCACTTAGGAGACATGGGGTCTCCCAAGGTTAGCTCGACCATCCCCTACCATAACCTATCATGTGTTGTAAATATAAATATTTTTGTGTATTTCTATTTGATAACAGTCATCTTTATCCTTTCTCAAAACAAAACATGCAACCCAAATTCGGCCCGACCCAAGGCCGCAACCAACCAATTTGGCCTGACCCAAGGCCGCAACCAACCAATTAGGTCCGACCCAAGGCCGCAACCAACCATCTAGCCCGACCCAAGGCCGCAACCAACCAATCAGGCCTGACCCACGGCCGCAACCACCCAATCAGGCCTTGACCCAAGGCCACAACCAACCAATCAGGTCCGACCCACTGGCCGTCTCCAACCACTCAAATAATTCGGCCCGACCCAAGGCCGCACCCAACCAATCAAACCTGACCCAAGGCCGCAACCAATTATGTACCTTGCCCAAGACCCACAAATTATGATTTTATCCACCCATCATGTAGCGTTTTGTTCAATCGAGCTCACCTGTTCGTGTTTCTAGCATGATTAGGATACTTGAATTGATCAGCCAACCAACTCTTGCCTAGACCAAGACCGTGAACCATTTATCTCAATCAAACCAACCATTTGGTACTACAGAACATGCCTAAACGTTCCTGTACCTTACCCGTTATATCCCAATGGAGCTACTTCTTATGCCTTGGATACCAGGATTATATCATCCTTGTTTGGATAAACTATCGACCTTTGCCTATGAATTGCTTGTTTGCTCTTCAAATCATGTACCCTGGTCGCACTACTGCATTTCAACGTGCGTCTGCTTCCTTGAACTTACCCCACCATCTTACGTTCATCTCAACACCATTCACCCTTTATCAACCCTATCCCTGATTTCATGTCGCCTCAATCTGTGATAGATTTGAGGGGGATTACCTATACCCTTAACGGGAGTAACCACTTCTTATTACCTATACCATATTGACGCGCATCACTGGGTCCTCTTGACACATGTCACTGGATCCTCTTGACACACATCACTGGCCCTCATGATGCGTGTCACTGGCCCTCTTGACGCGCGTCGCTGGCTCCTATTTACGCGCGTCACTGGCTCCTACTGACGCGCATCGCTAGCTCCTGCTAACGAGCGTCAATTGAAGCCATTGATGCCCAATTTAGCCTATAAATACCCTTCAGCCGGTCATTTTCTCGTTTTCTCCCTCCCGCTCTTGAATTTTTACAGGTCTCAATCTTGTTGTCAAAGACGCAAGTACAAGACCTCACATGCTTCCCAACTACAAGTTCAACAACTAAATCAAGAGAATCCAATTCAATCGATTTCCAAGATCAACTACAGGAATCCCTTATGCCCTCATATCCATACTGTTTTAAATCTGTCTTCAGAATATAAAGATTTGATGGATGCATGTGAATTTACAGGGCTCGTTAATATGCCCCATTTCGAAATAGATCAGGATATTTTGAATTACCTTCTGTCATCCTGTAGACACCAAATTTGTGTCTTACGACACCCTGTGCCCCGCATCTCATTTCGCAACCTAACCTCACCACCTAAACCTTACACAATTATTTATTAATTACCTTATAATTAATAAATCCACATCTCCAAACCTGCCACCTCATTTCGCCACCTCATCATGACCTAGCCCTAACCTTAAACTAACCTAATTAAGACCTATAACTTGGTCTACATCCACACCCATGACTAATTACTCCTCACCCGCACCAAAACCAACCTAATAATGACTTGACCAAGCCCACAACTAATCCCTTGGGAGAAAAGGAGGGAAAGTTGGCTATTTTACTAAAAATAGCCCACTTTGACTTAACCGACATCAGTTCCTACTCGACCGCCGTCGGTTACGTAACCGCCATCGGTTCCCTGTAAATGACCTCCCCCCAACCAAAAACAAGGGATCTGAATCAGGAATTCATTGGAAAGATCCGGAATTCACTTGGCAGAGCAGAGACAAGTGAAGGAAAGAGAAGAGTTTGCAGAGAAGGACATCGAAGCCCAAGACTGCAACTGAGTAACTAGAGCACAGCGACACTCATCCAAGCATTGGGAGAGAAGATAGCTCATCTTGGATTGTCAGATCATCCTACCTGAACCCTGCCTTCGTCATCACAGTCCTTGGACCTGTATCTTCATCAGGAACTAGTAAGTAGTGTCTTGTACATTCTTTTAATAACATTTCTTGGACTTCTGAATCACAGTAATTATAAGTCTACTCCTAGATCCACTACCCGGTAACACCCTACATCTAACTGTCATTCCTCTACCCTTACATTGCCCCAAGAACAACCCCACATATTCTCTGAGTCTTCTCCATCACCCCCATTACCTATCCCCAATCATTTACCAGCCTAATAAACACCATAGCCATCTTATAGCCAACCTTCAGCAAAGCCCCTAAATCACTGCCCCTACCGATATCGGTTATCAATAACCGGTACCGGTGACAGTGACCGACATCGGTCACTGTGATTCAAAACCAAAACTAGCCTTTCCTCTATTGTTTTAACGAGGCAATTAAATTGTAATTTGGCAATAACCTCTTTGTTAGAATTTGTGTTAATTCATATTAGCAGGGGAACTGAACACCTTCGAAAGGAAGTCTAATATTTCCTGGGCCCAAGGCAGTTCCCTCATTTATTGTCTAATTAGAATCTGGTGGTCTTGTGTTCTTACTTGTAGGTAGTCCTTCCCAGACAAAAAGGAGTTCTTCGCAATTGATCTGATCTCTCTCTACGGTACGCGCACACCCTCTCAACATTCAACAGGTATTCCTCCTAGCCCTAACCCTTATCTGTTTCTCAAAAGAATGAAAGGATAGAAGCAAATCTATTCCAGGAATGGAAACATTCTGTGTGAAACACATCCTACAATTCAGAGGACGACATTTTTTATGTGACTCTGAACGATGGCCAAATGTTCCAATTCAGTATCGAAGCAAATGACATCCATCAGTTTACGAGCCTTCCGTTCAAAAATTTACCAATTGTTACAACCAAGGCAACACTCGTGGAAGAAGACAAGAAATTACTCGAATCAAAGTTTCGGTTTCCATGTTGATTGTAAGTATAATTCATTTTAATTCATATTTTTTATTCTGACACAATTTGCTGTTATAAATTTATAGTAATTTTCACTCTTTCACATTTGCAGCCCATGTCAATAAATATAGGTGTGGTGTGGATACACAATCAATTACACACCACTTTCTTGTTGCACTTATTTCATTTTTTCAATCCAGAATTATTTTGTAGGGTCGCCAAACTGATATACCAAATTGGGCCATTGCATACATTGTTGCCACTATCTCAAAACAAAAATTTGATTCATGCACATATCTATCCAAAAAAATAAGAACTGAACTAACAAATTCAAAACTTTCTGAAAAACCTCTCATTTATTCAACAAACTATCTCCTTGGCCTTTATTATGAGGCACTTTTAGATTTAAGAGATAAAAAAATTCCTACTTGCACTGATGAGGAGTTGATGAAGTTGTCAATTCCATTTGAAGAACAACAGGTATAAAGTATTTAGTTTGTATTTCAATTTTTTACATTACACTGCACATTTATTGACACTTAAATGTTAATTATTTGCAGAGAAGATATCTTGAAGCCCTTCCCCGAAAAAAGGCGTTATCGAGAGGAAGAGGCCAACAACACGCTGAGGCTTCGGGGGACTCCCAACCTGAAATGGAAGCTCACTCCTCTCCAAACCCTCAACAGTTTGAACTCGTTAAATGCCAGAGAAGTAATACCTTCTCATATATTATTTACAAATTCCAAAGTTGCATATTTATTTTTCAATTTAAATTTTAACCAAATGAATTGACAACATTTAATATTGATGAATTGCAGGGACTTTGGAACATACACCTGTTTCACAAACTCAACCTTCTTCCCCAACTCACTCCATACAGTCACATGCATTCATATCTTATAAACATACACCGAGTACAACTCCTACAAGACCACCCATAGCACCGAGAAAAACAACCCCTCGACAACAAGGTACAACTCTTCGATAGTACGTTTAATTTCCAAAATTTTGACTTTATGAATTGTTTTCCTATTTTTTCATTTTTTTGCTTGTACTTTTCAACACATTTCAGTCCTGATCAAACCGTGGCACCGACTCCCACTCAACCAATAATTTTTAAAATGCCAACCAGAGGAACAACGAAAAAGAACATTGGTAAACGCATGCCTTTTGCTCCGGCCCCTAGTGGGACACTAAACATTGCCTCCTCCTTTCGAATTCCAACTCTCTCACTTGGTGGCTTGCCTAGTGCAACGGGCATATCTATTTTGAACAATATAAATTTAGATGAATATTATTTGGGTATTGATAGCAATGACCCAACTGGTTTTTTTGATACCCGCGAGATGATTCAAGGCCAGCAGGTATACTTCAAATTTCAATTTAAATATGCTTTACAATTTTGAATTACATTTCGATTTAAATTTATTTATCTAAATCTTGATTAATTTTTTCACAAACAGGATCAGCCCACCCAAAGGCAGAAACACGTAGCAGTTGATCTTGGTGAAAGCCCCCATACTTCTCCAGCAAGATCGCCTTCATCAGATTCAGATAGTGAACAGTTGCCACCTTTTCCTTTGGAGAACTCAATTGGTTATGATTTTCAATCCCATTTCAGTGAGTTTATTCTTCCTCATATCAAACAACTTATAGAATGGGAGAGAAGGGATAAAGTTCTTATCAATGAGATTATTAATCGTTATGAAAATTATTGGCAATGGGATAGTTTATACGCTGCAGTCTAGAATCAACTTGCGAAGATGGATTCCTTACTTACCCAAGTAAGAAGTGGGACTGTCACGTATAACAACTACTATAAAGATGACATTTTAGATAAGGCATTAAACAAATTGGAAAATATTAGTGCCGAGGCCCAGACATATTTTAACAAATGGTGCAAGGACAAGGATTTGGTAGTAATCGCAAATTCTGAAAGAGATAGAGTGGTTGTAAGTACTATTACATTCAAACAATCATTCTTGTTAGTTTGAAATTTTCATTTTTTAGTAATATTTTGAATTGACATTACTCTTTTTGTGCAGTTGAAATATGAAAATTTGAAGAGTCAGGCGAAGGTTTTGCAAGTTCACTTGGAAACAGCAAAGAACAACTTATCCGTAGCAAAAAATTTGAAGAAAAATATTGTTTTGGTTAACAAACAAAACAATACACTAAAGCGGATGATTAAAGAGCATGGTTTCAACCCTGACATATTATTAAAAGCTAAAGCAGCAGCTGATCCAAATTTGCTGTCGCAGGGAGATGCGACAAATCAAGAAGAAAGAATTTTAAAAAATTTGGACAGTGCTGCAGAAGATCTTATAAGTTCAGGGATTATTTCTGGTGTTGGGGAAAGAGTTACAGCCATAGCGGAAGAAGCCGTTGGGGAAGAGAGCAGAGGAGTAGAAACTTTTATTATTGAGGAAACTTTAAATATTGAATTTGAAAACTTCTACTATTGAGTATGTACTATGGTATTTGAATTTAATTATATGGATTTATGTACAGTATTTAATTTTAATTGCATTAGATGGTGATTATCATGAATTATATGTATGTTTCTTGTTTACCTGCATTGTCATGAATTATATGTGGACGTAGATGATGAATGATGATAATTGATAATTAATGATAGATGATGCTGAAAGACGATGAATGATGATCAATTTAATGTGGACGTAGATTTATCATCAAGCACAGTAATTCTTCTTCTCTAGACTTTTGTAATTCTTCTTCTCTAGAATGGATATAGATGATAAATAAATGGAATGTGTTATAATGGATATAGATGACATTAATGATTAGAATGGATATAGATGACATTAGAACGAATAGAATTGTAATGATATGATTATGAATTATTTTAAAAAAATTGAATTGTTTTAATAAATTTAAATTAGATAAATAATTGTGTTAATAATAATTGTAGTGTCAGGAGTCAGGATATGATAATGATATGGTGATGATATGATATATTTGGATGATGAGGAATTTTATGTGGACTTATATTTAAAATTGTATAATTTATTGTTTATCCCACAGTTAAAAAAATATATCAAAGGATTTTGCACATATAAAAAATAAATTAAATATAATTCTAAGAAATCAAGAAAGAATCATCACTGGAAAGAAATTAAACATAATTGCAAATATGATAGGGTTTAGCTTAGCTCTTGCGTATTAGATTGCTGTGAAATCATCAAGGGTAACTTGCTATGAAATCATCAAGGGTAAGTGTATTAGATTGCTGTGAAATCTTGCGTATATGATAGGGTTTGTTTTACCTTGCATTGTAGATAGAAGGGTGAGTTGCCTGACATTGTCAGTCCTGAGAAGTGCTAGCAACATCTTTAAATATATAGACCAACAATATCTTTAAATAAATGTAAATATATAGAATTAGACCTGTAACATCTTTAATGATAACAAGAGCTGAAAAAATGTAAAGTAACAAACAATAAGATTATGTTGAAGAAGATACCTATTTAAAATTGAAATCATCACCGGTAATGTGCTAGATCTTTGTCTTAAAAAAATTCAACACAAAAAATGGATTAGTAGATAGATGGGTGAGTTTCCTGACATTGTCAGTCCCGAGAAGTAACAGCTTCCTCGGACAGATGTCAACCCACGTTTTCAAAAAATAAAAATATTGTATTTAACTAAATGTAAATACATAGACCTGTAACATCTTTAATGATAACCAGAGCTGAAAAAAATGAATAGTAACAAACAATAAGATTAAGGGGAAAAAGATTCCTCCTTAAATTTGAAATCATCACTGCCACTGGTAATGAGCTAGATCTGTGTTTTAGAAAAACCCAACACGAGAAATGGATTAGTAGATAGATGGGTGAATTGCCTGACATTTTTAGTATATAGACCTGTAACATCTTTAATGATAAAGATAAAAGATAGATAAAGAAGATACCTATTTAAAGTTGAAACAATCCATTATCAATAGCTTCATCAAACTCGATGTTGTCTTCTGTAGAATGTGATGAAGTGCCAATTACACTCTCAAGGTTTGGAATATTTGTACTTGTAGCTATATTATTCACACCTCTTCTTTCACAAAGGGAATTCCAGTGCGCAATTGCTCTGTCGAATGGAAAAGTTTCAATGGAGTATCGAGAAACATAACACCTCATGTAACTTTCCAGATTTTTATCCAACCTGTTTCTCAGTTTTGATTTTATAAATGACAATGCACTGAAAACCCTTTCATCCTCCACAGACCCCAAAATCATTGTTTGGCATAACTCATATAATCTGAAATATTCACTGATATCTTCTTGTAAGATAGAACTTTGATAGATTCCTCACCACAGCCTTGTAATAGCACCACTTTCAGAAGGTTGATCTAAATTCTTATATTTTTTCCTCATTGTTGTTGCAAAATTTGTTGACTGAAACTTTAATAAATCGGCATTCAGTATACCTTTGATTTCCATACCCTTGAGCTCTGACGTCTTTGTAAATTGTTCCATTATTGTACCCATTGATTTATGGAAATGCTTTCTAACAAAGTTTGCATGGCCACCTTCAGTATTCCAAAAATTAGGATTCATCACACCCATGGCTTCCAGAATTTTATCTTTACAGAAACGTTCCCTAATTTTTGATGACAAGGTTTCTGAAATTTTTTTAAGCTTTATTCTTGTTTCAACTATAACAGACTCAAACAAATTACGTGTCACAGGAACATCTTCTCGTTCCGATCCTGTAATATCTTGACGTTTTTGCAAAATGCACATTGGTATTTCCCTCCCATTAACAGTGATGCAGAGGTGATTGTGGATATTAAATCTCAAAAAGGTGTTAGGATTTTTAAGATCTAATAAATCTTTCCATTTTTCAAAAACAGGTGCATCAAAACTATCCTGGGAACAATACAATATATCAAGACTTTGACATACCATTTTTCTCATCCGTATAAAATCCACAATATAGATTAATCTGCCCTGTGCATGCTTCATCAGTGTATTGATCTCCTTTAACATTGGAAGAATACCAACCAATGTAAGCAATGTCTCCAAATCATTTAAACAGAACAACAAGTCCCTTGCCCTATCAACTTCATGACGGTATTTGTGCATGAAACCAGCCAATGAGGGATACTCCTCACGAACTCTGCATGCACGTTCATACAAAGAGATCCATCTAGTATCCACATCCTTCAAAAGTTTTTTGCCATTTGTAATTCCAATTGCAAATTTTTGGAACTCAAGAAAATGCTTTGGGCTGCTTGACATATAGGCATGAAGTTTTCTTATAAGGTCTTCTAATTTAGCAACATTTTTTGTGGTTGCTTACCATTTTATACGTTAAATTCATTCTGTGAGCCATACAGTGAATTGGTAGCATATATGGGGCCATTGTTGTTTGTAATCTAACACAGAGCCCTGTTCGGTGACCCTGAATGAAAGATGCACCATCTGCTCCAACGCATACCAACTTCGTAGCAATTTCATAATCAGTCATTCCAACAACATCATTCAAATGAGAAACAACTATTTTATATAGGTTTTCGGCATTGCAGTTTTCAACCATTTTCATAACACCCAACAAATGAGGTGTCCTTATATGATTTTCTAAAGTATAGATGTGGATACATACCCATGCGGTGTTGTCGACTGCTGTCACTTCATCAATTGAAAGAGAGATAAAGTTTGCTTTTTTTACATTCTCTTTCAAATCTTCCTTCTCTATCATTGAGAGGCATTTTTCCATTTCCCATCCACTACTTTCAGACCAATGAGACTGAGGTACATTCAGCATTCCGTTAAATTGATACAAAACTTTGAAATCGAGGAAATACGAAATCTCTCTTCCTTTTTTTAGTATTTGAAAAAGAGTAGAGAATTGTATGAATTTTGCATGTAGATTTGTTTCTTTCATCTTACCAATATGCGATGTGATCGTTCCTCCCTTTTCCAACAGATGTCTATGTTTTTTCTGCTCTGCCTCATATTCCACTGCGTATCTAACATGCATGCATTCTTTTTCAATTTTCCACCTATGTGTTTTGATTTTTTGGCAATCCGCCCCCGTTACAGTTAAATATTGTTTTCCACAATGTTTTTCTATAGTGTCCAGCTTCAGTTGCATTTTTTGTTGCTTTCCCAATTTCCACGTACATATTGTACATGTACATTCAGATGGGATTTCTTCAGAATTAGATGATTGTATAGGTTTAATAAATGGAAATTTAGCTGCCCAATCAAACTTGTATGTCCTGCCAATGGTCCACATATTCTTGTTCATTTTCAATGCTTTACTTTTTTGAGTAGAATTTTGAGCAATATCATAATCACCTGGTTTCCTCTTTCTTGGACTGGAGTTTGATTTTGATTTCTGTCTTCCATTTTTCTCAGTGTTTGTATCTGTGATATCTAGCTGCACTTCTGGTTACACCCCAACAGGAACAATATCTTCAAGATCTGGCATATTATCGTAGGTTTCATTTGTTTGACTTTGATACTGTGCAGAATGCATGTCCACCTCAATAATACCTTCCACACAGTCAGTATTCTGATTCTTTGTGGTGGCATCTATATGATTGGTATTTACAATATCTGTATCCACAGAGTTTCCAAAATACTTGAAGAGTGATTTCTGAGATTTCTTAATTACTTTTAGGTTATTCGTATTCTTTGAGCTGACACCTTCCATTATTCTGAAAAGAGTCCTACGTCAACAAAAGAACCAAGTAGCGACTCTGTCCAGTGTCTGAGGTCTTGTCGCGCGTCCCCTGTCTGAGGTCTTTGTCATGTGTCAACTCTGCACTTGTCGCGCGTCAACAACCCTTTTCATGTCACGTGTCCACTGTCTGAATATACTGTCGCACGTCAACACTTCCCTTGTCGCGCATCAACACTTCCTTTTTCGCGCATCAACTTCTTTGCCCAAGTCACGTGTCAACACTTCCTCTGTCGCGCGTCAGTACAACTGTTGTCGCGCGTCAACAATGCCCTTGTCGCGCATCAACAATCACAGGCTAACAATAATCTGAATCTCTGGTGCTTAAGGGTATGCGAGTTCAAATTTCACAGTATTGGTAATTTGTTAAGCTACTTGAGGTATACTACCCAGCGAATCAGCTAGGTTTTTATAGGAGATGTTTTCAAATAAAGGCGAAGCCGAACCCCTAAAAAAAATATACTATATATTTTAGGCGAACAGGACACCGACCCACTCTGAATAATTCACCTTTTCAAATTTTCCTAAAATGAAATTTTTGCCATATTACGAATATTCGCCGCTAAAATTATCCCTGCTTAAAATAACTAACAAGATATCAATCAATCTTAGCTAAAACATGTCTACTTAGTATGAATTGCTAACTAACATAGACCTAAATAGATCTAACAACAATCAAATTATGTTTTTTTTCTACTTGAAAAATGGTGAGAAGATCTCTCTAACAATGGCTACAAGGCCATATTAGATATCCCTCTCCTAACCAACATGAAGATTGGAGGAAAATATTGAGCAAGATAATCTAAAGAGAAAGTAAGGCTCTAAATAACATTTCTTATATGATATGCAATTCAAAGCATTGTGTAAAGTTTAAAAGTAGGTGCTTAGTCTTTTCATAGTTTTCTATTTAGGGAAAACTTGCATCTTGGTGCATGTGGGACTAAAAGCACAAATTAGATTAACGTATTCTAATCATGAGTAGTTAATTAACATGTGATTAGGATGTGAGGAGCCTTAATCAATCACTTAGGGACAATTAAGAAGCGAAGATAATATTTTAAAGCCTTCTACGATGTCTTGGAGGGAAATAGGGTGGTTTTGAATGGTTGGAAGAGGGGTTTGAAAAATTAATAGGGTTTATTGACCCAAAAAAGGGTGAAATATGCTTAATTATCTAATAATCACTAAGTGTTTGTTCTGAAGATGATTTTGACTTACGATGTGTCGTAAATTGGCATCCGGAATGTGAAAGAGGTTAGGTAATCAACAAAGCATTGTTAATTAACCAAAATGGTAAGAAACATTATTTAATTAGCGAAAATCACTTATTATAATAGAAATGGTAAGAATGAGAGTGATTACTATGCTTTTAGCAATAATATTTGTAAAAGTGGAATTTAGGTGTCTACAGTATGGAAAAAATTCCCTTTCCTATTATATTGCGTGTGCTATAAAGATAATAGGATTGCATAGCAGAAGTAGAGGTGATGCAATGTGATGGATTTAATAGAAGTGTTAGGGCATTGCCATAAAATATACCAGGGGTTTTAAATGCGGGATGAGGTGTTTGCAAGGATTAGGGTTTGGGTTGTGGGTCTTAAATTTATGGATCATGTGCCTCTGTCAAGAGGATAGAGGCAGTCTAACAATATTAATCCACAAATCACTATGGACATTTACACCATCCACATGTCTTTTTCTAGCACATAATGGGATAATGCTAACAAATGTGAACTTCTCAGGTTGGACAACTATAATTACATTTGGTGAACTATTTATTTGTTGTTTTGATATGTAATTTTTAACTATTATGCAATTGTTAAGGATGGAATTAAGTGCATTGGCTGTTCACACCTTAACATCTATAACCTAATCTATAAAAAGTGGCTTGGTCTGCATCTCTTTATATTTTTCACAAATCTCTTGCATGATGATGAATCATTCTTCCAATTTACTTGTTTTCCACTTTGTTTTAGTACAATAATTACTATTAAATTTACTTGACGTATCCCTAATCACAATTTTATTTATTTCTACATCATATATAATGGATTACATGCTTTTATGGATATTGTGCATCGAGGGTAAGCTGTACCTTTACCGGATGGAAGGGTTTTGCATGATTGGGATGCATAGTGTTGAAAGCCACAAGGGATTTCAGCCATATTCTAACTGAATTAGGAGGACAACACCACAAGTCGATCACAAATTATTGCAAATATCTCCTGGTTAACCACACACGATGATAACAAAGAATTCACCAAACTAGAAACTCAAGAGGAGACCAGGCATATTATTTATTTTCATGGGACATATCCCTGAGATTGGATGGTTTCAAGATCAGATTTACTAGGATTTTTGGATTTCCTCCAAATCCAATTTTCTACAAGTTGTAAAATAAACCAAAATCAAAAGGAAAATGCTCCAAAATATCAACACCACTAAATTTTTTTCTTATTCCCAAAGTTCCAGGATCTCAAAAGATGGAAGATTTCCCTTTCATTTCTCTCTACAATATGATTTATAAGATTGTATCTAAAACAAGAGCATGTGGGTTGTAGTAATTTATTGGAGAAATGATTTCCATAACTCAATCAACATTTTTGAAAAGATGAAAAAACATAGATAACATCACAATATACATCAAATTATGTTTTCATTTCAGAAGAAAAAAAGACAAAGGGTGCTTATTGAGCTAGATATGTCTAAGACATTCAATTGGTTGTAATTAGCAATTTCTTCTTAAGGTTATACAAGCCTTAGGGATCATAGAGAACCTAATAGATTGAGTTTACATTTACATTTCAAAAAAAATCTAATGTGTCTCTGTCAATGGTTTTAGGAACCTTTTTTCTTATAACTGGGGAGTTATGATAGGAAGTAACAAGCAATAAGAATTGATAGTTGTTTGAGTACCATGTTTTCCAAAATATTGTATGATTAAACTCAGTTTCCTTAGTGTAGATTCTTTTTATGTATATGCAACTGTACCAAAAAAAGAACACTGAATTCCATTTGAGCATCACAATGTAGAGCTCTTGGATAGTAATGGTACTGGGAATGGTGACCTGTTATGAAACCCTAGTGTTGCACCATTTTGCACATTACAGTCAAACAAAACCTTTCGTAAGTTCCTTTTGATGATTTTAAATAATGTTTAGCCATGTAAGCTATATCACCTCACTCCATTTTGTTTGCAAAGCCTTTTGTAAATGCCTTTGGATGATTTGAATGGTATAGAGCTATAATTATGCACAATAGTATTACTAAACTCAAACAGATGCAAACAATTACTGGTTTTGAGATGCATGCTATTCAATTTTCTCATAATTTATTTCAATTTCCTCAGAATTGAACTTTTGAAGGGAGTGATTAATATTTATTTAGATATTGTACTTTGTTATATTATTTAAGTCTTTACTTTAGTGGCTATTTTTCAAGTAGTAGTAGTACACTCTTATGTTGCTGCCCTACTCTAATTGCATAAGGTTCCACAAGAAAAATAGTATTAGGCATCTGATGATGTTTTAAAGGTAAATTATGAATGCCAATTTTGAGCTCTTTTACAAAAATAAAAATTAAGAATCAAGCAAACATCTGATAATGCTAACAATTTCTGGTAGTCATTACTGTGTGACACAGTTTAAAGTTAAATTGTGAGCTTTTCTGATGGATTAAACTTTCTATTGATATTTATAAGTTAAATCTAGAGCTCTCTTCATATCATTAAGAATTTGGTAATGCTATATAAGGTCAATTATGATATTTTTAAGCTTTCCCTAGAGTTTACAAATTCATTAGGAGTATTACTTCATCTTCATCACATATTGTTGTTAGGATTATTTTTTCCAATTAGTGTAACACTCCTAATGGATTTGCACACTTCAATGGTAGCTCTTGCAACTTTAACAGGACCTGAAACTAATAAGTAATTTATTACCATATGTCATTTTGCACTGTTGAAGTGTTTTCATAAACCTTAGTACTCTAAAAATGCATTGTATAAACTATAAAGACATTTTTTTCCTACATGAACTGGATGGTTCATAAAAGAGTACAAGAACATAATTTCATTCTTTATTGTTTAAGACAGCTCTTTAACTTCTTCTTTCACTTTTCTGTAGGATAACATAAAATAAAATAGTCTGCAAAGCACTGCAACTCATGATATAAGATTTTCAAATGTATATGTACAAATTTGTAACAAAATTAAAATGTAGAGATAAAACCTTTAAATGTAATGCTTCATTTGTATTTCTACACTTACAAAATCAATCACACCACTTATAAACATCAACTCAAAAAGTAATAATTATCCCTCTAAATCAAATAACATATACCGTTCGGCGTTCACATTGCATTGTACACATACCATTGCTAGTTATATAATTAGTTGACTATATTGCATTCTAATGAACTTATGAGCGATGTAGCTAAAATTGGCCAAGTCATATTTTGTAATATATGTTGGAGAAAAATTCAATCCACATGGATTTTTTCTATAATTGGAGCATATATGTTTAGTTCAAAATTGCATGACTTTCTTAAGGAATGTGTCGAATTGAAGCTATCACATTCATCCTAGGAAGAATTTAGAATGCAGGTGAAATATTCAATGCGTTGTATTGAGGGAAATCATACTTAGTGTTTTTTGTTTTACTTATATGATAGTTCTTATTTAATAGTTATTGCGAGAGTAGCAATGTATCTCAACAAAGGACAACTCCCCCATTTCTATCTACATTCCATTGCAACTTAGAGAATAGTGTGGGTGTGAGGTGGTAATTAAGGATAGAGATAAGGTTAATTTGTAAGTTTATCTCGACATGAAATTTTATATATATATATATATATATATATATATATATATATATATATAAACTATAATAAACTACCTTTCATTTGTGGATGTAAATGTCGTAAATCAATGGATGATGGAATAGGAATTCTCCAGGTGGCTATCAGAAGAACACCAGTAATTTGAAGATTAAAAATCCAATGTATGGTCACGTGATCAAAAAATACTATAATCCAAACATGGCATAACGAAGATGCAGTTTTTTGCCACGTGCAGAACTATTATTACAAATTTTGCATGAATGTTTCCTTCAAAACTGATTTTTTTTTTTTTTTCAAATTTTAAATGACAAGAAATTGGCTTTTTTTTTTAGCATTATATGTATCGGTGCCAATAATCACACCTTGATAGGTTATATTAGCTGGGATTTATTCCCTATTGTGCATTGTTATAAGTAATATAAATGAATAAAAGTATAAAAATAATTATTTTACAATCGTAAATTTTTGAGATGAGAGATTCCAGGAATCGTTGCTAACATTTTTTTTTATCAAGAGGAGTCTATTTTACATCTTTTTTACTGTCCTTTCGTTACAACTGTCTGAACGATGTAGTAAAAAATATGCAAACATTTTTCTCTAGCCATTCAAATACTACTAGGTGGAAAAATATTTTTCTGTGAAAACTGTTTTTCGGGACTGAGTTCTTCTCAAAATTACAAATAAGTAAGGCCACACGCAATTCAAGGAATTTTTGGGGATCCGTATTAGGGTATGTGTTTGGCTGAAAACCATTGATAAAATGTTATCCCTCTCCGTTCGAGAGTTCATGTGGGTAAATGAAAACATAGTTGTATTTTCATATTACTTCACTATCAATCCAAAAAAATAACTCCATTTGAATTTTTGATAAACTATCAATTCCTGCAATTTTTTTCCCATATAAGTTTTTGTATAAAAAAATTCTCTTCTTGTCATGCAGGTTAAATTTAAATTCGTTGAGCAAATTAAGCTGGTTGGCTTAAAGTACATAGCAAAACTCAAACTTATAACTTATGTTTTGCAAGTTAAGCAACCTACATCTGCACTGCAGACCTTACAATTTTTTTAAAAAGAAAATTGCACTTTATAGTCAACCTACAAAATATGTGAAATTTAGGTATAAAATCAAATCTAAAGTTCAGTATTCTATAATATGACGGATCCAAATATTTTTAAAGTGAAATATATGTGGACATGTAAAATTGAATTGCAAAGATTTATCAAACAATATAGCCATGTTTGAATGGACACTCATATCGAGAGGTCACTCATTATAGTTAGTTATAAGTTAGTGACAAAGAAGAGTATCTCACTGTAACAAATGTTAATAATTAATTGTTTAATTTCAATTAGTTTATTAATTGGATAGGGTATCATTATACTTAAATAAACACCAAATTATTTATAAAATTAAAATCAAGGCCATGAAATTTGATATATGTTAATCAATTTCAAATAAATATAATCAAGATATCTATACTTATATAAGTGTATAATTCATATACTAAATAAATAAATTAAATTTATTTGCAATATAAACTATTTATTGCTCATATTTATATTTATCTACATTTCATTAAAAAAGAAATACAAGTTATAATATAGCCAATATTATTAAATTGAGATGATATATAATAATATGGTGTTATGTGGTAAAGTAAAAAAAAATACAGTAACTTTTTTTGAACTATCATTAAATTTTGTCATTGTCACATTAAAATTATGTTTGTTTTATTGACTTTTATAATATACAATAATTTAAATGCATTGAATTACTTGAAGATTGCACTGAGATGTAAATTTCTTCTATGCAATTATTATTTTAATTAATAGTATTAAAAACTATTGTAGAATTTTAAAAATATGAACATCAAATATATACAAAAGTAACAAAAATACACTCATGTAATTGGCCAAAACATGTAGTACTTATTGTCACTCAATACTAATAAGATTAAAACACAGACTATCTCAGTCACCCTAAAAAATTATTAATGAAAACTGATTAGTAAATATTTTTCAAAACATAAAGCTCAGAGTAAAAGTTACGCATAAAAACACAAACTAGTATATTGATTAAAGCGATATTCGAGCAGTCATGGAAGCATTATTGCATACGTAATATGTGCTTCTTTCATAAAAGATGCCACTCAAAATGTTGTTATGGATCTTGGACAAGATTAGTTGAAGAAAGAGAGGCGCAGTTGGGGCAACATACTGGATCCCCTGGTTTATGCCTGCAACATACGCAAGCAGTCCAGGGTTCTGTCTCAATGTTACCAAACCCAGACACAGCGCTGCCACTACCTGTTACACCACACAACATCTTGCTATGTCAGCAACTGTCAAACCAGAATAAGTTATAAATATAAGGCTCAAAAACATCCTCTATACAAAACAAATCACAAATATATGCACCTTCGATTTCTCGTGCATTGATGGCATTGACAAACAAAAGAAAAGACAGAAAGAAAATGCAGACAACTTGAGAGAAGGGTGGAAGTTGCCATTGTTATTATCAGAGATCAACTTTTCTTGCTTGTTTGAATGCAAACGTATCAATTTATAGATGATATTCTTGTAATTACAAAAACATAATAAAAATATCTTTATTTTTGTTTTTGTCCTTGGAATAATTCATTAACTACAGACAAATGAAAGCAATGTATATTCATTCTTAAAAAAGAAATGCTATTTTTTTCCACTGCAACGAAATAAGTGGGATCATATTCCTGACATGGAAACAGAGTCTTAATGCAGACGCCACGAAAATTTACGTGAAAAAAATGTTTCAAGCTATTTCTTTGTTATGCATTTTTTATTTGTGTTTTGGTTAACCTAGCGACCTCTGTAATCATCTTTCGAGCTGGACTTTTACAACAGTTAATGATGAGCCGCACAACAAACACTGGATTTTACCATATTCTTGTTTTGATAAGATTCCTAAAAAAAACTTTGTACTTGTTCATAAGCTTTTCTTTGAAAAACTTCTAATTTTTATAGAAATATTATCCACAGCTTCGTTCACTTATTTATTTTTCTAAAAATTGAAACGATTGAGTTTTTTTTTGTTAGAAGATATATTAGATTTGCGGAGATATATAGCCGATACCCAATGGTTCTGTGATAAGAAAGAAATTGAGGGTGGTATAGACCATTAGCAGTTGTGTGTATTGGGTTGTTGAAGTCTAGAAAGTGAAAAGTTTTTTTAAAAAAAATTCTTAAACATGCTGTTTGTTTAGATTTAAGGAACACTGATTGTTCTCTTGTCTAGTTGTAAAGTTCATTTAATATATTTTAAAACAAATCTTCCATAATGATGATATTGTACTTAAAAGAAAAGGTGTTTAATTATATTTAAATTGTGTTCTAGTACAAATTGTATTAAAAGCATAAGTATGTTGTAGGGTATGTAATTTTTTTTAAAATAGTAATTTATATATTATACTAACAATTGTCTTAAAGTATAATATATAAACCACAGAAGGAACATCTAGAGATAGAACCACAAAATCCAAATCCCTTTAGACTTTGTTGGGATGGCACAAGATTCCTCTAACCAAATTACTGAATTTATGAAGGATAGTGCGCCATTGCTTCAAGGTCACATTCCTATCAAGACTCTTGAAGTTGTTGTTTTGGCTTTCACGAAAGAATAAAACGAGGAGTGGATGGTGGTGGACAGGAGAAAGAATGGACAGGAGAAAGAAAGAACACACAAAACTTAAATCTATGAACAGTTTGGAAAGGGAATAAATATCTACTTCTTCCCTATTTTTCTGTTTTACTGGTTTCATGCAATTTCGGTGCTGATGTGGTGTTACAGAGTTGTTGTTTGCTTGCTCCTTTTGGCGGTTGCTCCCTGCTTTTTGCTCTTTAATGCTTTATTTGGCTTTAAGTCCCTTTTTCTATGGTGTGTGGTCTCCACTTGTCAAAAAACCATTGGTATCTCTTTGTATATATGGATTTTGAACCTCTTGCTATTGGGGTATGGTCCCTCCCAAAAAACCATTTACGAATAATAATAAAATAATTATCTTAAATTACATAGTAGAGAATCTAAAATTTTTTATTGGTAAATGAGTGGTTTTTAAGGGACCAAAAACCCTATACAATTCACTAAGATATAAGACAATAACTATCACACGAAACCAAATATGGAAACATGGGAAAAATCTAAACCTCGCAACAAGCACAAGAGCACCAAAAGGAAACAAAAATCAAAGAACCTTGATTCCGACCCACAAAAAGGAACTCACAAACAGAAGCCCCAAAACAAGGGAACTGTATGCACCCAAAATTACACATGCTATATTGTCAGAAAATGGTATAACAGGTCCCCAATGATGATTCATATCTTTTCCAAAGGTGTTCAAGTCCCTAAACCTCTTTGCAACTTATATTTGTAGCTTAGCCTGCCTTACTTAGCCATTTCTTGCTTTTCCATAGCTTCCCGCTCTATTTTTCCTTTGTTTTAGCCTTCAGTTACAAAACCACTACCTTGTCTCGGCAACGGTCTTGTAACCACCCGCCCAAATAGGGTGGCGATTTTGTAACCGCCATCCTGCACAGGGTGGCAATTCTGTGTGAAATTTCTAGAATTTTCCAACGTCAATCAAGACGCCGTGTTTCCTCACTTAAGTTCACTTTTAATGCATGTTTGTGAATAGTTTTTCTTGATTTCAAGCTTGACTGCCTTGGGGCAATCTCTTCTTCACTTATAATTTGTAATTAATCGTGATTTTTTTTTTCAAACTACCTCTTGGTTGCCAAGTGTTGTTGTGCACATCCCAACAAACCTCCTATAAATTGATCGCTTGTCCTCAAGCAAAAGGCCAAAGATCATTTTGAGTATTCTTGCATTGCTAAGCTATCACTTCCTTGCTGGAAACTACATAGCCAAGCTCAGTTCACTTGTACTATCTTGCTTGCACCTGCATGGCTACCAGATTTCTGCTAAGATTTCCATTGCTCCAACACCCTCTCACTGCTGCCTCACTACATTCCCAATCCTTGGACTCATGTGAACATGTGAGATTAGAAAAGACAAGTTGATGGGACAAAGCTTCACACAACCAGATTTTTCATTGTTCTGTATATCCAGGTTGGGGTTGTTGTTTGTTTTCTTCATCTCTTTAAATAATTATTTCTGAATTGTGTGCATTCACAATCAAATAGAGTAGAGGAAGTAATTGCAAATAGTCAAATTCATAGAATATTTATATCTTTTAGAGGAAATTAGTTACATATTGTGGTTTCCCTTAAATATTCACATATTATATCAGGGAAGTTACAGAGGAATGAAAAATATTTTGAAGCATTAAATCTTCCTATGTATCTGAGGTGGGAGAAGATTTAATAATCCACACTTAAAAATTGGTAAAGAAGTTTTGTTTAGATTAAATTAGATTAATATACTATTACACAAGCTATTGAATACATCTGGTTGATTTTCCTGTTAAGGATTTTAATTAGATTAGAAGCTTTCATTTATTTGTTTCCATATTTCTAGAAAAGAATAAAAATATTTATTTCATTAGATTAGTTACTTTTAATTGCTTTATTTGATATATTTAAAATACCAAAAATATAGATAGTTTCAATTCAAATAGATTAGTTAAATTAGATTGTTTCAAACATATGATCATCAAAGGTCCCAAACAAGAACGTACATACACAATTTATCCTTTGGTACCACAACCAAATGGTCTAGAATTACTCTCGAATATAGAAACGAGACTTCGTCTTCTTGTCCTCAAAACACTAGCTCGATATGCCGAGAAGATTCAACAATTAAACATCTTAAACATTGTGGCCGATAAGGCCTACGAGTTCTTGACTGCCCCTGGTAATAGGATTTAGATATACAAATGACCATACAAGGCCCTCAACAACCTAGAGCATATGGTAGCAATCCTAGGGTCCCTCAACCAAATGCACTTGAAATTCTCACAGATATCGACACAAGTATGCACACGTTGGTTTTCCACACATCACCATTACCACCTGACATCATATCACAATTGAAATTTCTAAACGAGGAAGCTCACTGAGCCCTCACATTTTAGACCTCTCTCGCCAACTAAGTCTAGAAACCATGCCTCCTTCGTTTGTTCCATGACCTTGTCTGGAAATCACTACGAGGTGCCCATTGGTTTCCCACCCATTCCACAACTGGTAAAAAGGATTTCCGTAGAGGTAGACATCAATTTCTATCTCCACATAGGCATTCTTTCCAATCAATCCATTCAACCGGTTCAAGTTAGAAGGACCTTCGTTGCCTTTGACGAGAAAATCCCATTATTGTGTATTAAGGACATCGTTATGCCTTGATAGCTTGTTCTTCACATTTCAACACATTTTCTCCCACGTGTCACTTTCACTATAGTTTAGCCATCCAAAATATCTACATCGACTGCACCGAAACGACCTCGGGGAGTTGAGTGTAGTTGAAGGTCGCATGTTGATTTCCATCCGTACAAATTGGTGAAGCCAACGTGAAGAGGCAGTCTCTTTTCGTTTCCTTTTATTTCATCCATCTACTCCTCATATTATTTTGCTTGTATTTATATACCCCTTGAATATTTCAAGATAGGAACACGACCATCCCATTTTGGGTCTGGAAGCATATTATTATCAAACAAGTAGGAAATAATCACCCTCACTATCTAGGTGGGCTGATAACTATTCAAATCATCTTCCTGTGTCTCAAAATATTCCTCCTCAAGGGACTGAACATAGATCCTAAGTCAGGATTGAGGAGATTGATCAACTTACACACACACAAAAACCTAAAATCTCAAGCTCTAACAACATGAATTTTACTAGAGAGTCAGGTTCATCTCCTCAGGTTTTGTTCAGATTGCAAATCAGTATGTAGTTTGTTACGCTCCCATTTTTGGATGAGGATTATCTAACACATTTTTCCCGAAGTGAACAATGATTAAAAAATATGGATGAATCCTTGGATAGGATGCATAGATATGTTGATGTGTTGCTTCAAAACAACACCACTAGCCCTCTTACAATAGAAAACATTTCTAACGAGGGGTGGTCAAACCATGAACAATTTATAGCAGGATATCACACTCCTTTACAACCTAACAAGGTTCAACAACACGCACCAAAATAGATAACCTTACCATCATCAAGTGAGGTTATCTCAACATTGGTGGATTGGGTCAGACAACTGGAACTTTCCCAGGATGCTCATGCTTCATCTCTTTTCGGGTAAGGAAAGGTTCTCCATCATCCACAGAGCTTTGGCCAAGTTCTAACCATGCCAAATCCTTCTCCGGTTTACATGGGCATTCGAATCCCCAGAGACCTTCTCACAGGATCAATCAATTTTTGTATGTCGCCCCACACATTGTACAAACATCCGTAATAGGCACCATCCGGAAGTGCATTCTTAAATTCCATCCCAACTGGAAATGCAACATTCCCTTGCTTTTTGCCTCAAACTTTGTACAAGAACAATGCTCCTCCATACATGGATATTTATTCCAAATCACCAAAGGGGAACATGTTCTCTTTTCCAGGCTCATATGCATAGTTGTAGGGGAGGCCTTATGCCCCCAAAAATGTCTACACTGCTCCATGTCTGCCGCCACCCATGCCTACTCCACCTCCCCATCATGGGTCATGCATGGTAGATTGTTATGCTCTCATAACTTACATTGAATATCTCAAGGATCCCTTGGAATTTACTATACAAAGTGTGATGCTTCCACAACCTCTCCCTAACTTTCTAAAGTTTAAAGGGGAGGGTGATCCAAATGCACACATACAGGCATATGCAACTGCCGTTAGAGAGCTTCTCCCATGGGATGCAGTCATTGTAAATATATTCCCTAAGACTTTAGAAGGTATTTCTCTCTACTAGTATTATAGAATACCCAAAGCCTCAATTCATTCTTCTAATTAACTCGTGTATGAATTTTCCAGAGAATTCAACATGAAAAAGTTACTGAGAATAAGGATTCTGTAATTCCTATATATAAAGTAAGAACACAATGAGTTTTCTACACATTTCATCCAGAGATGGCAGTAGGTCCTCTATTCTTCTATAAACACTCCTAACATGGATCAGACAGAGCTCTGTGATCTCTTACTTCACTCTCTTAATAGGGAAATAAAGGAGGAAGTCTAAAATTTCCCACCGAGGAGCTACGAAGAGGTGATGGAAGCCAATCTCCGTATAGATCAAGTAGTCATAGATAGTGGTTGTAAGACCTACTACTCAAATGGGAGGTTGATCACTCCCAATCAGGGTAATTTAAGTTACTCAAACAACACAAAAAACTACCAAAGATCAAAGGTACTAATAAAAAAATGGATGCTACAACTGACGCTGTTACTGACCAAACAAAGAAACCAAATGTTGTTAACACACAAAGCACAAATAATCTTAAGAACAACACAAATGGTAATAATCAGAGGAACACCAAATTCTCTACTATGATTAATTTGGCAGATTTCAATCATGCTTCACCTCAATAATAACAACAATAAGTTTAGACTCAAGGCCCTAACCAGTACCCAAATAGGTACCAAAACCAATATCAAAATCAAGGGCAATGAGCTCTGAACTTCAATTACAATAACCATCAGTTGAACAATAACAATCAGAACTTCAAACCATAACAAAACATGAACCAAAGGTCTCAAGATTACAATCCTAACCTATATTGAAATTTCCACTGAGTCCGAGGCCATGATGCAAGAACATGTCACGACTATAACAAATTCCTACAGTGTTTTCCGGAGGACCACAAAAAAATATTTATTGGTATGTTTTTGGAAAATCCAATAGCTCCAACTTAGAACACTTGCATGGGGCTGGTATCCCCACAAAAAGTGCCGCTTAGGATCTTCAACAATCCTCTTCCTACATGAAATGATGATGGAAATTTGGACCCCAATGGCTCAAATAAGGGAATTTCAGTGGGAAACAATGATCATGAAGCTTCAAATTCGTCAAACCATTTGGTGGCACCTCTGTTGGATGGTCACCAAAAAGCAAAGGTTATGGGTATGGTAGAACTAGAAACTAAACCCAAATAAATGCTGATACAATATCTTGAGATTACTCCTCGCAGCCCATTCCTATTTACCCATCTATATCAGATGACGCTCATGCGGCATTGGAAAAAATGGTAAGGGATTATGACTTGATCAATGATTTAACAAAAACCTTTTCTCACATTTCCTTTTTGGATCTGTTAAAGAACTCACCCACTCATAGAGCTGCTTTACTGGAAGGATTGGGTCTTGGGCATTTGATCAATGTCACCCCTCCTCCGGAGGCTCAAATAAGCCACATAGAATTCGATGTCTATCCTCCTAGGTAGACAGAAAGGGATGTTGGATTTGTCTTCGACATTAACAAGATGCCCATGGATGCTAAAGTAACATTTAGAGGTGATCCAACTCTATATCTATAGATTTGGTTTTACAAAAACTATTAAAAGCACACAATGATCGATGATGAGGCAACAATTAACATTTTCCCCTTCTTGTTTCTCTAGAAGTTAGGATACAGAGAAACCAATTGATCTTGAACAAGAAACACACTGAGAGGTTATGAAAGCCTCAAGAAAACATCAAGTGGTACCATTTTGCTACCAATTACCCTAGCACCTAAGACAATTCTAACATAGTTTTATATTATAGACAAGGAAACCAACTATAATATGATTCTCAGTCATCCATGGATACATCACATGAAGTCAATTCCCTCCACGTTGTTTTAATAAGTTAGATTCCTACATTTGGGGAAGGTATCCATTGCGTAGGGTGACCCAAATCCCTTTGGAATTCACCTTGAAAACCTTAAGAAGAAACCTTGAGTGCATACTAAATTTGAACTCCCCATAAATCAATTGAAAAATCCTACAAGTTCAACTCTAGAGACAAAACTAATTCCTACAACAAAATTAGAAGCTACCACTTTAATTAAAGGAGTTCCTACATTTAAAGATGAAACCGATGTAGTTGAGATGGTTTCGATCTAAACCATTGAAAGGATTGTCGAGCTACTAGAGAATGATTTACCCATTCTCTTTCCATTTGATTCCATGGGCATGGAACATGCTCTAGGACTTGACTCTCTTCCTGCTGATGGAATTTACATGGTTAAAGTATCAGAAGCAAGGGAAGACACAACGGTTGATGAAACACCTATCTTCTCGAGAAACTGCTAGACTTTAACTATGATGGAGAAAAATTCCACTTCAGTGCTAGGGAAAGAGTGATTCTCATTTCTCCTGAGGGAAAGGTCATGCGCTTTGCCTTCAAGATAAACTTAAAATGTAAAAATAATGGTGCAGAAAACAAGGCTCACCTTCTTTGTCTCATAGTAGCCAAGAGGATGGGTGCTTGTAACATTAGAGTGTTAGGTGATTCACAACCACTCACTAACTAGGTTTCAGAGGTATATGAGACTAGGGCCAAACACTTGCAGCTCTATAAGACTGTTGTTCTATATTTAAGAAAGGGTTTTGATTTCATTTCAATCAAAGAAATCCCATGTGAAAAAAACCTCCTTGCCAACTCAATATCCACTTCTACTTCCCGTTTCTGTCTGAGTAAAGAATTAGAAGATACCAACTTCATAGTATTAGTTTACACTGAACCCTTAGTTCATAGGATGCCAACAAATCTGATCTTGTCATAAGTTGATGCAGAGAACAAACCTCCCACCCTAGTCTATGTAGAAAATGATGAAGCTATCCTAGGGTATCTTAATGCTTACACAAATTTGCATCCTACACATCATGAGAGAGGATTTTATCTCATTCCTCACTCTTCCTCCTATTTTGGAGTTCATACAATGGAAATTTCTTCTTCAGAAGGCCTTAAGGTTTATGAGATAGAAGAGGAAGGGGAATTAGAACTACTTCCAGACCTTCCCAAGTTTGAAGAGGATGACACCTCTTTAATCGAGGGAATGATTGATATCAACATTGGGACAGAATAAGATCCAAAGATCTTGAAGTTAGGTTCTTCACTAACTCATGAAGAAGTAGAAATACACACCAAGGTTCTTAAAGAACACTCAAAAGACTTCATGTTTATTTACAAAAAAATGATATGAATTACTCCACATGTTGCAATTCACAACCTTGTGACCAAACCTAATGCTAAGCCCATGAAGTAGAAATCTAGGCCTATGAAACCAAAGGTGATGCTAATGGTCAAAGAGGAAGTCATGAAATCATACAGGTGGGGTTCATTAAACCTATCGACTATTTAATGTGGGTGTCCAACATCGTTCCCGTTCTAATAAAGAATGAAAAAATTTGAATCTGTATTGACTTTTGGGATATCAACAAAGCATTTCCCAAAGATGATTTCCCACTACCATCCATTGATGTCATTTTTGATGCAACTGCTGGCTACGAGCTATTGTCCCTTATGGATGGATTTTGTGGGTACAATCAAATATGGATATTTAAGGAAGATCAAGCAAAAAAAAATTATTACACCTTGGGGAAGTTATTGTTATGCAGTCATGGTTGTTTGGGCTCAAGAATGTTTGTGCCACTTAACAATGGGAAATGACTTACATATTCCATGACCTCATTCACAAGATTTTGGAATCCTATGTTGATGAAAATTTTGCTAAGGCCAGAAAACGCTGTGATCCCTTGAAGGTGCTTCACATTATTCTCTCTCGTCTCATTGAGTACAACATTACACTAAATCTTGAAAAAAATGTGTGTTTGGTGTGATGGGAGGGAAGTTACTAGGGTACATCTTGAGTCAGGGAATTTGACCAGTTCTGGAAATGACTCCACCAACAGATGAGTCAGGAATTTGGTCCTTTATAGGAAATCTCGGTGCAATCCAAAAGTTTATTCCTGACTTAACCTTTTCTATTCATCCAATAAACAATCTATTGAAAAAATATTGTTGCAACATTTGTACGGATGAGTGTCATGAGGCATTTAAATCATCAAACAATTTCTTTTGTTTCCTCCCACATTCATGGTTCCTAAGTAAGACCTCCCCCTCATCTTATATTCTTGGGAAACAGATGTATCATTAGCCTGTATGCTGGTGTAAGAGGACGATGATAAGCGCAAATGTGCAATCTATTTCATCAGTCGTACATTGCTTGACTACAAGACACACTATACACAGGCTAGAAAAGAGTGCCTCACTATAGTGTTTGCAACTAAATGGTTAAGGCATTACATGCTTAACCAAGAAACATGAGTCATTGTCAAAACTAATCATCTTAGAGTATTTCTAACGCATGGTTCTCTTTCTAAGAAATTTGGATGTTTTATAACTCTAATGGGAGAGTCCAAGTTGACTTATGTCAACCAAAAGTACGTCAAAGGACAAATTATCACTGATTAGTTAGTAGATAACCCATTAGAGGATTGGAGAACTCATGGACTTGAGCTTCCATGATGAATACATTTACTATGTAGAAGTCAGACCTCCCATCGCTACGTGTCCATGGTATATGGATATTGTTAATTTTATTACATACCCTGAGGGAGAAACCTCACAACAAAGAAGATGACTAGGCATCATAGTTGCTAAGTATGTTATTATAGAAAAAATGATATATCATAGAGCCTTTGATGGTATGTTATTGAGATGCATCAATGAAGAAGAGTCCAAAAATATCCTCGACAGAGCCCATCACAGGGTTTGTGGAGGTCATGTTGGAGAAAATGCAACTGTAAGAAAGATTCACTGGATGGGCTATTTCTGGCCCACCCTAGAACATGATGCGGTAGAGTATGTGTGTAAATTTCATAAATGCCAAGAATTATCGTATCAGATTTGCATTCCTTCCCAATCTCTACAACCAATCTCAACACCTTGGCCCTTCTCCACATGGGGCTTGGATTTGATAGGGAAATTCTCTCCCTCATCTACTAATAGCCACAATTTTATAATAATGTCCACCGAGTATTTTACAAAGTGGGTTGAGGCCATGCCTCTCACCACCGTTCCAGGATATCTAATAAAAAAATTCATCTTGAATGAGATCATTTATAGGTACGGGGTCCCACAAGTCATTATCTTTGATAATGACACATCATTTATGAATGAAGAGGTGTGAGAATTGTGTGAAAATATTAAGATAAACCATCACACAACCTCTCTGTATTACCCTGAGGTCAATGGATAGGATGAGGTAACAAATAAAATGTTGAAATCAATCCTCCTAAAAAATGTTAAGGAGAACAAGAGTGATTGGCACTTAAATTTATTTTGGCCTTATGGACCTATAGAAAATTAGTGAGAATGTCGACGAGGGCAATCCCCTATTCTTTGGTATTCGGATTTGAAGTGGTTCTACCACTCGAAGTTGAGATACCCAGTCTCAGGATATTTCTACAAGGAATTTTAGGAGAAGCAGGGTATCATGAGGCATGAATCTTTGAGTTAGAAATCCTCGATGAATCTCGTCTTAATGCTGAGCAATGACACAGTGTTTATGTTGACATAATGGTTCATCAATATAAGAAGAAGATCTACGAGCGTGATATATTCATTGGACATTTGGTATTAAGACTGGATATCCAGATAGACAAGAAAATTGATGAGGGAAGAAATTTCAGGCACAAGTGGTTGGGCCCATATCAGGTCATGGAGGACTATAAAAATGGGGCATATCACCTGTTTACTCTAAAAGGTGAAGAATTCAGTGCATCCATCAATTTGCTTTACCTAAAGCGATACTACACATATCTCACTTGCATATCCACATGTACACTATTACATCCACATTGCATTTCATTTGATAAATCATTTTGTAAAATTTTTAATTAAGAAACTTACCTTTCAAGAAAATTTAAAAAAATTCTAAAAAAATTGGCAAAACATTCAATCATTTATTCAAATATCTTGTAACATTATCATCAATACTTCTGATCATCTCATCAATTCAACAAGATAAGACAAATTTTAGACAATAATCCTACCAAGGCCTGTATACTTGGATCTACTCATTATTTTCTTCCAGCATAGGTGTCTTTTTCCACAGTCTATTCTAGAAGCTTCTTGATGTCACATCTATCCCAGATAACCTATTTGATAACAAAAAACATTCCAAACATTTTTCCTTGATTGCTTGTTCGCCTATCTTAGCCTTTGGTGTTGAGCCCTCACGTCTTACCAGTTACATGGGGTTGAGGCTAGGGGCAAGCTCTCCCTCCCAAAAGCGCAATTCAAATTGAAAAATAAAAATAGTATAAATGTCAAGTCAAATTCAATATAAAATCTTCATTTACACACTTCCTTTCTCCACCAACCTTCGGTGTTGATCCCACGCCTCTTACTAGTGGCATGAGGTTGGGAAAGGAGGGAAGTTCCCTTAATCACCTATGCCTCATCCTTTTTGATGAGCCCATAATTCCTACTGGTAGCATGGGGCAAGGTGTAGGGGGTATCTGCAAACAAACTAGTAAATTAAAAGTAATTTCATTCAATAAAAAGTGCTTTAAAATCTTAAATCCCAGCAAAGTGAGTTAGATGTGTTTGTTCCCAAAAGAGCTAAAACACCAAAACTAGAATTGTCAATTAGGATGCCATCTACGGGTCTAAGTATAGATAAAATTGCAAGCAAACCACATTCTAGAATGTGTAGTAAACTGTGCGTAGAGTTAGGTTGTAGGTTTAAATTTAATTCTTGTCAAGATCATGTCTTTCTCTCATTGTTTCCATCTATTAATCATACAAATCACATCCCTCCTGGCTCTCAGTGTTGATCCATTGCATCTTACTAGTTGTGTGGGGTCATAAGTGGAGTGAGTTCATCTTATTATCAAGTTATATATCACCTATTGACAACAAAACAAGAAGTGCTCAATATTGCTTGAAAAACCAAATTTTCAAACATTACATTGTGTCTGTATTTGCATCATATAAAATAAAAAAACAATAAAAAAATCATTATGTTATCATTCATCATCCATTACATACATTCTGAAATCATATAAAATTGGAAATTCTAAAGAGTACACATGTGAAGGAAACCATAGACAAAGTCAACTCTATTACAAGGAAGATCCGAACCAAAAAGATATATATATATATATATATATATATATATATATATATATATATATATCATGGTGTATAATAGTTTGTACAATGCTGTCACAAAATAAGTGTGGTCAACATGCTTGAAATGAGCAAGAAAATACAAAAACATCATATGTGAATCACAAACTGGAAAAAAAACAATAAAGGCTCAATGGCCTATCAATCTCTCTAGGATCCCTGAGAGGGAGCACGAATGCGGCGAGGACTCCTATTGCTGCTCCGACATTGTGAATGCATTGAATGGTGAGAGTACCCATGAGAATGACCACTGGTTGTGGCCTTACTATGTGAATGGATCTGCCTTGCCAATCTCTCCGTCATCTCATACCCCACAATCGTTGTGTTCTAAGTGAGTAATATCTCCACCGCATTCCAAAGAGGTGTAAAGACGTCAATGTGGCGGCTAGCTTGCAAATGTTTTCCCACATCCTCCAACATCTCTACTCTTGTATTCCTCATATGAAGAAATAAGGTATTAATGAAAACCTAATGAATAATATCTCACCAACCTCCAGTAGTGGCTATAAGACAAGAAAACAATGGTGAGTTACGAAACCATAAAAACTAAAAAAAGAGAGAAAACACAATGCGTAGTAATTAAAATTTCTAGCTAACAAGGTTGAGAGAAGAGTATCTACATACTCAGATCTCTAGAAATCCACATGGGGTCAACTGGTGCAGCTGGTGGTGGTGGTGACCCTTACAGGAACTTGCTATGCCTTCTCCACTCTTGAAGCAATGTGCTACCCCATGACTGAATCCTCATCCCCACCTCTCTCATGAGGAAGCGATTCTCCGAAACTAGATTCACATCCTCCATATCCACCATGGAAATCTCCTCAGTGACCTTCCACTCTGTGTCACTCTCTTCCTCCTTCATATGAGTCTCACCATCTAGCTCCTCTCCCGTCTCCTCACATACTCCTCCATCTCCTCGCTAGTCTCCTACCCCATCTCCGCCTCGGTCTCAGAGTCTATATAAATAGGTACCTTCTCTTCCCCACTATGATAAGGTGCAGCCTCAATGTAAAGGAGAGGCACATGTGTGGGTACTCATTGAGCATGAACAACTAGTATCACTGTAATATGAACCCCTAGAGTCACGAAAGTCCAACCATGGTCACTCCTAGGGCCTCCTCGAGCCTCCCTAATCCTCCTATATACAACTACCATAGGAGGAAGAGGATCAATGTAGGCCAGTCTGAACTGTTGGGGCATTCTATCAAATGGGTGAATATCCACTCTCCTTGATCTTCTGACTAACTATCTTGTAGTAGGATATGCATTAGGTGTAGTCCCATCCTGATCCCACACTCTAGCCATATCCTGGTAGGGTTTGCAATGAAATTAGCTATAGTCAACGTGATTACTGGCTGATGCGGGCACTCTAAGAACTGACATAATGGTACATCTCGTGGCCCTAACAGCCCTCGGATGCTATGCCCTGACTCACCTCAAATAGGGGATAATCCTCTTGTATACCCAACTCATCACTAATGTGGGATGGCTCAATGAATGTCCCTGTAACCTCACCACCCTATACAAATTGTGGTATGTGGTCCCCATGATATCTTATTCCCAAGAAAAAATATGCCCATAATGCTCAATCTGTATAAAAATTGGTGCCAAACAATACAATAGCTTTTCCCTACCATTATCTCCTATCAATCATGAATCCATAATACCCATGATGTACTTGCAAAGAGTATGGATAGGAGCAGTGTTAATAAAATTGATCTGCATACCCACCTTGGTACTTGATAGCACCCCATCATTTCCCATATAAGTGGACCACTTCCTAGATCTGGATGTATATCCTGTGGTCTCAAGAGTCAAACGTCTCCCAAGTATAGGAAGACCAAGTATCCTGTACACTTTCTAGAGAGTGATGGTCCACTCTCCCCTAACACCTAGAAGCTGGAAGGTGTTCTAGTCCACATCCCAATAAGAAAAGAGATCGTAAAATATATGACTAACAGGTGACACCCTTGTCATCCTCCATATCCTTGCTTGGTGTAACAATTCTGTCTCAACTTGAGTCAACTGATCAAGGATAGTTAGAAGATAGACACTCTCTCTCTCTCAGCTCCAATGAATGTATTCCTCCTTCTACTGCATTCACCAAAACAACAAAAAGAGTGAGTTAGTAACATATTTCAATAGGCAAGATCATCAATAACAATACAAAACAATCTAAAATCCAAAAAAAAATGACTTTAATTGGTAATATTAGCTCTCTATCTCAAAAAGTACAAGACTGCCATCTTGTGTAAAGCGATGGTTTTTTTGACTACCAACTACCTAGGGTGGCGGTTTTGTAACCATCGTCCTGGCAAGGTGGGGGACCTGTAACCACCACCTTGCACAAGGAAGTGGTCATATCTGTAATGTACGACGCACCCTATTTAACCCAAATATTTGCAAAAAGAAATAAAAAACCTCATTTTGATAAAAAAAATACTGACCCACATGCGTAACCCCCTAGGAATCATTCTAAAACAAGACATTTCAAAAATTCCCCCATTGGAAAATATTTTCAAAATTTTACATATTTAGGTTAAAAAACACCTGTAAAATTCTAACCTCTGAATGCACTGCTAGATATCTCGGTCTCGGGGCCATAATCACCTCGTCACACTGATCATTTTAACTACACTCTCATTCAAAATAGTCACAGTGGGTCCAGAGCTCAAAAATCACCAATAGGATATGTGCAAATGAATAGGAAAATGAGTTATATATATGTTTTGTTTTAACCTTGTTTTGAGTGTATGTGTCCATAGGGCTGGAGCATTGGCACAGGTATATTCCTATTCCCGCGCAAATGGTAAAAACTATTATCATTTTGATTTAGTGCTTTTTTTTTTGATATCATATCTATCTGCACTTAAGTCTTGGTTTTGTCTTACAGGTAATAGGATCTTGGATGACAACATTTTGACACACAGATGTGTCAGGTATAGCTTCAAACTTTCCATTTTTGGAATGCCATGCTCAGACTCTATGTTTTACACTTCTTCACGGATAAAATGCTTCTCCAAGGGGGAAATATGTACACACCAAAAATTACATCTGCTTCATTTTCAGGAAAATGGTATAACAGGTCCCCAATTATGATTCATGTCTTTTCCAATGTTGCTCAAGTCCCTAAACCTATTTACAACTTATATTTGTATCCTAATCTACCGTACTTAGCCATTTATTTCTTTTATGTAGCTTCCTGCTTTACTTTTCCTTTGTTTTAACCTTCAAATAAAAGACCACCACCCTGCTTGGGAAGTGGTCTTATAGCCATTGTCCAGACAAGGTGGCAGTTTTGTAACCGCCATGCTGAGCAAGGCAACCATTTTCTAACCATCACCCTAAGCATGGCAACGATCCTGTAACCACCGCCCTACGTAGGGCGACGGTCCTATGTGAAATTTCCAAAATTTTCCAATGTCAATTAAGTTGCGTGTTGCCTCACTTAAGTTCACTTTTAATGCACATTTGTGAACCATTTTTCCTTATTTCAATCCTGACTTCATTGTGGAAATATATTCTTCACTTATAATTTGTAATTGATCATGATTGTTTGTTCAAACTGCCTCTTCTTTGTTGATCTGACACCTCTTGGTGGTAAAGTGTTGTTGTGCACAACCCATCCAACCTCCTATAAATTGATTGCTTGTTCTCAAGCAAAAGGCCAGAGATCATTTTGAGTATTCTTGCATTGATGAGCTACTAATTTCTTGCTGGAAACTGCATAGCTAAGCTCAGTTCACTTGTGTTATCTTTCTTACACCTGTATTGGTACTAGATTGCTACTAATATTGCCATTGCTCCAGGACCCTCTCACCATTGCTTCACTGCTTTCACAATCCTTAGAATCATGTGAACACAGGAGATTCGAAAAGACAAGTTGAGGGGAAAAAGCTTCACACAACCAGATTTTCCAATGTTATGCATCTCTAGGTTGGGGTTGTTGTTTGTTTGCTTCATATTTTTAAATAATTATTTCTAAATTGTACGTATTCACATATCAAATAGAGTAGAGGAAGTAATTGTAAATAGTAAAATTCATAGAAGTGTTATATCTTTCAGAGGGAATTAGTTACATACTGTGATTTCCCTCAAATCTTCACATATTCTATCTAGGAAGTTACAGATAGAAGAAAAAGATTGTAAAGCTTTAAATATTTCTGTGTATCTGAGGTAGGAGAAGATTTAATAATCTACACTTACAAATTGGAAAAGAAGCTTTGTTTAGATTAAATTAAATTAATATACTATTGTACAGGATATTGACTACATCCAGTTGATTTTCCTGTTTATGATTTTAATTAGATTAGAAGCTTTCATTTATTTGTTTCCAAACTCCCAAAAATGAACGAAAATATTTATTTCATTAGAGCAGTTGTTTTTTATGGCTTTATTTGATATATTGAAGTTACCAAATATATAGATAGCTTCAATTCAAAAAGATTACTTGTATTTTCTTGGTTAAATTAGATTGTTTCTAACATATGACCATCAATGATCACATACAAGAACATACATATGGAAGTGATCCTTTGGTACTACAACCGAATGATCTAGTTCGTCTTCTTGTCCTCATAACACTGGCTCGATATGCCAAGAATATTCAACAATTAAACATCTTAAACATTGTGGTCAATAAGGCCTATGAGTTCTAGAATGCCCTTGCCAATAGGATTTAGATATACATATGACCATATAAGGCCCTAAACCACATAGAACATACGGTAGCGATCCTAGGGTCCCTCAATCAAACACACCTGAACTTCTCATAGATATCGACACAAGTCTATACACACTGGTTTTCTGCACGTCACCATTACCACCTGACATCATATCACAACTGAATGTTCTAAATGAGGAAGCTCACCGAGCCCTCACATTTTTTACCACTCTCACTAGCCGAGTCTATAAACCACACCTCATTCATTTGTTCCATTACCTTGTCTGGAAATCACTATGAGGCGCCCATTGGTTTCCCATGCATTCCACAACTAGTAGAAAGGATTTCCGTAGAGCTAGACATCGATTGTAGTCTCCACGTAGCCCATTATTTCCAATCCATCCAACCAACTAGTTCAAGTTAGAAGGACCTCCATTTCCCTTGATGAGAAAATCCCATTATTGCATGTTGAGGACATCATTATGACTTGATAGCTTTTTCTTCACATTTCAACACATTTTCGCCCACGTGTCACTTTCACTACGCTTTAGCTATCAAAAATTTCTACATCGGCTGCTCTAGCACGACCTTGGGAAGTTGAGTGTGGATGAAGGTCACCTATCGATTTTCATCTGTACAGGAACCAAAGGATTTAACCATTATTAAGACTGGGACTCATAGTCATTTTCACGTAGCGACAAAGAGAACACAAAATTTTCTTCTTAAAAATTTTCAAAAATTCTTCATCCTTTTTTCTAATCACTATGTCCACCTTACCAAACTTTTAGACATCAAATTTATTACCTTTTCACAGTTACCATGATTCACAAGGAAATAAACATTGGTCCCTACGTAAACCACATCCTTTTGGGGATCTTCAAAATAATTAACAAGTGCTCCCTACCCCCACGATTCCACCATCTAAATCATCAAAATGCACACCATCAATATTGGGAACAAATAATCTCAAATCCTTCGAAGACCGCGGTGAATTTGAAATTGTTGTGTTGGATAGCTTCCTCCTTCTCAACCGACACCCTCCAATAAATATTAGAAATCTCATTTCCCAACTATTGCAAAATTGAAAAAGGGCCTTTTTAGTAATTGGGGAGAAGAAACCAACAAAGTAACCTCATTCCTATCCAACCTCCTGAGTCCAGGTGGTGACTTGCTAACATCTAGAAAAAGATCCACAACTAGTAGCTCCTTACCATCACGCTCTATAGAAACAAACACATCCACCAGTTGTAAGGGGAATTCAACTACAAGGGAATACATAGGGGATTTACCTTGGTCACATCCATTTGGATTCTGATCATTCTACATTGCTACAATTTTATCCAACTTTTGGAGATTCTGTATTTCCTTACAACCATAAACTCCATGACCCACCCTCCAACATTTTCCATAAAATATAGGCGAATCCTCATACACCAACATTTGCTTCTAGACCCCTTCCTTAAATGCTAAATTTCTGGCCTCTGGGGGAGAAGAGCCAGAAGAGATGTTAATGCACATCATGGATGCAATGAATCGATACCTAGATGTTGTAGTTAGGTGAAGAGATATCAAATCCCTAAATGCTTTAGCTATTCTTGCCAACACATCCACTTCCCAAATCTCCAAGGCAAACCAGAAATCCTTACCTGAATAGGACACGTAGGCAGAATTTGAGTCTTTGAACCTGACTTCCATCTAACAATGGAGATATTGGTTCTCCCATAGAACCATAGACCACCCTGTAGAACATAGACAAGGTATTATTTAAGGGAAAAAACAAACAAGAAACGTTTTTTAGACAAGGAAAAGGTATTAACTTTCCCCAAAATCTTCCATTTCTTACTAATTCAGTTTCTTACTTGGTTAATATTTGACCCGATCCCAATAAAACACCCCATCAAGGAAAACCTGAACCTACCATAGGCTCTATGCAACACCATATCCAACACTTTCATCCATGGAGTATCCTTCTTCCATTTAGGTTCAATATTATGCAATGGTTCCTTGGGGATGCTTTTTGAGAAGCTTAGAAGCCCATGAACCAGGCTGATGCAAACTATCCATTTTCTCATTTTAATCTTTTGCCATATTACTTTACATCTGGCATTTTGTATTGATTTATCATGGCATTTTTCGAGAATCTAAATTTTTTTATGTCGAAATTAGACAAATAAAATAGTGAACAATAGAAATAAAATAAGGAATTGCAAATAAAAAAGAGTATTCCAAAATCAAATCAGCACTTATGTGCATAAATATATTCTTCCTCAGCAGAGATTTAGCTCAATACAGTATGTGCATAGAACACTTACAACTCCCTCAAATATATAAATGGTTTTCTTCTAAAAATAAACCACATATTTATAGTAGAGTAATCTTATTAATATAACTATCATCTAAAAATAATGCATGATTTTGTGCACACAAACAAAGCCATTTGTTTTATTTAGTTTTATCCTTAAATAATGACATCTAATTAACAAATAGACTATTCAAAGAAAATAAGTTGGTTTTTTTTTTTTTTTTTTTTTCTAATAATAGCATGCGTGAGGGGAAATTATTCATATTCGTACACTCACCCTCAATTTTGATGTCGAAGCTTTCATTATTCTAGAGTTGAGTGTACATTTATGGGTCTGACATATTCTTGATCACAAAATCCCAAAAAATTCTCAAATACTCAAAAATTTCCATTCCCAAATCCGTTGTAAATATATTAGAAAACTAATCTTCATATATACAAAATTCAAGATTTTTTTTCTTATTATTAACCAAATCCTTGATAAAATGATACCTCTTGTCAATATGCTTGTAGCTCTTGTGAAAGACATGATTTTTGGACAATTTTATTGATGATTTTTTATCAAAAAATTATGTGTAGTATCTTACTGATTCTTCCTCAAATATTTCAACACTCTTCTCATCCAAACAACTTTACATGCTTCTTATGGTGTTTCTACATATTTTGACTTTGCTGAAGATAGTGTGACAATGAGTTTCTTCTTTGATTATAATTAAACTAATCCTACTCCAAAGTGAAAAGTATAACCGAATGTTCTTTTCCTATCATCTATACTTTCAGCACTACCACCGTTTATATAACCTATGAGTTTGAACTCATTTATTGAATACAAAACTCCATGATTCTTAGTTCCACATACATACCTCAAAATCTTTTTTCCATCTTGCCAATGTGAATCTTTTGGATATCATATGAATATTAAGATGAGGCTTACACCATATATAATATTATGCCTTGTGGTCGTCAAATACATGAGACTTCCATCTAACATTTTAAACAATGTTGGATCTATAAATGATCCGATTTTATCTTTACTTAATTTCATACCTACTGCAATTGGTGTTGGAATTGACTTGTAATTCAACATGTTAAATATCTTCAAAACATTATTGGCATACTTTTCTTGTGAAATAAAAACTCCAGCTTCCAATTGATGAAATTTAATGCGTTAAACATAGTGCATGATAGCTAGATCTGCCATCTCAAATTATTTCTTCATGGTTGATTTGAATGAATCTATATATAGGTTTCCAGTAATGATTAAATCATCAACATACAAACAAATATTCAAAATATTATCTTGTTCATTTATCTTGATGTATAAGGTAGGCTCACTATTTCTCATACTAAAACCATTGTGAATAAAATAAGAATAAATTTTGTTATACCATTTTATAGGTGCTTGCTTGAGACCATAGAGTGTTTTTCTTAACATTTATACTTGTCCTTCATGATATTTAATCTCATATCCTTCTAGATCATTCACATAAAACTCCTCTTTAAGAAAATGATTCAACAATGTGGATTTTACATCCATTTGATATACAAGCCATTTCTTTATTTGTAACTGCTAATACCATTCTTACTATATCCAAACGTGCTACTAGTGCAAAATTTTCATTGTAATATACTCCATATTGTTGTGAAAAACCTATTGCAACTAGTCTTGTTTTATGTTTTCATAAATTTCCATTAGCATTGTAGACCCAATTCACTCCTATCACGTCCTTTCATTTAGGATGATCTACTGATTCCCATGTCTAATTCATTTCCATGGAATATTTCTCATCATCCATGGATTGATCCAAAAATTTATTGTTTATAGCCTCTTCAAAGTATAATGGATATGTAACTTGAGAAAGCAAATCAAAAACTAAAATGGAGTTATTTGTATCAACATCATAAATCTCACTAATACTCCTTTTTTTCAGCTGGAAAGGGCTATCTGAGGATGGATTATTTTATACTAAAGGAGTTTCTTATGGTGTTATTTTTATTTTCTATTACATGGGTTAAGATGACTAAAATATTAGAAACCTCATACATGTAGATAGAGGTGTAGCTTATGCTACAAATTGAGAAGCATGTCCAAGATTGGAAGGAGATACAATACCTTTATGTTCTATAGTTTCATTCGTCATATCATCATGAGGAATAGATGCTGCTATGTTGACCATTCTCTAAATACTTCCATCCCATGCCTAATTTTAAACTAATTGCATATCTCTCTTGATTATGAATTTTCTAGTGATTGGATTAAAAATATTGTAAGATTTCGTATTCATTGACTATCCAAAAAATATATACTTTTCTCCTTTATTGTCAAACTTATTCTTTATCTCATCAGGTACATGAGATAATGCCACACAACTAAAGATTTTAAAATGAGAAACACTATGTTTCCTACGATTCCAAGCCTATTGAAGTACCATATTTCAAACAATTTTTGTTGGACACATGTTTAAAATGTAAATAGTAGTTACTAGTGCTTCTTCCTAGTACTCATTCGAAACATGTGTTTCCTTCATCATAATTATCACCATTTCAAGTATAAATTTTTTCTTCTTCTCTGTCACATCGGTCTATTGTCGTGTATACCTAATAATAAATTGCTTGTATATACGATGATATTTGCAAACATTTAGAAAAACAATGGAAACATACTCACCTTCTTTGTTTGTCTTCATAACTTTGATGTAATATCCAATTTTCTTCTCCACTAAAGCCTTAAACTATTGAAATATACCAAAATCATTTGATTTATGCCTCAAAAAATACACCCATGTATTCTTCGTATAGTCATAAATGAATGTCATAAAATATGGGTAGCTCTACGATAGAAAAGTGACATGCGAGCATGAGAATCTACAGGTAGCTCTTCTTTGTACCTTACCTCTTGAGGTCATGCCAAGACAACCGGTGGAAATGGAATATATATGGATATAGACAAACAAGTTGGGAAATCTTATATCCTCAACACGCAATAATGGGATCTGTGAGTCTAAGGCAAAGAGGGCTCTTCTAACCTGAATTGGTGTAATGGATCGTTCAGATATAATAGCTACTCAGAGGCTCTAATCAATATCGAGCTCTGCCGAGATCCTATCTATTAGTTGTTGGATACATGGAGAATGACCACTGGGTGTTTCATGTATATTTCCTGACAAGGTCATGGAAAATGGTAATGAGAGGTGTAGTGGATTTATAGTAAACTATGGGTCGTTTTCTAGTCTAGCCCAAAAAATATTATATTGATTGGATTCTATGTTTAATGCAAAAAATTGTGTTATGATATTTTGTGGGAGTGGTGAGGATCTAAATACTAGCATTCATAAACTGGTATCAATACTTAACTGACTAGCAGGCCCGTTGGGTTGTGGGACCTGGGGATCACAACCATGAGTTTGTTGTTGTTGTGGACCTGTTATGGTCATGTGAAGAATAAATCTCTTCTTCCAACTATCTAATGGTCATAAGCATTTTCAACTTCTATGTTTAATACCAAGAGTTGTGCAATCTTCTCAGAATACCTTACGGGTGTTCTGGAAACTTGTATACGTAACCTTGTGTCTATGTTGATGAGAAGGTCTCTTGCGTTTGGCTACGAAACCAATGGATCACAACCAAATATTTGTTCTCTTTCGGGTTCTTGTATGGCCATGCGGATATCCTATCAGGGTAGTCTATAGCTGGGTTGACTTGACCAGAATATGTATGCTTTGTCGTCTTCAATATTCAATTGTTCACTAATTGCTTGTGGGTTTATTGTCATTTGGAAGAATTGAATCCTAAGCCCTTGATCTATAACCATTAATGTTGTGAAGAGATTTGACTGAGGTACTAATGGCTCGAATACCTAATCCCTGGGCTCTCTGGGTCCCGTAATTGTCATGCAAGAGATGATTCAACCTTAACTGAAATGAGTAAACTAGCTCTGAAAGATATATCTACACTATGCTTATATTCCTTTTATTTTTGTATTTTTGATGATGTATATTTGAATGAAAATTAAAAGAGTAGCCATTCTAATATATTCAGATAATGGAGAATTAATCGAATGACAAAATTAAAACAAACAAGTTAGCCTGATATAGCTATTTTCCGGTGCACTTGTGAGTTTATCCTAAATATTTAAATAACTAATTAATCTAATTGAAAAGACTTTCAATCTTACCTCAGAAGTGAGGAATAAATCACAGCTTCTCAGAAGCTATCATTTCCCCCAACTTCCCTGGAAATACTGAAAGCGAGCTTAACTAAAATGAAATAATTTGCTACTCTATTTGATATATTGTAACTATAACTTTGATAGTTCAAACCTAGAGTTTTACAAAATAGTGGTAAATCTAGTTATGTCGTGAGTTGTCCCCTTGGTGTGATTTCTCTGTTCCTTTGTGTTCTCGTGAATCCAAAAAAGTGTGAATGTGATAGCGTTAACAGAAGAAGATACTTGAACAATGACAGCTTTGGACATAAACCGAATACAATGAAAGTAAGAGAGGGATAGTGCAGGTGAATAGAGCTTGACTATGCGATTCCTAGCAAGATTTATTGTGGGGATACAACACAAATATACCAAGAATTATGGGATCTATTTCTTGTGAAAAAACAACAACCTACAACTCTAAGATTATCAAATGAACTCTAATCTAGAACTGAAACTATCTTATGCTAAGCTAACTATGTAGGATAACAATGGAGCAAAGTGAAAGTGTGAAGATCAAATGATCTCTAAAGCAGAAAGGAGAAGTTGAGAATTCATGCAAAATCTAAACCTATTGAAACTTATGTAAGAACTTTAAAACACACTGAATAATAATTCATAGAGGGAGAGGGGCCATTTGCTTGAAAACAAGCTGGGTATTTATAGCATTTGGATTTACCGGAGGGTAATTTTGAATTGAACTCTTCTAATATAAATAAAGCGAAATCACGCTTTATTAGGCGACCAAAACATAAATGCAAACAATAGTGGTTGAGAAATGCGGGTGAAAATTGAATTTTTACGTTTGATGAGATCGTTGAAACTTTTTGGAAAATGCACACAGGACTGCTGCCCTGTGCGAGGAGGTGGTTACAGGATCGCTATCTTATCCTGGTGGCGGTCACAGGACCGCCACCTAGGCAGGGCAGTGGTCCTGTAAATTAAAGACCAAAATGCAAGGAAAAAGGGGGCAGAGGTTAGAAAAAAACATGAAAAAGGTAGACAAGGCTTTTGGGATGCAAATGTACATTCAACAAGCTTTTCTAGATTCTAAACACCTTGCAAAGAGATCTGAATCATCATCGGGGTCTCTGTAATCTCTCTCCGGTAGTACAGTACCTACATTTTTGGGTACGTACAAATTTCCCCCTCGGAGAAGTGTTTTAGCCATGAAGAGGCATAAAATGGTGGGTCTGAGTATGGTAGTCCTGAAATGGGGAGTTAGAAGCTATACATAACACGCCCATGTTCTGAAATGTCCCCATCCAAATTCCTACTATCTGCAAAATGAAAAAGGGACTCAAGTGTATATAGATAAAATAAATTGAAAAATAAATACTAAATTAAAATGAAATGAGGACTTACCATTTGCACGAGGATAAGAACTTACCTTCGCCGACACTCCAACTCTGCGTAAAAACACTCAAAACAAGATTAGAATATATATATATATATAACGAGCTCATTTTCCTATTCATTTGCGCATGTTGATTTGGTGGTTTTTGAGCTCTGGGACCCATAGTAACCATTTTCGACAAGATTACAATCAAAACGTTCGTTACGAGATCGTGATCATGCCTTTGAGAGCAGGACATTGACCCATGAAGTCTCAGGTTAGTTCTTCTCAATTTATCATTTTTAAACCTAAAATGTAAAATTTTTGAAATCTTTGTCTTGGGGGGATTATTTTTGGAAATGTTAGTTTTAAATGAGTCTCTAGGGGGTGCCCATAGGGTAGGTGTTTATTTTGTCAAAAATGATGTATTTTTGCCTTTTTAAAAGTTTTTTTAGGGCTTTGGGGGCGTTCACCGATTCAGGATAGGACCGCCACCCTGTATAGGGTGGTGGTCACAGGACCGCCACCTTCAGAAGGTGGTGGTTATGGAACCGTCACTCTGCACAGGGCGGTGGTTCTAAACAAAATGCAAAAAAAGATGTATTTTTTAATTGTTTTTGCATTTTTGACATTGTTATATGTTCTTGATGATTTTTCCAGTTGGATTATGTTACCAACTTACTCTTTTTCTCTATTTTGGGTGGATGCAGAAGGATGAGTATATCAGATGGAGTAGAGAGAGGGGGTGTGATTGACTCCCAGCAGTGTTAGAGGCAATGACCCAGACAAAGTGAGACACTCTGCAGAGGGTCGGTATTTGGAGGATCACAAAGGTTCCTCATGTTGCGCTTGCTAGTCACATATTGTGTGAATTATTTTCATACTAGGATGTAGACCGGAATACCTTACGGTTTTCAAGTGTAAGGGGTGAGTGGACTATCACTCTAGAGGATGTATATCGCATACTGGGGGTTCCGATTCTTGGGAGGTGGCTGTCTCTTAAGACTACAGTATCCAGGTCTCAGACAGTTCAGTGGGCTACCTACATGGGAGATGTTGTTGTCTCCATGGGCTCGAAGAAGGGGGTGAAGGTTCATTCTATTGCTGCTTCTCCTATCCATGTGATCCGCAAGGCTATTATGGGTATCTTGGCCTCACGGTCGATTGGGGACAAGGGAGGGGACACTCTCTTATACTGTTGGGCTCCCATTATTGCAAAAATTGAGGCCCATGGCCATGTTTATGCTTGGGGAGAAGAAATTCTTGGGACCACCTACCATGATTTATATAGGGTTGTCAGATTACAGGGGCAGTCATTGAGTCACCCTACTCTAGTTATGAGTTGGGTGTATGAGTGTATCATTCCCTATGGGAGAGGTGTACAGGTAGAGGATCTGGGGGTTGTCAGGGCAGCGAGGTGGACAGGGATGATTGTACTCAAGATGCCACACCAGCTAATGGCTTCTCTAACTGTTGCAGACATGGAGGCCACTCCTTATCAAGCCATGACAAGGTTATGGGGAGAGGAGACACATACACTAATTGCGTGCTATACTACATGTCAACTGATAGACATGACGGGGAAGTTGGAGACCCGCCCCTTTGACAAAGTACCTTAGTAGTTTGGCCTCCCCTACATTGATATGTTTCCTCTAGTGGGGCCAGTATACAGGTCTGTTCGTGAGGCTAGGGGAGGTCCTAGAGGATGAGGTTGGACCACGGTTACTCCTAGAGTTCCCATTGCAGCTAGGTGGGTGATTCTTGCTCGAGGGGTAGATGGTGCTTCTCGAGCACCCTTACTTATGATTAGGACTTCTCCTACTCATAGTGGAGAGGGAGATGAGCCCATTGATGTGGACTTAGACTCTAAGGAGTTCACCTGAGAGGAGACAGAGGAGGAGATAGTGGGGGATGAGATTGGAGGTCGGGCTGGTGGGACAGATGAGGAGGATGATAGCAATTCTGAGTGGCATGACACTCAGGATATCTTGAGCGCCGAGAGGGTGGAGGATAGTGTAAAGAAGGTGACCCTGATCTCAGAGGAGTTGCCTTCTCAGGACTTAGGGGGAGATGATGAGTTCGTGGCATGACATCACTTCTTTCTAGATTTGGGGGAGGTTCCTCATTCCGTAGCAACATCTATAGCAGGCGTAGATCCTAGGGACCCTACCTGGATGCTTGGAGATCTGAGTGAGTTACTACTCTTTTCTCGATTTTTTTTTAGCGAGAAACATTTAGATGATATTTCCCTTTTGTTGTTTCATTTGTTTTTGAATTTATTTTTGATGATTTTCTAACTTGTTATTTCTCTTTTTTATTTGCGGTGACTGCTGAGGGATGGTGAGACTTGATTCACCAAGTGTGTGTGGACACCCTATTGCTCCCCTCAGAGAATAGTCAGGCTAAGTTTACTACGGACATTGGAGAGTCCTCAGTAGCTGGCCGACATACTGATGTGTTTTCCTCTGTCTGGAAGGCAGTGAAGTTAGTTACCTCTCTTCGTACTGAGCTGGCTAGATATAGGACTGTTGAGCACTTGATGAGGAGGATCTGTTCTCACAGTGAGACCACAACTAGTGGCCGTGATCGTGAGTCCTCAGTTCATTTAGAGTTTCATCATAGCAGGAGTCCTAGACGCGGTCATGCACCCTCTGAGGGATCCCAAATGGATTGAGAGATCATGGTGTCTTTTTGTATTGATTTTTGTCAGATGTTTATACGAGTGTTTTTGAACTTTTCAGGTTTATTGAGTGTTTTGACCATGCCTAGTGCATGATGGCATTGTATATAAAACATGATATATATATATATATATATATATATATATATATATATTTTGGATCTAGATCTTCTTGCATCTAGAATTTTGTGATTCATTTCCCATGTGTACACTAGAATTTTTTTATAATTTTTGTTTTTATATGCTTTTCAGAATGTGTGTAATGGATGACAAGTGATAACAAATGTTTGAACATAATGTTTCTCTTTTATTTGTTTTTGTAATGCTGACATGTGATGATGCAAACATATTGTAGTACTAAACTTTTGGCTTCTTTGGGAAATGTTCGTTGCTTCTTCTTGTTTTTGAAAAACGTGATGAATATATAGTGATAATGAGATGAACTTGCCCCACTCCTAACTCCACACAGCTAGTAAGATGCGAGGGCTCAACACCAAGAGTTGGGAAGGGTGCAAATTATATGAGTTTGAATGAATGAAAATGATGAGAGAAAGACAAGGTTTTGACAGAAATCAAATTTAGACTTGCGTAATTACTCTTACTCAAAACTATTACATAGTTCAGAATGTAACTTACTTTCTAGTTTATCTAGACTTAGATCCATGGATGGAAACTTGGTTGAAAAAATCTGGTTTTGAGGATTTGATCTCTTTGGAATTTGGATACTTAATTTCACTTAATACATTTGATTTGCATTTTTAAAATATTAAGATTCACTAATTTGTGTGAATGGACCCCCTACACCCTGTCTCATGCTACTGGTAGGAAGCATGGGCTCATCACCGAAGGCAGGACATAGGCGAGTAAGGGCACTTCTTTCCTTTCTCAACCTCACATCACTAGTAAGAGATGCCTGCTCATCACCGAAGGTTGGTGGGGCAAAGAAGTGTGTAAAATAAAATATTCTATTTTGTTTAGTATTTTTTTATTTAACTTGACATTTTTGATTTGTGATTTTGGAGTATCCTTGTTTCAAAGAGATGTAAGAAGGATAGATCTGACACCAAGAAGCTTCTAGAACATACCATAGGTAAGAACAACTTAACCAAGTAGAAAAGAATGAGTATGACCAAGTATGAAGGCTTTGGTATGGTTTTTGTCAAGACTTTGTCTGTCGAATTGATGAAAACATTTCAAAACTATTTGATGATATTATGAAAATTGAAGAGATATGATTTGAATGCTTTTGCCAATATTTTCAGAAGCTTATAATGAATTGCTTAAGAATAAGTTCCTTGACCACAAAATTTATGAAACAAGTGAACAAAATGAAACAACTAAGTGATTAAATGCAATGTAGGTAGATATAATATACAAATGGTGACTCTGATGACCTATGCGTAAAATTGTTTAAGATGCAAGGAATTGATAGTTTCATTGAACTCCTCACCTTCTAATGTACACAAGAGATACACACCGTTTCTGTAGTCTTTCATGACTCAGTATGGGCCCAACCACTTGGGATGGAATTTCCTTCCTTCGTTGATTTTCTTATCAATCTGGCTGTCTAGTCTTAGAACTAGATCTCCCTCATATATTTCTCACTCGTAGACCTTTTTGTTATATTGTTGGCACATCCGGTCAGCATAGGCTTTGTGCTGTTGTTCGGTGTTTAGCCTGGCCTCATCAAGGCTTTCTAGTTGAGAGAGGCGTGCCTCTCTATAGGCTTCTTCTCCCAAAATCCCTTGTAATGAGATGCGGAGACTGGGTATTTTGACCTCAAGCGGGAGAACTGCTTCTTCCATGAATACTAATGAGAAAGAGGTTGCCCCTATTGGTGTTCTTATTGAGGTTCTATGGACCCACAAGGCCGGGTATAATTTTAAATGCCAATCCCGTTTGTTCTCCTTAACTATTTTGAGGAGAATGGATTTTAACGTTTTGTTTGTGGCTTCAGCTTGTCCATTGGCTTGATGGTAGTAAAGAGAGACCATATGATGGTTTATCTTGAATTTACTGCATAACTCATGGACCTCATCATTCTTAAAGGATGTGCCATTATATGAGATAATGACTTGTGGGACACTGTACCTATAAATGATTTGATTCAAAATGAACTTAGCAATTACAAAACCTGGTATGGTGGTGAGAGGCATGACCTCTACCCATTTGGTAAAATATTTTGTGGCCGTGATTATAAAGTTATGGCCATTTGTTGATGAGGGAGAGAATTTCCCTATCAAATCTAGGCCCCACGTGGAAAAGGGCCATGGGGTTGTTATTGGTTACAGAGCTTGTGCTGGCATGTGAATCTTGTGAGAGAATTCTTGGCATTTATGACACTTGCACACAAATTCTACTGCGTCATGATCTAAAGTAGGTCAGAAATAGCCCATTCGATGTATTTTGTGAGCAGTGGCGTGACCACCAAAGTGGCCTCCACATATCCCACTGTGGGATTCATAAACAATATTTTTGGATTCTTCAGTGTCAACACATCTTAAAATCACTCCATCGAAGGCTTTACGATAGATCACTTGTTCTAAGATAACATATTTAGTAGTGATAATGCATAACTGCCTTCTTTGTTATGATGTGGCACCTTCTGGGTATGTATGGTCCATGATAAAATTGATGATGTCAGTGTACCAAGGGCATGTAGAGATGGGGGGTCTGGTTTTGACAAAGTATATGCATTCATCAAGAAATTCTAGATCTACCAGATCACCTCCATCTAATGGATTGTCAGCTAACCAGTCTGTAATGATTTGTCCCTTAATAGATTTCTGGTTTACAAATGTTAATTCAAACTCACCCATTAAGGTTATGAAATGTCCAACCTTTTTAGATAAAGATCCTTGCATGAGAAATGTCCGTAAATGATCTGTCTTTACAATGACCCTTGTTTCTTGATTTAACATGTAATGTCTTAAATGTTTCATTGCGAAGACTATGGCAAGGCATTCTCTTTCTGCATGTGTATAACATGTTTCATAATCAAGAAATGTTTGGCTAATGAAATAGACTGCACGTTCTCATTTATCATTGTCTTCTTGAGCCAACATACTAGGCTAGTGAGACATCAGTAGCCCAAAAATACAGGATCAAAGGATGATCTGGTCTAGGAGGCATTAGTGTGGGAGGAGACAACAAGAAGTGTTTAACTGCTTTGAAGGCCTCGTTGCATTCTTCTATCCAATCAATGCTATAATCTTTCTTTAATAAATTGTTGATTGGATGAACATCAAAACTTAAGTTTGGAATGAACCTTCGAATTGCACCGAGTTTCCCAAGAAATGATCTGATACCAAACTCGTTTGATGGTGGAATCATTTCAAGAACAGCCCAAATTTTGGTTAGGTCGACATCAATCCCTCGTGACGATATAATGTAACCCAGAAGTCTGCCTCCTGTCACACCAAATACACATTTATCTGGGTTCAATGTGACACCATATTCAATCAATTATGAGAGAATGATATGGATTACTTCTGGGTGATCACAACGCTTCTTGGCCTTGGCCAAAAAGTCATCTATGTAGGACTCCACAATCTTATGAATAAGGTCATGAAATATGTATGTCATTTCCCATTGGTATGTAGTGCCAATGTTCTTAAGACCAAATGGCATGAAAATGTAACAATAAGTTCCCCAAGGAGTTATAAATGTGGTCTTGGCTTGATCTTCTTTAGATATTTTATTTGATTATACCCTGAGAACCCATCCATGAGGGACAATAGTTCAAATCTAGCTGTTGCATCAAAAATAACATCGATGGATGGTAACGGGAAGTCATCTTTGGGACAAGCTTTGTTAATGTCCCAAAAGTCTATGAAAATGGGTATCTTCCCATTCTTTTTGAGAACAGGGACGATATTAGATACCCATTGTGAATAATTGACTAGTTTGATGAATCCCACATGGAGAAGTTTCATTACTTCTTATTTCACCATGAGAGCCACTTTTGGTTTCATCGGTCTCAACTTTTGTTTAATTGGCTTTACATCTGGTTTGGTGACAAGATTATGTACCACAATATGTGGTTCAATTCCCATCATTTCTTTGTAATTAAATGTGAAAGCCTTTTGCTGTTCCTTGAGGATCTGAGTATGTATTTCTATCTCGTCTGGAGAGGATTAACTTCAAAATATTTGGTTCTTCCACCATTCCAATATTTATGTCAATTGTTTCTTCAATTAAGGAAGTGTTGCCTTCTTCAAATTCAGGCATGGCCGGAGGTAGTTCCAAACTTTTCCCATTCTCTACCTCATAGATATCGAGATCATTTTGCGGGGGAGATTCTATCATGGGATTTCCAAAATAGGAAGAGGAATGTGGGATTAGGGAAAGATCCACTATGTGATGAGTGAGATGTAGCTCCACATAGGCATTTAGATATTCAAGAGTGACTCTATCACTGTCAAAGTGATCTAGGATGGAAAACTCATTCTCAGCTTCTATACGTGTCAGAAGTGGGTTTGTTGGTATTTTACACACCAATGGTTCAGTACGAAGTGATACCATGAAACTTGTATTTTCCAACTCACTGCTTGGAGTGAAATGGGAAGATAAGGTTGCTATTGAATCTGTGAGAAGGTTCTGTTCTTGTGGAATTGCTTCAATTGATATGAAGTTGAATCCTTTGGTTAGATCTAATACTACTGTTTTATAGAGTTGTAAGTGTTTAACTCTAGTCTCATATACCTCAGAGTCTTGGTTTATGACTAGTTGCGAAGTCTCCTAGCACTCTAATGTTATCAACACCCATCCTTTTGGCTATGATTAGGCCAAGAAGGAGGGCTTCATACTCAGCCCTATTGTTTGTACATTCAAAGTTTAACTTAAATGAAAAAGGTAGGATCTTTCCCTCAGGAGAAGTAAAGATCACACTTGTCCCAGCTCCAAAATGACATCTAGCTCCATCAAAGTGGAGAGTCCAATATTTTCTTGGAAAAATGGATGTTGGGACATTCCTCACGTCTGTTTCTTCTGCCTTGGTTACTTCTACCATACAAAATTCATCTGATGGAAGGGAACCAATTCCTAGGGTGTATCCCATACCCATGGAATCAAACAGTAGGAGAATGGGTAGATCCTTTCTCTAGCAACTCAACAATTTTTGTGGTAGTCCCTAATGATACTGTTTCTATGACGTTAATCTCATTTTTGAGTGCTGGAATGCCTTTGACTAGATTCGTAATTTCTAATTTTGTTGTAGGTATCAATTTTTCTTCTGGTTTTGAATTGATTGGTTTGGTAAGTTGATTTATTGGGAGTTCAAATTCAGAGTGAATGCCTGGTCTCTTCTTCAAATTTGCTAGGTGTATGTCGAATGGTTTTGGGTCACCTTGTGCCACAAATATTTTCCCTAGGTGTAAAAATATTATTTCCTCGAATAATGTGGAAGGGATTGCCTTCATGCGGTGTATCCATGGTCAACCGAGGATCATATTATAGTTGGTTTCCCAATCTATAATATAAAATTCGGTGAGGGATGTCTTGGGTCCTAAGGTGACTGGTAAAACTATGGTCCCAATTGAAGTGGCCTTGAGGCTATCATAACCTCTTAGCATATTTCGTGTTGTGGAACAATTTGTTTCTCCATATCCTAGCTTTTGAAGAAAAGCAAAGGGGACTATGTTAACTGCTACCCCATTGTCAATCATTATGCGCTTAACATAATTATTGTAAACCCATACCTGTAAATGTAAGGTTGGGTCGCCTCTACGTGTAATTTCAGTGTCTGTTGGCATTTTGCTTATATCAAATATAAACTCAGTATCCCTATCTGGCTGCCCTGGAGGGTAGACATCAAAGTCTACATGGTTTACTTACTGTTTCTGGCATGGAGGAGTGATGTTAATTAGATGACCAAGACCTAATGCTTCTAAGAGAGCAGCCCTATAGGTGGGAGAGTTCTTCAAAAAATCCAAGAAGGAAATGTGAGAGAAGGTCTTTGTTAGGTCATTAATTAGATCATAAGCACCTATGGGTTTTACCAATGTTTGTTGAATGTTTCTATGGTTCTAATGGATAGTTTGGAACTGGTTGAGAAGAATAATCTCATGTTCTTGTTATGGTTTCTATGTGTAGCTTGGTATCTAACTCTACTAGACCAACTATCTTGGTTTGTGGTCGAGTTCCTAATTGGGGTGCGACCGGTGGATTTAATGAAGTTGAGGCTTCATGATCATTATTTCCTATCATAACACCCTTGTACGTTTTGCTTGGATCTAACCTATTATTGTTAGAGTGATTTGGGAGTGGATCATTAAAAATATTGAGGGGTGCATTTTGAGGGGAAACTTCTCCCTGTATAAGTGTTTGGCATGGGTACTACAGAATTTGCTAAAAACATATCAATAAAGAGTTGTCTTTGGTCTTCTGGAAAACATTGCATGAATTTATTGTAGTTGCGGAAAGTCCTAGTATCATGGCCTTGAATCTTGTGGAAACCACAATACAAGTTGGGATTATAGTTTTGAGGTTATTGATTTGAAACCTGTTGTGGTCCAAAACCCTGATTAGGTTGCTGGTTGTTAGAGTTAAAATTTTGAGGTTGTTGCCTTTGGTTTTGATTTTGATATCCAGTTGGGTTTCGAGACCTTGTGTGTGGATTTTCCGTGATGGATGATTAAAATCCACCGCATTGATTGTTGGAGTAAAGTTGTTATTTCGCTGATTGTTAATGGGTGGTGAAACATTTACGAAATTTTCCCTTTTAACCTGGTTTGTTACTCCATCAGTTGTAACCCCGTGGTTTTTGTTAAGGATCTTGGGTCCTTGATTGGTATTCCTCGGCATTAGGATAGGTCGTAGTGTTTTGATTGGGAGTGATTAATTTCCTGTTTGTTCCATATGTCTTACGACCACTATCTATTGCTGCCTGATCTATTCGGAGAGCACTCTCGAGTACTTCATCATAAGTCCTTAGTGGGAACTTCTGGACTTCTTCCTTTATCTCTCTATTGAGGGAATGAAGGAATAAGTCACATAGTTCTATCTGATCCATGTTTGGAGCACTTGCTGATGAGTAGAGGACTGTATGCCATCTTTGGATAAAATGAGTAGCAGATTCATTGTGCTCTTGTTTAATGTGGAGGAATTCCCTGATCCCTATTCTTAACAATTTGTTCATGTCAAAATCTTTGATAAAATCTGATACAAGTTGTTTGAACGAGTGTATCAAGGCTTCAGGTATTCTGTAATACCAATCAAAGGCAATACCCTCTAAGGTTTTAGGGAATATCTTGGCAACAACTGCATCCCAAGGGAGCAATTCTCGAATGGCCATGGCATAGGCCTTGAATATGTGTGTTTGGATCTCCCTCCCCTTTGTATTTGGGAAAATTGGGAAGATGTCTTGGAAGCATGACACTTCATATGGTGAAATCTAGAGGCTCTTTTAAATATTCTTGGTAAGTCCCTACTGCATAGGTTTCGACCATTGATGGTGCTTACTGAGGGGGTGGAGGTGGAATGGGTTGTTGATATGGCATAGCATATGTATTTTCAAGGACATAAGGAAATCCCTGTGGTTGAGTGAACATCCTGGGAGAGGAGAACATGTCACCCTGTGGTGATTTTGAATAAATGTTTAAGTAGGGAGGAGCATTGCTCTGGTATGGGTTGTTTGGTGCTAAGCTGGAGGTATCATACTTTCAACTGGAGTGGCATTTGAAAACATGTAGTTCTAGTTGGTGTTTGTTGTGGATAGCTATACGAAATGTTGAGGAGGCATGCCTAACGTGCCCGTTCCTATAAGGAGGTCAACTTGGCTGGGATGATGCGGAGGGTTGGGCAGTTCTTACTTGCCAAAAATGTGAATTTTGATTTTCTTGAGATAAGCTCTAATCCTCTAACCTTCTCAACTAAGGCTGAGATGACCTCGATTGGTGAAGACAATATTTTTCCTTAATGGTGGTTGTTGTATACCTTGAGGTTGTAGAGGTGTATGGTACCCTGCTATGAATTGATCATTACCCTGCCAAGCTTCACCGAGAGTATTTCCCATAGGTGGAGGAATGGGGGTGTTTTCTTGGAACAGGGTATCGGGTTGTGTTTGCAAACTTCCTATAGGTGGGTACATGTTTTGGAAGCATTGTTCGCTTCTAGCGTAGCGTGCTAAATACTCCTCATCCAAAAATGGGAGTGGATCTGACTGTCTACTGATTTTTGGTCTGAATAAAACCTGAGGAGATGAAATGGATTCTCCAATAAATGTCATATTGTTAGAGCCTGAGGGCTCTGGTTGTTGCATTTGTGTGAGTTGTTCCAGCTCCTCAATTCGGAACGAAGAACTAGAGCTAGTTCTTTGAGGAGGAGTTTGTGATGACAAGTAGTTACTTGAATAGTTGTCATCCCATGCAGAAAGTGAGGGTGATGGTTGTCTATTTGTTTGACCGTAATGCACTTCGAGACCTAAAGAGAGGTCTGCCATATGCATCATATCACAAAATATTTGGGGGGTATATAAATACCCACAGAATAATGGGAAAGAGTGAAGGTGGATGAAAGAAATGAAAATAAAAGGGGAACAATTATTTGTTTCACGTCGGGTTCACCAATTTTGTAGCTGATAGAAAAGGTAGAGAACATGAAAAGTGATCAATGAGAATCTACAAGTATAGCCTTTCTTCGTACATGAGAATCTATGACCTCCCTTGAGGTCATGTTGAGACAGCTGGTGGAAATGGAATATATGTGGATACAGACAAACTAGTTGGGCAATCTTATATCCTCAACACGCAATAATGGGATCTGCGAGTCTAAGGCAAAGAGGGCTCTCCTAACCTGAATTGGTGTAATGGATCGTTCAGATATAATAGCTACTCGGAGGCTCCAATCAATGTCGAGCTTTTCCGAGATCCTATCTATTAGCTGTTGGATACGTGGAAATGACCAGTGGGTGCTTCGTGTATATTTCTAGACAAGGTCATGGAAAATGGTAATGAGAGGTGTAGTGGATTTGTAATAAACTATGGGTGGTTTTCTGGTCTAGCCCAGAAAATATTAGATTGATTGGCTTCTATGTTTAATGTGGAAAATTATGTTATGATATCTGGTGGGAGTGGTGAGGATCTAAATACTGAGCATTCATAAATTGGTGTCAATACTTAACTGACTAGCAGGCCCGTTGGGTTGTGGGACCTGGGGATCACAACCATGAGTTTGTGGTTGTTGTGGACCTATTATGGTCATGTGAAGAATCAATCTCTTCTTCTGACTATCCAATAGTCATAAGCCTTTTCATCTTCTATATTTAATATCAGGAGTTGTGCGATCTTCTCAGAATACCTTATGGGTGTTCTGGCAACTTGTATACATAAGCCCATGTCTATGTCGATGAGAAGGTCTCCTGCGTTTGGCTATGGAACTAATGGATCACAACCAAATATTTGTTCTCTTTCGGGTTCTTGTATGGTCATGTGGATATCCTATCAAGGCAATCTATAGTTGGGTTGACTCGACTAGAATGTGTATGCTTTATCGTCTTCAATATTCAATTGTCTCAATTTTTCGCTAATTACTTGTAAGTTTATTGTCATTTGAAATACCTGAATCCTAAGCCCTTGAACTATATCTATCAATGTTGTGAAGAGATTTGGCTGAGGTACTACTAGTTCGAATACGTAATCTCCTGGGCTCTCTGGGTCCCGTAATTGTCATGTACAAGAGATGATTCAACCTTAACTGAAATGAGTAAACTAAATATGAAAGATATATCTACACTATGCTTATATTCCTTTTATTTTTGTATTTTCTATAATGTATATTTGAATGAAAATTAAAAGAGAAGCTATTCTAATATATTCAAATAATGGGCAGTTAATCTAATGACGGAATTAAAACAAGCAAGTTATCCTGATATAGCTATTTGCATGTGCACTTATGAGTTTATCCTAAATATTTAAATAACTAACTAATCTAATCAAAAAGACCTTCAATCTTACCTCATCCACAGCTTCCCTGGCAATACTAAAAGCGAGCTTAACTGAAATGAAATGATTTTCTACTCTATTTGATATATTGTAACTACAAATTTGATAGTTCAACCCTAGAGTTTTACAGAACAGTGGTAAATCTAGTCATGTTGTGAGTTTTCCCCTCAGTGTGATTTATCCATTCCTTCGTGTTCTTGTGAATCCAAAAAGGTGTGAATGTGATAGCGTCAACAGAAGAAGATACTCGAACAATGGAAACTTTTGATATAAACCGAATACAATGCAAGTAAGAGAGGGATAGTGCAAGTGAACAGAGCTTGACTATGCGATTCCTAGCAGGATTTATTATGGGGATACAACGCAAATATACCGAGAATTCTGGGATGTATTTCTTATGACAAAACAACAACCTGCAACTCTAAGATTATCAAATGCACTCTAATCTAGAACTAAAACTATCTTATGCTAAGATGACTGTGTAGGATAACAATGGAGCAAAGTGAAAGTGTGAAGATCAAATGATCTCTAAAGTAGAAAGGAGAAGTTGATAATTCATGCAAAATCTAAACCTATTGAAACTTATTGAAGAACTTCAAAACACACTGAATAATAATTCATAGAGGGAGAGGGGCCATTTGCTTGAAAAACAAGCTGGGTATTTATAGCCTTTGGATTTACCAGAGGGTAAGTTTGAATTGAAATATTCTAATATAAATAAAGGGAAATCACTATTTACCAGGCAGCCAAAACATAAATGTAAGTAAGAGTTGTTGATAAATGCGGGTGAAAATTGAATTTTTACGTTTGACTAGATTGTCAGAATGTTCTGGAAAATGTACACATGACCGCCGCCCTGTCCTGGGCGGCGGTCCTGTAACTTAAAGACCAAAATGCAAGCAAAAAGGGGGTAGAGGTTAGAAAAAAAATGCAAAAGGTAGTCAAGGCTTTTAGGATGCAAATGTACATTTGGTGAACTATTTTGGAATCTGAACATGTTGTGAAGAGATCTGAATCATCATTGGGGTCTCTGTAATCTCTCTCTGGTAGTACAGTACCTACATTTTTGGGTACATATAGTAACCTTTAACAGAATTTGTTTACATAGGCCCACATAAATATGAATGAACAATTTCAAGTTGCGTGCTTGCTCTAGCTATTTTTCCAACTGGGAAGGACTCTCTTTGTTGCTTCCCCAAAACACAACCTTTGCAAAATCTCTTTAATTTTTAAATTAAAGGTAAAACATTTACCATATTTTTCACGTGTATTAAATTCAAACCACCAAAATTTAAATGACCAAACCTAATATGTCAAAACCACTATTCATCTTCAACAATTTAATGAATAGCCGATTTAATATCTTTAGCTCCAAACGGATCTTCAAAATGATTTGTAGTATGAACTCTTAACATGGCTGGTCTAATCTTTAAAGGAAATTTTTTCTTATTTTTCATCACTTTAGTAATCAACTGAGTGCTTGGAGGTTTGTCAACGATCACACATTATTTTTCTTGAATGTAAACGTGGTATCGTTTTTGTTCCAATTAACCAATGCTCATAAGATATGCTTCAAACTTGCAACATAATAAAAATCATGCATAATATTTTGTTCCCCCTTTTTAGTTAGAATGTTTATTGTTCCTTTTACTTTTACAGAAACTGTATTATTATTCCCAAGGGTAAAATTTGTCTTTACTGGCTCATACAAATTAGAAAATAACTCTAAGTTACATGACATGGGATTACTATAATTAGAATGCAAATTACCATAAATCACAAGGAATATTTTGTGATAGATGACATTAAATATGCGATAAAGAAGGTACTGATTCAGTAATATTTTTACATGTAATAAACATGGAGCTTTGAGTAGAGCACCCAACCTAATTTTAGATCTACTTATTTTGATCATAACTGATTTTTCATATAATTATAAGCACAGTGTTCATATCTCTTACAATAGTAACACCTGTACATGCTACTTATCCTGTTTTTGACAAGAAAACTTATAATGATTGTGTTCTTCAGTATGTCCCATTTCACTTGAGTTTGATGGACCATTCCTTCATTTTATATGTGAACATCATCTTCTTCCTCTAATACTCAACCTGTTGGAAGCATAATGGACTGAGAAGGTGGGTGGATCATTCCTACCTAATTTTAACTTCTTTTTACATGACAAGCATTCGAAATTCATTAACACATGTGAGATTATTAGATATGCATTGACCATTCACAATAGAATTTATTATATTACTTAAATCAAGGACATGCAATAATATTACACATCCTACAAGATTCATTTAGTGAGGCACCAACCCCATAAGGAACACCAACCAATAAATGCTTGTTGATAATTATCACAAAAAAACAAATCCTATGAATATGACTCACCATAAGAGATTTGGAAAAATAATTTCCACTCAAAATATATTCAGCTCACAAACACATCAAACCCTCATCCAATCAAGCTCTCTCCAAATTTTCTCTATCTCTCTTCTTTGTGGGTTGAATTTATCAATTTTCCTTATACATATGGTATTAAATATTCTTCAGGTCTTCATGGATATTCTTATTTCTATTCTTCATCACTTTACACTCTCCTTCACTCCTCTATAGGTCAAACTTTCCCCTTATCACAACTAGTTAAAAAAATGAACCAAAACATTCACTTTATATGCTTCTTAACTCAATAAAATAACATAGGTTGGTCATGAACCAAGATATTAACCATAAAAAATTAAAAACATAACATTAAAAAAATAAAAATTAACAAAATGGAAGCATCTAGGTCAGTCATCAAACAAGAAAACCAAAAAATCCAAAAAAGGCTCAAAACCCCATCACCAAGCTCATCAAAAACCATCAAACACTTAATCATGATTTGTGAATCCTCCTAGGGAATTAAAAATGTAAGAACAATTATAACAAAATCATCCATACTCACATAAATCTCTGCACCAATCATTTTCTTCATAACACTATTAAGTAGGACAATTTCCTACTCAATATACACATTTCAAGGAACTAGTTTTCACCTTTGGGGCTCACGATCACGCAATAAGAACTCTAATATGTCATGTAACAACTCATTAGAAATACACTAACCTTTAGAGCACATCCATGCTTTCTATACCTTATGAGACCTACAACAAAGAAAACCACACCACTTTTCCCCTACAACAAATTAAACTTCCCAGAAAGCTATTTTGGAAACAGAACTAGTTTGCACACCTTTATATGACTTTAAAGACCTCTAAATTAATTAAATAGGAATTTTTTTATCCATATCAACTCTCAAATGAATATAAATAATAATATAAGCTAAAACATGAGTCTTCTATATCCATATTATAGCCAAAGTAGTTATGTCCGAAACCTATCAAATTAGTTCAAATTGTGACCTCAACCATGAAAACTCATTACAATTATAGATATTCACCAAAATATGAAGCAATTCACATTATATGTGTACAAAAATCCCAATCTCATTAGAATCCTTCATAATCCCCACAAGTGCTCAAGAACTTCCATTCTGCAACAATGCTAAATAACCCTTTTAGGCCCAAAAACAAGTCTTCAAAGATAGGGCGCACTTTTCCCCCTGAGAATTAAACCATGAACTTAAAATATGATGGAAATTGAGTAAAAATACTAATATTTAATAAATGGTGATTCATACAATACCTTGAATGGACAACATTGCCACAAACTGAAAATCTTCATAAACAAGCCTTTTTGATTAGGACCCACACACAGTTACAAACACTATCATACCTTTATAGAAAGCTGGAAGAGTAATCTAAAACCACCAAGAATGAAATTATAAAAAAAAATCCATTATGATCCTATACCAAGAATTCCTTCCTCAATCATTCTCAACATAGGGTTTCAAACTCATAAAAAGTTGTTTCACTTCTTAACATTCATTGATGATAAAGTATGATGATGAAATTATTTGATTATTTTTTGAAAATGATAATATATATAAATTGAAAAACATACATGAAATCCAAAAATTCCCATGATGTGTGTGAGAGCATCAAAATTTACTTATCGAGCTAGAAATCATGCTTTATTGTACCCTATTTTATCGAAAACATCATAACTTACAATTTTCCCTTCATAATGACTTGAAGTTTTTCTCAAACCTTTAAGAAATAGGGTACAAGAACACATGTAACATAGGGTACAAATTTTCACTAGGTGGTGACCTAAACTAGTAAAAACCCTAAGACCTAGTCATGAAAATAAGATGGGTGATGAAGATGCATATCTATTTGAAAAAAAAAACAAAATCAAATGGTTGAGGGTGGTGAATCAATTGAAAAATAAAAAAAATTCCCTTTCAATATTATTATATCGAAAATCAAATGGTTGTAGGTGGTGAAGAAGGTAAAAAATATAAGGGCAATCCTCATTTCTTATTCTTATTTAAGGAATATTTTTTTTATAGGATTTATTTGAATCTAATGTAATGTTTTAGTGCAATGAGTATTTACATACCATATTGTAGTTATTTCATTGCATTTGAAAGTGGTATGTACGTTTTTTTATTATTGAAGCAAAAAATAGTATTTAAGCATGCTCACGATTAATTTAGGAATACATATTTGATTAATAAAAAATTCTCTTGAAGATTAGTTACAATAAAGTTTCTCTATTAATTTGCATTCACAACTTATACACTCACACTCCCAACTTATAATCAAGGAAAACATAAATACTCCCAACTTATATTCGTACAATCTCAGTATACAAAATAGTTAAGAATAACCATCATAAAAACATATGAATCTATTTTATTTACATAGTTAAGCAGTATCATCATAATAACATTTTGAAATGATAAGTATTTATTAAACATTTTTTTCACTCCAAATATTTTATGCACTCTCCCACATTCAATATGTTAGACATTATTAGTGATAAGTCTTTGTACAAATTAGTCATCAACCACATATTTTGAACAAATTTCTCCTCTACTCATCATCCCAACCATAAAATTTGCTGGAGGGTATCCCTTTGCACCTAATGTAATACAAAATGTGTTTTTAGAACTATAGGGAACATTGTTTCTACTCCAAACCTTTTCTACATATTTTATTGTAATTCATCGACTATATTACAATGTGCTTTTCCCTAGGTGAGTACTGGATTCAATTTAGTCGATAATTTTTTAGTGAAGGCCTTTGTTAGCTTTTCAACATCAACATAAGTGATTTTATGGGACCATAATCCCATTTCAAATATTATTGACAATGACTTTTTAAACTCTTTCATGCCACCTCACAGATTGATAGTCTCCTTGTTAAACTTGAATGACATCTCTATAAAGGATGATTGTTTTTTCTCATATAACAATCCATCCAAATCTAAAATAAGCAAGTAGTTCTTATAGCTAACTGCAGGGAAGTAAATATTTTTTTAAATTGGTCTCATACACATTCTAACCAATGGAAATAATCAACATTTTAGCTTACGGCTACCACTTACCGATGTGGCTTGCGTGTAGGATTGCATCTTCTTTACCCACAACCATATCCTTTGATGCAAGATCTATTTCAAAAAAACATTAATATATTCATAATCTAGATATTGATATGGAAAATGAAAGCATATTTGAAAAAAAAATAGTGATGTACGTGGTAAAATTGTAAATTCAATATCAACACTTTAGGAGGCTACCACTTACCAACTGAGCTTCCGTCTTCGCTTGCATCAAACTTAACCCGATACTAGTTTTGTTGATGAAAGATGTACTGCAAATAACATTAATTAATTCATAATAGATTTCATGCTATGGAAAATGAAAGAATAATTGAAAAGAATACTGTTCTCTATGGTAATATGGTAAGTAAAAAATAAATTGTTCTATGTCTTTTGAATGAATTTTATCGGCTGCTAGGGTTCGTTTATATTCGTTGAATCACCCATTAGCAGAAAATAATTATGAGATATTGATGTAAATTAGTGTTTGCTAGGTTATTCCATAATTGACTGGACTAATAATTGATACTAATGTTTGTTAGTTATGAAACGATAACTACAAACTCTGGAGCATTGGATGCCACCATGAAATTTTGAAATAAGTTATTTGGTTACTCCTTATTTTGAAATGGTTCCTCTTATAGAGTTAGCTTATATCGTTTTCTATAAATTTTTTAGCCTTATAAATGGTTTTGTTTAAAAATACGCATGGCTAACATACTAGGTTATGACTGCATATTCGTGCTGATTACCACTGTGCAGTCCACAGTTACGTTCTCTAGTTTTTGGTTTCATGCATAAACCATTAATTGTCTTATAAATTTGTGGGGATTAGAAGCATTTTTATTTATAAATGCACACGAACCAGGATTTGATTGCATATTCATGCTAGGTGTGGCCAATTTTTCATCATCTATCATCGAAGCTGGTGAACATAGAATATTGTCAAAAATTGAAAACCATGGAAATTGAAAAAAAGCTCATTAAAAATATTTATAAAATATTTTAAGTTCAATGACCATGTTGAATTGGTTGTGTAACATCAAGTTAAGAGGGTTTTACATCAACTCCTATTGTTCTTTGGTTGTGTGCGTAAATAAAAAATGTGTAAGTAGTTTTTTTCGGTTAAAATCCATTAAACAAAATCACTTGTTCAAGTTATATTCTAGTATGAACCTTTCTTCATATGAGAATAGTAATGCTTCAAAAACATTTCATAAATATGTGTCCCAACAATAAAAAAATAGAGAGATTGGATTCAACTAATGCACCTAGTGTGACATTTCTGCCGTAAAGCACTAATACTAAAGAATTTTGGGAACAACATCAAGTGAACATCTCAACCCAGAATTCATATGATTGTTTGCAAGGAAACGGATTTTTATTTCCTTTAGGCCAATTTTGGTTGTAGTTATCAATTTCTATGGCATTTTTTTCATCCGATCCCTAGTGACTTCTTCTCTTTCATTATTGTTATCATCACAGTTGTGCACACCAGTTCTTGTATACATAAGATACAAAATGTTAAATTTCTCGTTGTTATCATAAAGTCTGTTGCATCCATCCAAATCCAATTCTCCATCGTCTTTAACTTTTTCCATGTATTTTTTTACTGTTTCTCGTAACATTTTTGAATATTTAATTGGTATGAGAACAATAATAATATAATCCAACACACTAGTTCCAATGATTGTTAACATCTCCATTATTACATCAGAAGAAATATCGCTAGAAAAATTGCAAAAATCAGGGATAACACATTTAGAATTGAAAGGATTGGTGGCAGGAATAACTAATATAGTTGATGGAAGATGGAACGTGTATGCACATTGACAAGTACAATATTTTATGTCCTCCATCCTTGCTGGTATAGTTTCTTCCATTGACATCGCATAATTGTCTAATATTATCTGAGCCTCGACGGGAATAACTTATTCTACCACATTGTCCTTTTTTCATTTATCCTTTTTCCCCTATTTGGGAATATTTTTTTCTCTTTATGTTTCTCTATTCACCTAATAGTATAGACAATGAGTGGTAATGTGATTCATGCAACTTAAATTTTTCAATTAAATTAGATTCACTATAGGATGGCAATAAAATATTATCTGAATGTTATTTATTTAAAATAATTTAGAACTTTTTCTCCTTTTTTTGTCTCCTTTTATTATCTGGCAGTAATGTTGGGTCCGAAAATCTGTCACTTGGGCAGATCTATGGATAAACGAGCCAACAGTGTGCAAGGCATAGCCCCTCTTTGAGTCAGCAAAGCGAAACTGGTTTATTGCTATTCTACCAGCAGGAATCTATGCAAGTCTCACAGATTCTGCCTTCGGGGGTTTGGGATCCTCATCCCAGTAGGTTTATTTGGCTGGCTGCGAAGAGAAAGGAATGAAAGAGAGGAGGAAGAAGGAACATGTCTGAAGGGAGAAAAGAAATGAATTCCAAAGCAGAAAGGTCAGAAGATTTATGTTTTTGGATTGGTAGTAAACAGAGCCAAACCTACTTGCATAAATAAACAAAGCAATACTGATGATAAATAAATGACAATAAAATAGAAGCAGATCCAACAGAATAAATACATAGATCTAACATAAGAAAGATCTAATGTATATAACACAGGTATTCAGCACAAAGTCCAAATATTGTATTACTAATTTGTTCTGTTACAAAAAGCTCAAAGTCTTTTCTCCTTACTCCTATTTCTCATCTGAAAGATATTCATCCATCCATCAACACAACAAGTGTTGGGGTATTTATAGAAGAAGAGGAGAAAAGAAGGCAAAAAGGACGCCAACAACTATTTACAAAGATATTTACAAAATATCTAAAAGTCATGTTGACTTTTTACAACTTGATGGATAACATCATCCCATGATGCAACATGGATGATGTCATCAGTTTGCATCAAAATACTTTAGACATTCCAACAAGAAAGTCGGAGAAGAGAGAGAAGAAGAAGAAGAAGAAGGAGGAGCAGCTACTCGTCGTCATCATCCTGCGGCCGAAAGGGAGTAGCCTGCTTTTGATGCTGCAACGTAGACCACGTAGGAGTTCATATGGAATACTCCCATGCTGTCGCTGAACTGTTGTAGCTGCTCAGAAATGGTGCTGCTTATAATTTCCCCCCAGCAAAAGTGTTGCTCAGGCACATTCTTATTCATTGTTTCCAAGTAGCGCAACATCCATTTATGGAAGTAATGGGCGTCAGAGAGCCCGAAGACCCTGCTCAGGAAGGTAATGGTATCGCTGAGCTCTTCTGAGAAGTCACTACGGTGGATGATTTGGGGCCACCGGGTTACCACCTTCTTGTTCTTCAAGTAGACTTCGTTCATTAGTTGCATGCTTTGGTATTCATTGTCTTCCCAGGCCTTGATACACTTTGCTTGGCTGATGGCCACGAAGTGCCGGTGGTGAGGGATGCCAAGTATCATCTCAAAATGACGGGCAGTGAGGTTAATGACTACCTCGCCCTTACTATTTTCGACACATCTGGTGTCTTTGTTGTAAGACTGAGCAACCACCATTATAAATTCATTGTTGACTATGCTGACGGGGATTTCTCCGGCGAAGTGCAGGGCACTGCCTATCAATTTGTCCATCCATGAAATCCTTGTAACTTTCTGAGTTCTGGCCCAGAATTCCTCCATGTCGACATGCCCCAATTCTGAGTCTCTGACATCCATGCTGCATTCGGCCTGTGACTCGGGCATTCTGACCCTTTGATATTTATACTTCCATCTCTTCCTCAGTAAGTTTAGCCTTCCCTTTTGATTTGGTGGGTCTCTTGCTGGATGTAGACATATGTTCTTCTAAGATTATCTGCTGATCTACATGAAGAAGAAGCGAGACCCAATCCGAAAAAGTTGAATTAGCCATTTGATCTTCCATCGGAATGTTAGCAGAAGAAAGAGTTAGAGATTTTTAGGCTCAGGGCGTAGGAAAAATGTAGCTTACAGGGCTAAATAGGCAGGGCCGCATGGGAAAGGGCTGTTGCAAAGATTAAACTGGCGCCAAAGGCGCATGGCGCATGCATACTGCAGAGTGCATTTTAGTAAAGGGTGCATGAGAAAATCGTGTTGCATGGAGACAGGATGCGCCAAAGGCACATGGGACCTTGCATGTTACATTGGGATTTGGTGCGCCCTTTGGCGCATGGGAAAAGCGTGTAACAGGGACTTTTCGTGCGCCAAAGGAAATATGGTGCGGCGCATGGAGGGTTTGCACAACACGAATGTTATTGAAAGGAGCGATGCGCCTGCACTTTTACGACTATACTTGGCGCAGATATAACTTCGTGCATGGGCGCAGGGCGCGCTAAGGGCGCATGGAAAGGTGATGCAGCACTGAATGATGGTGTGCCAAAGGAGCGCAAGTTTAGCTTGTGCAGCATGTGGAAGAGGCATGCCTTGAGGGCGTATGAAAACTTGATGCAACAAGCATGATGGGGTGCGCCATTGGCGTGGGTTCTAGTTATGCTGCAGGGGGGATAGATGCACCATGGGGGCGCAACTGTTTATAATGTTGCACGACGTGCTGGTGCGCCCAAGGAAAAAAAAGTGGTTTGTTCATCCATGGTTTATCACATTCATTCTTTTTAGTTCAAAAGCTACTTTGGGATATTCAATGGTTCAAGCCAAAGGGGTTTCAGACCAAGCTTTCAAACTAACACCCTCTACTAGCAGATCTAGAAAGAGAGGGATGGGAGGAAACAAATAAGGAAAGACGGCACAGGGGAGGGTTAGCTCAACATTTGATATTTTAATACTGCTAAACCACAACCAGACCACAAGCACACCAAGAAACAAGAACACAAAACACACAAGAGGGAGAAGAACTCTTACCCGGATAAATAACAAAAGCTCGAGAACGGGTCCACAACACGTTGAAAGCAACGAGGCAGGGGCTGACAGGCTCAGAAAAATCACGTGCTCAGCGAAAAGTGAAAATGACATTTGGGCGCGCAAACCACATATATATAGGTTAGCTGAACATTAATGCGCCACCCACCTTTTGAAAAGTGCATGAAAACTGCTGTCGACAGGAAAAAGCTGTGCGCCCCTTTGGCGCACCAAAACGCTTGCCAACATGAAATAAAGCGCATGCCTTTGGCAAACCAAACGCTATGTCGACAGGAAATTATGTGCGCCTTTTGGCACACCAAAGCATTGTGTTGCAATAAGATTATGTGCGCCGCTTTGGCACACCAAAAAGTGGCGTAACAAACGTTGTGCCAACACAATGGCGCATGCGTCTTGGCGCACACAGGGAAGGCTCAACACACTTTGGTGCACCGAAAGTCGTGTTAACACTGAAAATCACGTGCCAAAAGGTTTTAAGGGGGCGCACCAAAAGTTGGTGTTACATAGCAATTTCATCGCGCCCAACCCAAAAAAGGCTCAGAAGACTAAGTTCAAAAAACCAGGTTTCCCGGGAAGGGATTTACAATGTTTCGAATGCAAGGGATCCTAACGAGGGATCGGGACAAAATTTCGGTATGGTTATCGGTAAAATTGCCCTTGTCAATTTTACAGAATAACAGCTGGCTCTTTCTGGGGACTATCCCTGAGTAAACTCGGGGGCAGAGAATCCCAGTTCTCATGTGCCTATCCATTGGGTAACAGAGTCAAAAACAAGGGCGAACGGAGGGGGAGCAAAAGAAAACACACAACAAACCAAAAGCAAACACACGACGGAAGCAAACACACAACAAAAAGAAAACTATACAAAGAAGAGAGCAAGCTCTACTTCCTGAAGATCTTCAGATGCTGCCCGTTATAAGGAAGTGGGAGTTCGGTTCCATCCAGATATGAGAGATAGAAACTATTCTCTCCGTTGAGCTGCTTGATCTTGAAGGGCCCTCTCCACAGGGAATCAAACTTCCCATGCATGCCCTTTGGTTCTCTTCGCTTGTCCCACAAAATGACGAGATCTCCCACTTGAAAATCTCTTTGCTTGGCCTTCTTATCAAAAAGCCTCTTAACTTGATTCTGAGTTCAGTGATCCTATCGACCACCCTCACTCTCTTTTCTTCAAGTTCTACCAGATACATGATTCTCTTTTCAAGAGAACTTTGGAAAGTTTCATCTTCAATGGCTCGTGCCAAGCACAGAGCAGGAAGTTCCGCAGAAATGGGAAGCTCGACATCAATGCCATATAACACTTGAAAAGGTGACATGCCGAGAGATCTCTTGGGAGTAATACAATCGGCCCACAAAGCGTCGTACAAAGACTTGTGCCATATTCGCTGATTCTCATCTACTAACTTCCGTATGATGGTCACCAAGTTCTTGTTACTGGATTCCACCTGACCATTTCCCTGAGGATAATAATCTGAGGCGTGAGCCAAAGTTATACCATATTCATAGCAAAAACTAATAACTTCTCGTGAGGAGAAGTTAGAAGCATTATCAGCAACGATTTTGTTTGGAACGCCGAACCTGACAATGATATTTTCTTTAATGAAATTGCAAACCACCTCAGAAGTGGCATGCTTGACAGGTATGGCTTCCACCCACTTGGTAAAGTAATCCGTTGCTGTAAGGACATAGCTATGTCTGACACTCGATTGAGGATTGAGTGCGCCAATAAAATCAATTCCCCATTGCTTGAATGGTTCATTGATAATGACCAGCCTTAGGGGAAAGGCAGCCAACTTGGGCTTGCCAACGAATTGTTGGTAGGGTTCACACTTCGCCACCTAGGTGGTTGTATCTTGGAAGAGCGTCGGCCAATAGTACCTGGCTCGAATGATCTTGTGTGCAGTTACGGAGGAAGAGAAATTCCCTCCACAAGCTGAATTGTGAAAACTTTCCAGTAGTTTTACTTGCTGGGGTTTGTCAACACATCGCAAAAAGATGCCATCTATCCCACGTTTATATAATCCGTCATCCCAGATGACATATTTAGCCGCTCTGAGCTTTATAGTGCGCTTCTCCTTTGCAGTTAGGTGCATCGGGCATTCTCCGTAGGTAAGGAAGAAAGCGATGTCGGAGTACCACTCATCACTAGTTGCAACAAATAGAACCAGAGGTAGAGAATCAGGCTCTTCCTGCCGGTCCTGTGTTTCATCGGTGTAGTCACCCCTTTCATCAGGGCTTTCTGAATCTTTGTTTTCAGCCATTAGCTGACACAGGCCTTTGCCCCTTACCAGCTTAGTTGGTTTAATATCCAGGTCATACTCCTGGACCTTTGCGATCTAATTTCCTCGCAAACTTCCTAACTCCTGCTGAGTTAGAATTGATTTCACCGCCGTGTCAGGGACCAGCACCACCGTGTGCAAGTTTAGAATGTAATACCTGAAATTCTTCACTGCTTTGATAACGACGAAGGCATGCTTTTCCAGTTGAGTCATTTTTAGTTCGTGAGGCTTGAGAGGAGAACTCGTGAACGCGATTGGAGATTCAACATCCTCCGAGTTCTTTTGCATTAAGATTGCGGACACAGTATGCTTAGATGCATAACTATACATGATGAAGTCCTTGGAGAAATCTGGACATACCAGGACTGGTGCATGAGCAACGGAAGATTTCATTTCTTCAAATGACCTTTTCCCCTCTTCACTCCATCTGAAAGTTGGTGACCCCTTCATCATGTTCAATATGTGACGGGTCTTCTCGGCAAAGCCAGGAACAAAACGCCTGAGAAAGTTCACCTTTCCAAAGAAAGAATGAACACCAGTCTTGCTTGTAGGTAGAGTAAGGCTTTGAATAGCCTTAACTCTTTCAGCATCTATCTTTGTTCCTTCTTTGCTAACCACATGGCCTAGCAACTTCCCTTCCGTGACTCCAAAAGTAGACTTTTTTGGGTTTAGGGAAATCCCATGTTCTCGGCACCTGGCCAACACTTGCTCCAAATGATCACAATGATCATTTCACTGTTTAGAGAACACGGTTAAGTCATCTAGGTAAACCACAATGAATTTCCCCATCATACCTTTGAATGCAAAGTCCATGGCCCACTGAAAAGTGGCACCAACATTAGTTAGGCCGAAAGGCATCCTGCTGTAGGCAAATGTACCCCAGGGAGTAGTGAATGATGTTTTAAACTGATCTTCAGGTGAAACTTCAATTTGATTGTAACCTGAAAAACTGTCAAGCATGGACAGCATCTCTGATCTAGTTACTGCTTGCAGAACTTGATCCATTATCGGAAGAGCGTAGTTGTCTTTCAGCGAAGCTTGATTCAAATTTCTAAAGTCTACGCATATGCGTATCTCGCCGTTTTTCTTACGTACTAGCACAATATTTGCTACCCAAGTGCTGTGATGGATAGGGAAGATGATTCTTGCGTCCAACATCTTCTAAATTTTGGCCTGGATGGTACCTGAAATATTGGGATTATAGTGCCTCTGCTTCTGGCGGAAGGCTTTGACATCATCTTTCAACGGAATATCGTGCTGAACGTCCTTTGGCTTGAAGGACTTTAAATCGGCATAGGACCATCCCAATACATCCATATATTTTTTCAGAAACTTGAAAATTTTTTGCTTCTCTTCAGGCGTGCAACATTTGCCAATGTTCACGAATTGCGGGTGTTCTATCGAACCTATATTGACCGGTTCGGTTTCTGGGGACGAGCTAGGGTCGTCCCGCTTCTTCTTTTTTACAAAACGGTCATGCCTGTCGAACAGGCGTTCCAGAGAAACCAGGCCCTTTGGAATTTTATTTCCCTTGAGCTGACATATGCCATCGTTACCTTCAGATTCATTGCCTTGATCGGTGACTGACTCACGGCAAGTGGAAGTAGACCCTTCAAAGTGTAATTCTTTAAAATTTTCTGCCTTCTCCAAGAAAGCAATGAGTTGATTATCGTCGTTGAACACCTGCCAATGCTGAGAATTGTCTGGTACGCTCGGGTGGAAAACCACCTCAATGGTGTACTTGTTCGTTTTCAAACCTGGGTGTGGGAGCATGAGAGATGCTGAAACAGCCAATGAATCAGCCATGTCATTTTGGGCTCTTGGAATATATTTAATTGAAAAGGCATCAAACTCTTCAATGCTGTCCCATACCACATTACGGTAATGTCTGAGCCTTTCATTCTTCACTTGGTAAATCCTTTTGAACTGATTTACAACTAGCTCTGCATCACCTTGCACTTTTAGATTTTTAATTCCTCTTTCTTTTGCGGCTTGCATACCGAGTAAGAGAGATTCATACTCAGCAGTATTGTTAGTGTTGAAAAACTGCAATTTGAAAGAGAGAGGAATGACTTCTTCCTCAGGAGATACCAGCACGGCCCCAGCGCCACATCCACTAGTTGCACAACGCCCATCGAATTGCAATGTCCAAATTTTTTTAAGATCTCCTTCTTGAACGAGGACGCTCGTTTTATCCGTCTCAGTAGATAAGAAGTAATTCCCCATCCCTGATGATTTAAAAAGAATTTGAGCTTTGGGGTCTTCAGAGATAGTGACCAAGTACTTCTTTTGGGATTCCGGCTCCAAAGTTTGCATTACGCCTTTGACTGGAATTCTAGCTTTAGACCAGTCCATATGAATTTCTCCACCAACTTCGCTGCAAAAACTTCTTCCCAGCAAAACTTCTTCTCTTTTGATTTGGTGGGTCTCTTGCTGGATGTAGACATATGTTCTTCTAAGATTATCTGCTGATCTGCATGAAGAAGAAGCGAGACCCAATCTAAAAAAGTTGAATTAGCCATTTGATCTTCCATTGGAATGTTAGAAAAAGAAAGAGTTAGAGATTTTTAGGCTCAGGACGCAGGAAAAATGCAGCTTACAGGGCTAAATAGGTAGGGCGCACGGGAAAGGGTTGTTGCAAAGATTAAACTGGCACCAAAGGCGCATGGCGCATGCATAATGCAGAGTGCATTTTAGTAAAGGCGCATGAGAAAAGCGTGTTGCATGGAGACAGGATGCGCCAAAGGCGCATGGACCTTGCATGTTACATTGGGATTTGGTGCGCCCTTTGGCACATGGGAAAAGCGTGTAACAGGGACTTTTCATGAGCCAAAGGAAATATGGCGCGGCGCACGGAGGGTTTGCACAACACGAATGTTATTGAAAGGAGCGATGCGCCTGCGCTTTTACGACTATACTTGGCGCAGATATAACTTGTGTTGCATGGGCGCAGGGTGCGCTAAGGGTGCATGGAAAGGCGATGCAGCACTGAATGATGGTGCGCCATTGACGCGGGTTCTAGTTATGCTACAGGGGGGACAGACGTGCCATGGGGGCGCAACTGTTTATAATGTTGCACAACGTGCTGGTGCGCCTAAGGGAAAAACAGTGTTATTTCATATGGCTCAACCCTTCTTTCTTTTTAGTTCTAAGGCTGCCTTGGGATATTCAATGGTTCAAGCCAAAGGGGTTTCAGACCAAGCTTTCAAACTAACATCCTCTACCAGCAGATCTGGAAAGAGGGATGGGAGGAAACAAATAAGGAAAGACGACATAGGGGAGGGCTAGCTCAACATTTGATATTTTAATACTGCTAAACCACAACCAGACCACAAGCACACCAAGAAACAAGAACGCAAAACACACAAGAGGGAGAAGAAATCTTACCCGGATAAATAACAAAAGCTCGAGAATGGGTCCACAACACGTTGAAAGGGATGAGGCAGGGGCTGACAGGCTCAGAAAAATCACGTGCTCAGGAAAAAGTGAAAATGACATTTGGGCGCGCAAACCATATAAATATAGGTTAGCTGGACATTAATGTGCCACCCACTTTTTGAAAAGCGCATGAAAACTGCCGTCGACAGGAAAAAGTGTGCGCCCTTTGGCGCACCAAAACGCCTGCCAACATGAAATAAAGTGCGCCTTTGGCTCACCAAACGCTATCTCGACAGGAAATTATGTGCGCCTTTTGGCGCACCAAAGCATTGTGTTGCAATAAGATTATGTGCGCCCTTTGGCACACCAAAAAGTGGCGCAACAAATGTTGTGCCAACACAATGGCGCATGCGTCTTGGTGCACGCAGGGAAGGCTCAACACACTTTGGCGCACTGAAAGTCGTGTTAACACTGAAAATCACGTGCCAAAGGTTTTAAGGGGGTGCACCAAAAGTTGGTGTTACATAGCAATTTCATGCGCCCAGCCAAAAAAGGCTCAAAAGACTAAGTTCGAAAAACCAGGTTTCCCGGGAAGGGATTTTACAACGTTTCGAACGCAAGGGATCCCTAACGAGGGATCGGGACAAAATTTTGGTATGGTTATCGGTAAAATTGCCCTTGTCAATTTTACGGGATAACAAGTAAGAATCAAATGTCTCTGATATTGCACCTACATGAACATATCTAGTTAATAGAACATCCCTTGATTTTACTTTATCTTCTAGTACTGAGAGTTCTTTTTCGGTCATTCCTCTAGCAGTCGTGAATGAATTAGCTATGAATATTTCTAATGAATTTGGCTGAAATTTAACCTTATTATTTTTAATAGGTGAACAAGAAAGGCCACCTAATTTGAACAAATGAAATTTTTTCATCCATTTAGTCCATATATCATATAACAATAATAGAAAAGTCCATTTGTTGTATATACTTTCAGTTTCATCCACTTTGAAAATCAAAAGGCATTTATTCTCAAATTTATACATTTAAAGGACAATAAAATGTTTTATGATTTTATATAACGAAAATAATTTTTAATAGCTAATGCAATAAAATTAAGATACATTACCATCCACTCTTCTATTTTGTTTTTGTCAATCCAGGACGTTGAGGACATCCTAGCAATTTCCAAACTGATCTATCTTTTTATTGTAAATCAATAAACTTGGTGTCTATCCAATTTTTGTTCACTTCATTTTGTTGTTTGCAAATGTTAGTAATGTATTTTTTAGTTACATTTGTAGACAAAATACAATCCCTTCGAAATTGTAGCCTTGGATGTAAAGACTTGTAAGTATTTGATTCCAAAATATTTTTTTGTGCACATATTATATGTTTTCCATCAAGTATATAAAATTTAACGTCATCCCTTTCCAGGTATTTCAAACTTTGGAATTCCACAAATTTATTCGTAGAATCCAAGAAGAGAAGAAGAATTGCGTCCCTATGTGTAGAAATAACATTTATCAACATGGAGTGCACAAGAAGGTCAACATTATAATCATCTATAGGATGATAATGATATTTTGTAGGTGCTACATGGAACCTTGAAACATCAATTAAAAACAATTCATTATTTAATAAAAAGTAATCAAACTAATGAATAGTCGAAGGTTCTGCTTTCGTGAATATAGTGGTTACTTTCTTCAGCAATGCAACTAATTTAGTATTATTTTTCAACCCCTGCAATTTTGATATGGATGGATTGATCTCTAGTTTAGACAAATATGTTTGAATCAACATAGTAAACAAACTTCCATGTTTAGGAGGTGAAAGAGAACCTGTTCTATTCAAAAAATTAAAAATAGAAGAGGTTTTATTAGTTTTATACAAATTGATGAGTACAACAAACATGCGACTCTGAATATCTTCTACATTTTAACAAATAGTTTTATCATTATCTACTAGCAACCCCGAATTCTAACCATATAGTGAATAGGAATATGGTTGTTTTTCTATTGAGGATTTCATTTCCCGTTTCCTGAATAAAGAAACATCCAAATCCATATCCAGAATAAGATACTTATTGTTTTCATAGTCAATGCATTCAACCCGAACATGCAGTATTACAATGTACTTGAATATATAACTATTGATGATATAACCATTCTGACTTCCTCATGTTCATCATCTATAATAAAAACAATCATGGGTCGATGTAGTAGTTTTCAGGGTTACGAATATCAACAAACCATTCGTCATCTCTTTTCTTCCATCACTAAGCACTTTTAATGAATGGAATTGTTGAAAAAGGAGTGTGAATAATGGAAGACATTTTACTTGCAATTGGAGTAGAATATATTAATAATTACTTCACATATAGAGATTTTTTTTTTTTTACACATTTTATGATAATGAATAAGTATTAGCCATTGTGATCACCAATCTCTAGAGTACATTACTATTTATCACTGTAAAGTAATCAACGTAATGGTGAGCGACCGCTAAGATTCGACCAGACTTGATATCTAACCTTAACCTGGTTACTGTAACTTGTATTTTGTGGATCACATCAATAATAACATAAACTAAGCAAAATCGTTCTTGACAATTAATGCAAAACATATTTTGGAAGAATTATCCTTTGTCTGAGAACCATCCAAATTACGAAGATAACATGATAGGAACATTTGAATATATATATATATATATATATATATATATATATATATATTAGCGAAAGATAGAATTTAAGTTGACATATAAATAGACAAGTTGTAACATTACTTATTGTTAATTTACACCAATTGAATGGACTAGCGTAGAGGCCTTTAAGATTTAATATTTCATATTTTGAGTAGAGTGTGTGGGAAACAAATCACAATAATGAAGTCAGTGGTCGGTAAGCGGCATTTGATAAACAAAAAAATGTTGAGTTGTTCCTTAACACATATTGTAAGGAATAACTTAGTGGCCACTAAGACCTAACAAGTTTTATTTGAAATCAGGCATTGGAATATATTATGCGTAACATGCAATTCACATTTATTTGTATTAAATAAATTGCTTAGCAAATGCAAAGCTCCATTACTAATTGAAAGGAATGCCGTAGAGGCCACTAGGCTCTTCAGTTTCTTGATTTAAAAATAACGAAAGAATAACAAATAATTATCTAGCTTAGTGGCCATAAGTTTCCCACCATTACCTCTTTTTGTTGTAAACACTATCTTTACGTTTTTGAATCGATATTGTTTTTAAATGATTATAAGTGTATCATATTGACTTGATTATCATTGTCAAAGATAAGTGTTGTACTATATACCCCTGAGAGGGAAAAATCCTTATGTAGATCTCATAAGATATATTCTCTATGATGTATAATTTAGGTAGGTTCTTATATTATAAAATTCTTAGATACCACTAAGCTACATAACTAATTGTAAAGTGTTACATAGCGGTGGCTAGGCTCAATAGTTTCTTAATTTGAAAAATAGTGACCGCTAAGCTCCATTACTATTTGAAAGGAATAACGTAGCGACTAGTTTATTGATTTTAAAATAGATATATAATAACAAAAAATGGTCTATCTTAGTGGCCGCTAGGATCCTATCATTATGGCTTGTCATTGTAATCTTTATCTATTCAAATTTGGATCTATACTATTTTTTTGTTGATTGTAATTGTATCATTTTGGATGGTCTTTACATGGAAGACCCAAATTTTGCACTACATTCAATCAATAGGGATTGAGACTTCTTTATTTTTGCTAAGATATATCTTTGTAAATTATAATCCATATTCATTCTTATCAAAGAAAAATCTTAGCGACCGATGGGCTCAATGGTTTTTTAATTTCAAAATAGCTATAGAATGAAAAATCATGGTCTAGGTTAGTAGCCACCAGGATCCTATCATTACCTCTTTTCATAGTAATGAATATTTGTACAACTTTAGATCGATTGTAATTTTTAATGATTATAATTTTATCAAATTGGTTGGATTTTACCCGGTGGAGCCAATTGCTGAACTAATTTCCATCGAGAGGGATCAAGAATTTCCGTTCGTATAAAATAAAATGCTCAGCAATGAATAATCTTCTTTACTATTTGAAAGTAATAACATAACGGACGCTAAGCTAAACAATTTCTTAATTTGAAAATAACTATATAATAATGAACAATGGTCTAGCTTAGTGGCCGCTAGGGTCCTATCATTACTGCTTGTCATTGTAATTACTATATGTTCATCTTTGGATCCATACAATTCTTTATTGATTGTAATTGTATAATTTTGGATGTAATTTACAAGGTTTGTTGCACTACATTTCATAGAGATGGATGAATACTTATTTATTTCTCCTAATATATAATGTTATAAGTTATAATCGTTATTTATTTGTATCGAAGAAAAATCCTAGCAACTGCTAGGCTCAATAGTTTCTTAATTTCAAAGTAGCTATAGAATAACAAATCATGGTTTATATTAACAGCCACTAGGATCCCATCATTACCTCTTGTCATAGTAATGACTATCTGTACAACTTTATATTGATTGTAATTTTCAATGATTATAATTGTATTGATGGATCAAATTGATTGGATGTTTCTTGGTAGACTAAATTGCTACACTGCTTTCCATCGAGAGGGATTAAGACTCTGTTCATATCAAAGAAATTTCTTAATGCCAACTAGGCTCCATTAGTATTTGAAAGGAATAACATAGCAACCAGTAAGATCAACAGTTTCTTAATTTGAAAATAGCTATATAATAACAAATAATGGTCTAGTTTAGTGGTCACTAGGATCCTATCATTACTGTTTGTCATTGTATTCACTATCTGTTGAGCTTGGATCGATACTATTTTTTATTGATTGTAATTATATCATATTGACTAGAATTTACTCAGCAGACCTAATTGTTGCACTATATTATATCGAAAGGGATCAAGAATTATTTATTTCTCCTAAGATATATCTTTGTAAATTATAATTCACATAATTCTATATCAAAGAAAATACTTAGTGACCGCTAAGCTCCATTACTAATTGAAAGGAATGACATAGCATTCATAAGGATCGATAGTTTTTTTATTTGGAAGTAGTGATAGAATAAAAAATCATGATATAGAATAGTGGCTACTAGGCTCATACCAATACCTCTTTTTATTTTAAATACTATCTTTACAAATTTTGATCGGTACTATATTTCATTGATTATAATTGTGTCATATTGGTTGGACTAGCCTTGTCATAGCCTAGTGATGCACTATATACCCCTGAGAGTAAGTGATCTTTATGTGTTTTTTATAAGATATATCATTGCGACATATAAATCACATTGGTTCTTATCGAATAAAATTATAAGTGACCGCTAAGCTGCTTTATTTATTAAAATCAATGACATAATAACCGCTAGGCTCAACAATATCTTAATTTGTAAACAATGATAAAATAAAAATTCATGATATAGTTTAGCGGCCGCTAGGCTCATACTAATGCCTCTTTTCATTGTAAACACTATCTTTACAACTTTGAAGTGCTACCATTTTTTGTTGTTTAAATGCAAAAAACACCTTTTGAGATTTCAAAATTTTCATGCCACATGTTGCTATTTTAGTGGGTACTATTTATATTATAATATCGCGGATTCATATAGTTTTAAAATGTTTTATAATCATTTCTTTATATATAAATTTCATAATAAATGTGTCAATTATAATGTTTTCTAGTTATCAGGTTCAAACTTGCCATGTGGCACAAATGTATTGGATAAATATATTTCATTAGAGCACTACATCCAAAATTATCCAGGTTGATTTTGATAAAAAATAAAAATAAATGTTCCTATACATTTATACAATTTATTTCTTCTATTTTATTACAATATTATATCTTTTGTTTTGTTTTTACTATTTTAAGCTATAACCAATAACAAAAGACGTTTTGAATAGCATTTTTTATATCCCACATATTTTCTTAATGAGCGGTAAATTCAAATTTCGAATTGCGAATTCACCCAAATTTGAGATTATTTGAAATTTGAATATACTCACAAATTCCCCCGTTACTTAATGTTTGGGAAAGTCTAATTCTAAAATTTTCATATCACACACTTTTATATTTTCAAAATTTCTAACGTGGAATGTGTCGAAAAAATTATTAAATACCTAAGAGAACTATTTTTTAGGGTTTCTATTTTTCGATCTTGCAGAAAAGAATCTTGTGAAATCATAGAACAATATAAGAAAGTCATCGATTGCAGGGTTGAGTGTAAGAATCCTGGTCATTTTGGAAAGGGAACAATCATTTAGTAATTATAATCATTTTTTCAAGGAAGGCACACAAAGGATGTTCACAAAGGAGGGAAAAAAAGGGGTTACAGATAAAATCGTGTAGGTAATTAGTTCGATGAAGTAGATGGAGGTTTGAAAGACATCATCAAGCATGAAATAATATTATATCTAAATCAAGTATTTATAAAAAACAGATATTATAGTAAATGTGCACCTTTTTTATTGCAAACTTGTTCATTGGTCGTGTCTTTGATTAGTTCCTGTCTTTTTCACGTCAATACAAACCTATTTTTCCCTACCAAAATGCGCTCGCTGGCACAACTATGCTTATCAATTTTTTTTATCTTGTCAAACTACCTTTTTATTCACTAAAACAAGGATTATGTTTTGCCCTAATGAAATAAAATTTAATCCCTTTTTAGGTCTTGTTTTTATTTCATTTGAATGCTTTCATGTATCCATTATTCTATGTTTGCCTCTAGATATTGTTTTTGTTGAGAAGATAAAGTATAAAACTTAGCATAAGGTAGAAAAAAGGTTCACGCGTGGGAAAAATCCACGTTTAAAGGCGCGGAATGATAACGAAGGAAATGTGCACGAAAGACAAGGAAAAATTTAGGACTTAGCCATTTTCAGGATTACGGGCTATTTTTGGAGATAGCGTGCAGAGCACACAAACCAGATAAAGACTTGTGTGACACGTAAGGGATATTTTTTAAAGAGAGTCTACTAATCACTTTGCATGGTTTGATCTAATAAAAGAATTATTACTACCATTTAACCAGAAGAGATCTATTATTAGCGCACTTGCATGTGTATCTATTATTGTAAAGGCACATGGCTATTTTCAGCATGCGACCTATTTTGAGAATTATGTAAGTGGTGAAGGGAAAGTCCCCACCCTTATAAACATGTAGTGATCTGCATAGCTATTATGAAGTTATGCTTCCAGATCTAATGCATGCATGAACTTAGGGTATTACTTACTGTAAGAAGCTTATGTGTATTTACTGTGTTTAATATAATGGAGTGTATTGACTGATTCAAGGTGTTAAACATGAATAGGACTAGATCTTGCATGGTTAAATTCATTATGGATATTATTTAAATCCATTTCTCTTTAGATCTAGATCTGGAATATGCTCCGTAGAATGCTTATACTATTTATGGATCTAAATGCATCAACTCTTCATCTTGTTAACATCCTATACAAGCAACCCTAAAGAGGGTCCTGGTACCTTTATGTGCTTCGGGTGAGTGCTGAGTCTATGATGAGTGATGTGTCAATGCGCATGGGTTATTTCTAGTAAATTCTAGGTTACATCATTGGTTCCGTTGTTGGGACCTCTTTTTCAGTTATTCTCAGGATGGTTCATGATGAAGACATACTGGTTGACCCTAACAAGTGTTGAGGATTGGATAAAAGATCTAGAAGAAGAATATGCATGAAGGTTCAACACCGGATCTGAGTTTAACGCATGTGCATGGGTGGAAAAAAATCTATTTGATAGTTTGTATGAGAGCTTCTTTGCTATTTTTTCTGGTAGAAATGTATGAGTGGTTGGCTGCTTACGTGTTTAAAAGGGATTGGTGGTATCACACACTTTTCTGGACGTAGGAATAATTTCAAGTCCTTTATGATGCTGATATGATTTGGACACGCGTAGTGGATACTTGGTTTCGTGGTGTTCTAAACAACTATATTATGGAGTACTCAATTTCCACTTATTCTTGCCTAGAGGAAGCAGAATTCCATTGTTTACGGTATCCCAGTGGAAATTACTTGTAAGGAATTCCACCGGCGATCAAAATCTTGATGGTGACCCTAAACTTGGAAAGAAAAATGATGGCTAAATAAACTCCACCACATGTGAGGGTGGGAGCAGGTTTGGTGAAATATGGTAGACCTAGCGGTAGAAAGGTAGAGAGAAGAAAGGCATATTAAATATAATGAGACACATGAGAGGGGGATATAGAAGAAGTGAGATGTTGTACAGAAAATGGCGTTGAGGAGAGAGATGAATCACGAAGGATTTGGAGCTCATGAAGGAGTTAAGCTGGAGCATCAGGAACTCCCCCATTTGGGAAATCATGACATGGGGCCCCCCTTGGCCTCATATGGAAGCGTGCTAGCAGAGATAACCTGGGCCATGGGCACACATTTGAATCTACCTGGAAACCTAGCCCTTGCACTTGGTTTTCTAGTATCTAGTATGACAAGTAGTTATCAATCTAATTTAGGTAGTGGGAGAGCATGAGTAAGTCACATAGCAAGTACATCGATGGCAAGGAAAAAATATTTGTTGTTTTTGGAGGTACCTTTACAAGTGCATCATCTTCACATAATTTAAGCACACATAATTTTGGACTCACTTTTGGGAGTGGTAACACTTCACAGACTGTAGGAGTTTGGTTCAGTACTAACATTGGGACACAGGGGAGTACATCTTCTAGTCCACTTCCGGCTACAGGTGGAGGATCAAGAGGTATAGGTAGTTCTAGTTCTGGTGGATATAGTGATTCTGGAGGCAAAGGAAACACATGAGGTTCTGGATCAGGTGGGTAAGGTCCACACCAACCCCAAAATATTTACATGGAGATGTCTCTTCATTTGCTAGAATATAGGAGCATAGAAGATGCTGCTAAACATGTGCACATGTGTGAAATAATGTGGCACACAAAAGGGATTATAGCTTCTGAGTGCAAGGTAAGTCAATTTTCCACTACGTTATAAGGATGCGGACACAGCTGGTACAATAATTTTGACCTTGATCAGACTTGCGTAGACTATGCATCATTAAAAGATGCTTTCCTTACAGATTTCTATATCCCTGAGTTTGAGCAGAAGAGCATAAGCGCACTAAAGGATATTAAGCAAGGCACTACTGAGAGTTTCAGGGAGTATAATGCCCATTTCAAAAAACTTTTATCTAATCTTTCTTATGATATTAATGTAAGCCAACATGCACAATGGTTTGTTGGAGGTCTGATCACACCTTTTAGAAGGGCTTTGTCACATAAGACATGCACTGATCTGCATGAAGCACTTGAAGAAGATTTTTGCGTTGAGGCAGTCGGGAGTATAAAAACTAGAGTCAGTCTGTTCTTGGAGGTAAAGATTATGGCTATGGTGAAGCAGTTGGAGAAACTATCGGAAATTTCAACACATGAGATGTGCACGAGGATTTGCTGTACAAATTGTGAAGTAGAGGGGCACACCAAGGATAGTTGTGTCCACAGATCAGTACGTTCATTATTACTAGACTCTTAGATATGTCATTTGAAGCATGATGCTAGCTACTACCCATTATTGTAATGTGTAATAAGGAAGAACGTCACTTGCTATTGTAAAATTTACAGGTCCATGAATCATGATACAGAAGACTGCAGACTGATTGGTTAGATCCATGATGCTATAGATGTTGGTGTATGATAGATGAGAGTATCAGATAACTCTAAAGGTATGAATGAGAATTAGGATCAGGATCACAATCAAGCGTGATTTGATCAGAATGAGGGGTGCTAGGATGGAGGATGTGGTAGAGGTCGAGGATACCATGGTGGATTCGGAGGCTAAGGATATGGTGGTGGACGAGGAGTGTTTCCTCACAGAACATGTTATACATGTGGATCTCCTAACCACTATAGGTGCGAATGTCCTCAGAATATTACATGTTCCTTTTATGGAAAGAATCATAGTTATGGGGAATGCCTGAACTTATATGAGCACCTTAGTAAGTAGAATAAAGAAGAAAACAAAGGTGTAGGGATGGCTAGAATACAACACGCTATGGAAAATCAGTGGATGCCCAAGTTGGAACCAGAATCTGAGGTATTTCCTATAAAGATCACTACCCACGCTGAAGTGGCACACACCAAAGAAGCATTGTCAGCAAAAGCCTACCATCACTAAGGAGGAGGTTATACATGTATGGTACCCATATCCTTTCTATCAGAAGAAGTTTTATCAGGAAACCATGGAGGTACTCAGAAATATTCAGGGTGAAATACAATTTTTAAAGGAGCAATCACGGAAGATGGAGTAAAAGAGAAAGCAGTAGAGATGGTCCACTATCCAATATTGATGACTTGAAGGAGGTGTGAAAAATGTTGCTCCAGGAGAATATCATTCCATTGTTATGGAATTCGATAAATGGAAACACTCTACGCGTAAGTATTGATACTGGAAAGTAGATTCTGCATGCAAATCTTCCCCCCCTCATGGCTTAGACTATGACAAGGAGTACACTCTTGAATGTTGTTGTAGATGGATGGATTTTGAGTAATATTTTGATTGATGACAGGTGTGGAAGTCAATGTGATTACTTTATATGTATGGGTACAAATGGGGAGACCCCCATTACAGCCATCTTTGAATGCATTTTTTATGGCTAATCGAGACCAAGCCCACCCCTATTGGATTTTTAAAAGATGCATATCCATTACTAATACAAGGGGGCAAGTTCACATGGGGGACTTTGAGGTTTTGGCACTTGCAAAAGTAGACAAGCTTCCCAGATCTACTTGGGCACCCTTGGTTTTATGTAAATAATGTTGATGTTCAGTTCAACAAGGGTTATATTAGTTTTGAGAACAAGGAGGAAAGGGTTATTATCCCTTTAACAAATGGAAAGTGTGCTGCCCTATGTTGATCCTTTGAGTTAGGAGGATATCTGAATAGGATTTATGTATGTGCCATCGTTCGGGACCTAGAAGTGCTCGATCCATCTAAAGAAGGGGTCCTTCAATGGGAAGATGCACAATCTATTACCGATACATACAAGTGTTACTTGTGATAATTGGGCTTGTGGTACTTATGAGTTGGTAGGTTACAAAGTAAGAATCACATTTGTGTGGAATAGTAGACCTCATTGTATCAAGAGAATAGGTAACAACTCGGTACCTTGATATACTGGAGAAGGAGATCCTATGGTATTTCTTCACACCATGGAGGAATAGTGGATAGACTAGTTGGAGAGATGGAATATGCTAACATATACCCTATGTAGGACAGCAACATGCTAGTGGGTGGTTCAAAGGGATAATCTTGTAGGACGGAATGAAATAAGGTTTGCTCTTTCTACTTGGTTTTCCAAGATCAATGCACCTACTCAAATATACTCTTATGATAGTAATCAACCTATTCAGCACCACATTTAGCAGTGTGAGAGACTCTGGACAGAGGGGCAGGAATATTTACCACCTTCACTCTAGGTGCACAAATTTTATTCCACTTTACAAGGCTACATGCATTCTTGGTATGTGTATGTGGAAATCTATAGAGAGACTGTAAATTGGTAGTATTTGATTACAGGAATGATCCAGAATTTTGACTACTTCTCTACTACACCTCTAGTAGAAGACGCGTTAAGGGTTATAAAGTGGTTAACTATGGGAGATAATACCAAAGTGGAAGAACTCATTTAGGATTTATTTGATGGTAATGACTCAAGAGTGTGGTTTGCTGAATAAATAGAGACAGATGCCACACTACTTAAGTGCACTTTCCTTAAGAAATAAAAAGGAAATATGGTTTACTTAGTGGATGATGGAGTAGAAAATATGGATGTAGATCATTCAACAGGTAGGCATGAGGTTTTGGATAGTGCAGATAAGACCATGCTTGCCTATCATGAACCTATAAAAACAAATAAAGTGAACATTGGATCAGAAGCTGAGCCTAAGGAGGCCATAATTGGGGATTATTGGTTTGACTCTAAAGTGTAAAAAATCATTGAGTTACTACGATATTATCAGGACTTATTTCCTAGGGGATACCATGACCTGAAAGGTGTGCATGAATCATTAGGAGAAATGAAGATAAATCTTGAGGAAGGTGTGTCCTCGATTAGGAAGATACCCTACATGATGAAGCCCAACTTACGTGAAAAGGTCAATCAATAAATTGACAAAATGTTGAAGTCTGGAATCAGCAAGCCCCTGGATGAGTCAAAATGGGTTAGCTCATTGTTGATCAGTATAAATAAAGATGTTCGTATTAGGATCTATGTGGACTAGTGGGAGTTGAATGTTGCATGTGTCACAGATCCTTTCTCTACGCCATTCATAGAGGAAATATTAGAAGGCATTGTAGGGCGCGAGATCTATTCCTTTACAAATGGATTCTCTGGGTATCATCAGGTTAGGATTGCACAGGAGGATCAGGAAAAGACTACTTTTGCCACTGAATGGGGAAGTTTTTCCTGTCCTATGATGCCTTTTGGTTTGAAAAATGCACCTGTTGTATTTTCATGCATAGTTTTCCAAGCGTTCAAGGATTTTATTCACAACTTCTTATGGGTTTATTTAGATGATTGGATGGTGTATGGACTTGTTAAAGATCATTGTGACAATTTATTCTTAATGTTTGAAAGATGTTGATAGTTAAGAATCTATTTAAACATCAAGAAGTGTGTATTTGCTACACCATTTGGCACATTGTTAGGGCACATCATCTATAAGGAAGGTTTGTTGGTTGATCCAGCTAAGGTTGTAGTCATCAACCTGAAACAGTGTACCAGTCAAAGTGAAGTGTGTGGATTCTTAGGTCACACTGAGTATTATAGAAAATTTATTAAAGGGCATGCTAAGGTCGTCACATCCTTGGAGGAGTTACTAAAAGGAAAGGGGACATTCTATTGGGGGGAACCGCAGCAACGTGCATTTGAGACATTGAAGGATAAACTTACTATGGCACCTATTATGTGCTTTCCCTCGTGGGTTCAACAATTTCATGTACATGTGGATGCTTCTGGCATGGCCATTGTCTTGGTGTTAGCTCAGCCTAGAGAAGGTATTATAGATCATCCTATCTATTTTGCTAGTAGAAATTTGACTCATGTATAACAGAAATATACAACTACAGAGTGTGAAGATTTGTCAATGTTCTATGCACTACATAAATTCAGATAGTACCTGTTAGTAACACCATTTGTATTCTATATCAATCACATGGCATTGAATTATTTAGTAAACAATATTTTTTTACAGGGGCACATATACCGATGGGTACTCTTATTCCAAGAATTTGAATTTACAGTTGTGGTAAAATCAAGGAAAAGTAATTTTAAACCAAACCATTTATCCATAATACAATCGGGAGAGGACGCGCATGTAATTGAAGATATCGTGCCTGATGCACAATTATACCAGTTACAACATGCGCCATCAGAATTAAAGGAAATTGTTTTCTTTCTACGTATAAGTATGGTGCCAGAAGGAATGAAATCCTTAGAGAAGAAACAACTTGCCATTCACGCGGCACCATTTATGTTGATTAGCGGTGACCTATACAAGTTAGGCTGAGATGAAGTATTGCGCCGATGGGTACTACAACATGATCACACATATATCATGGAAGAGGCTCATGGTGGTATTGCAGGTGGGCACTATGTAGGTGATGCCACTACACACAAGATTCTACTCACTAGATTATGGTGGTAGACCCTTTATAAGGATTGTAAGGCATATTGCAAGGACTGTGATCACTGTCATCATGTTGGAAAACCAATGCAAAGAGATGAAATGCCTTTAAGACCTATTCCTAGTCATAATTGTTTGAGAAATGGGCTATAGATTTTTTGGTTCCTATTTCATCATCTACGCGTAGGACTGGATCATGCCATATCATCACTTACACAGATTATCTATCAAGGTGGGTAGAAGGAACACCTATTAAGGATTGTATAACAACTACACTAGCCAGCTTTCTATGGGAAAATATTATTACAAGGTATGGATGCCCATTGAGTTTGACTAGTGATAGGGGCACACAATTTTTGAATGAGACAATCAGAATTCTATTAGATGAGTTCATGATTGCACACCATAAAACTACACAGTATCATCCTCAGGAAAATGGGACTGTTGAGGATTTAAACAAGATTTTGAGCTAGACATTGACAAAAATTGTGATGTTGGAAGAAAATATTAGGATGATAAATTTCATGTCATGCTTTGGGTGTATAGAAAAAACATACAAGTGGTTAAACAAGCCCACACCCTTTTAATTGGTGTTTAGCGTAGAAGCAGTTCTTCCTATGGAATTCATGTTACCTTCTTTGAGTATTATGCATGCTAGAGGTCGAGCTGATGAACAAGCATTAGAAGAATGAATTGAAAAGTTGATTAAGTTTGATGAGTGACGAGCAATAGCACGCTAGAGTCAGATGCAAGAAAAATCCAGGTAGAAAGCATGGCATGACATGTACATCAGGGGAAAAAATATTGAGATAGGAAATATGGTGCTTCTTTATTATTCTAAGTTTTTGTGCCATCCAGGAAAACTTAAAGTACATTAGTTAGGACCATATGCTACATACCTGAAATAGGCACTTGTTAGTTAGAGGAACTTGATGGAATATAATTACCCAGTTACTTCAACGGGAATAGACTGAAGCCCTACTATAAATAATACTTCTTGGTGTTTGTAATAAGGAAGTGTTGTCATTTAGATTAGGTTTCCAATTATGTATTTCCTTCTTCATCGTTATGCTTTGTCAATTAATTGGTGTTTTGTGCAATAAGAATGTTTGCATGCTAGAACCTCATTACTGTTTGAAGAATTTTTATGTGCAAAGGAATACACATACCATTTGTGTGGGGTGGCTATTAAAAAATGGGTACACATAAAAAAAATGCTATAGGTGTTATTCTAGTTTGGAAAGTTGATGGAAAGAAGATTGATTTCGAACAAGGACCATAGATAGGGATAAATTAAGGAATAGTATAACATGAGGTAACCAACGTCCGTGGAGACTACCAAGAGAAGGAGCAGTGGCGAGGTACTCAAGCGCATGGAAGCACACTGAAGAGAAGTCTGTAGCCAGAAGGTTATAGCTAAGGTGCAAAGATGTACTGCATGGAAATTGTGAAAATTATCATTTAATGAGAGGATTGTTGGTAGGTGAAGTAGTAATAAATGCACCAAATTTTTGAAAATCTATATAAGGACATGATGCGAGTTCATTTTTAGCATTTTGATCACAAGAATTTGAATGAGCTAAGTGTGACTAAGATGAGTAAAGATTATTAAGGTGTGATGAGTGTGAAACTAGATGTGGAGAGAAGATTTATGCACAGGAGAATCTTGCATCCCCATTGGGGAAGGGTTTGAGTGAAGCATATGCACTAAAAGAAAGCTAGGGCATGTAGTTTCAAACTAGGGCATGCAGACTCAAGCTAGGGTTTGGATTTGTTCACTACAGAAGATAGAAACTTGAGATTTGACGATGGCACCAAAGAAAGCACCTGCTGCAAGAGCCAGAAAAAAGAAGGAGAAATTTGAAGCTTAACGAGGAGGTGGAGGAGTCTTAAAAGAGCACACTTGGAACTCTTATACCACCAAAGGATGTGGAAGAACCCAAAGATGAATAAATTAAGGATGAAGTAGAAGGAGTAAAGAAGCTAGGAGAAATAGGAAAAGATATTGCTCAGGACATAGAAGCTCTAACTCCAAACCTTGGCACTCAAGTTCCTAAGGGGCCAAGAACAAAAAGGGCAAGTGGGAATATGTTACACTAATCATGGGCTATGAAGAATACATAAGTAATATTTTCTACGCCTAGTTCCAGAATACAGTGTGCCTCAAGGACTTTAATGGATGGGAGTTGATGGACCCTGACATGGCAACAACGAGCATAAGGAAACGTTTTTTGTGGTCCATGCAAACACATATGGTCGAGCCTAAGTTTGATGTATGTGAAGAGTCTTATGTCAAGAAGAATGAAAAAGGCACCACATAATAGACACATAACCATCAAACCCATGGTTATGTGTGACGAATAGGTGAGTAATGCCTTGGTGAAGGTATCTACAGAGTTGGGGCGTAGGAATGTGGATAAGGATGCAACTATTAGAGTGATAAGAGAAGATATCAAAGATAAATATTTAGAAATAGCACATCTGAAAGGAGAAAATGACCTAGAGAAAAATAAAAATAGGGTTCTCATCAGCATAGCAGAGGAGATTGGTGATCATGTCCTGCAAGCAAGACAGCACTTGGAGCCAAAGGTACCTAAAAAGTTCCCTTCGGCTATGCATTATGTGTGTACCTTAGTTGATTTGGTTCTTGTGGATGAACCAGTTCAAATTCTAGAACCAAAGGACCCTAAGAAGGAAGTAGAGAGAGAAAGGGCTTAAGTGGTTAGAAATATTTCATCTTATGAAGCATTACTCCAAACCTTACAAGAGGAGGTGAAGAAATAAAACCAGACATTGAATATATGTGCATCTCCAGAGGCAGTTATAAGAATCAGGACCATGGTAAAAGATAATGAAGTCCTTAAGGCCATGAAGGATGAGACTTTTGGGTGCACAGAGAGATTAGTGTTAGTAAATTAAAAGTGTGAGGCCCTTCCAGCCACAGAAAACCCCCATAAAGACAGGAAGGATGAAATTGGAAAGCTTATAACCCAAAAGAAGGATATTCTATAAGGAAGGGTGACTGCAATGTCTAGCATTTTTATAGTATTCCAGAACAAGAAGGAAGAGATTGCACAAGAAGAGTTAGACTCTATTGTATTAGATATTCTCGAAAAGGCAAAAGTCGCGCTAAGTGATTGGCAAACTTGAGAGGTTGAAGTCAGAGAAGAATATCCGAAGTTAATTCTTCTATTTGAAACAGAGGATATTGCAGGGTGAAAATTCATTCTTTTTACAATTAATTCTTTAATTTAAATTCATTCCATTCCTTATACTTTATTCTTTAGATATCAAGAGGCAACCATTGTCGGGGTGGAAATGCAGTTTTTTGTAGGGTAATGTTGAGAAAACAAAGTATGATACCTAGAAGAAGGCGCACAGAAGGTTCAAGTGTGTGAACAAGGTATGTTCAAAGGCACAAAAGGATATGGAAGGAAACACATGCGAAAGACAATGACATATTTAGGACTTAGCCATTTTTAGGATTACGTGCTATTTTTGGAGATAGCGTGCAGAGCACACAAACCGGATAAAGAGTTGCACGACACACATAGGCTAATTTTGGAAGATCGTCTACTAAGCGCTTTACATGGGTTCAAGTTAATAATATAATTATTACTATTGGTTAATGAGAAGATATCTATTATTAGCAAACTTGCATATGTGTCTATTATTGTAAAGGCACATGGTTATTTTCAGCATGTGGCCTATTTTGCGAATTATGTAAGTGGTGAAGGGAAAGTCCCAACACTTATAAATATGTAGTGATTTGCATAGTATAGGAGGACTGGATATGATTTATTATGAAGTTATGCTGCTAGATCTGATGCGTGCATAAGGTTATGATATTGAATATTGTAAGAAGCTTCTATGTATTTATTGTGTTTAATATAATGGAGTGTATTGACTGATTCAAGGAATTAAACATGAATATAACTAGATATTGCATGGTTGAATTCATTATGGCTATTTTTTAAATCCATTTCTCTTTAGATCTAGATTTGGAATATGCTCTGTAGAATGTTTATACTATTTATGGATCTGAATGCATCAACTCTTCATCTTACTAACATCTTACACAAGCAACCCTTAAGAGGGGCCTGATACCTTTGCACACTTCGGGTGAGTGCTTAGTATAGGTTGAGTGATGTGCAAGTGCGCTTAGGTTATTTCTAGTAAATTCTAGGCTGCATCAAGCTCTTTAGATATACGTCATTCTTTGTCTCTCTCTGGATTGTTTTTTCCTGATAATGATGGCATGTCACGTAATAATTGGTTTTTAAAATTGTAATGGTTTCCGAGACTTAAAGTATTGTTTAAATATTCCTAACGAATACCTTTTCTACTTTTTATTATGATGATAGAAATAACCCGATGTAATTTTTATTAGACATTGTTTATATGGTTGTCGCGTTGAATTTATGAGAAGATATTCGAGGTTAACAAAATGCTTTAAAAATATAGAATCATATTAATGTTTTAATTGTATGATAATTTTTTGTACAATTGAAGGTAAACATATTATATACACACATAAATTTTATCAAAATAATATTTTAATCACTATGTATTTAAATTTATATTTCCTTTTCCACCCGCCAAGCCATGACAAAAAATCACATGGCTTTGTAGTAATTAGGATATAACTCTTTTAAAACAATATTCTTAATATGCCACATATTATAGGTAAAAGATAGAATGATGTCATATATATTAATTCATGATTCTACACGTATTTCTATGTATCTAAATGGAAAATCCAAATTTATTTGTTATATTTTATATGTTTTCAATTTGATTTCTCCTATCGGAATACAATCAATCAAGAAAAAGTTGTATAGCCTAGCGGACACTAGGCTATAATTCTCTTTTGAAGAAAAAATGTTTAAATCTCGGTGATAATAAAAATCTATGTATAATTGTATAGCACATATAAGGTTAATGTTTAGATCTTAGTGGTCACAATTTAAAGCCTTGATCAAATAAGACAAATGAATTATTTATTATGAAAACCATATCTGTATAAATTAATTGAATTTACATTTTCGATTTAAGAATTTGTAGTAATATTTTTTGAGATTAGCAGCTACTAGGCTATGCCACCAAATAATATTTGGAGCTTAGCATCCACTAGGAAATTTCATCGAATAATATTTGGAGCCATGTGGTGGTTATTACTTAAAAAAAAATATTAAAATATTATGATCTTAGCGGCCACTCAGATATGTCACAACATATTATTTGGAGATTACAATTGATATGCATGGCAACAAAATAATATCTAAAACATTATGGTTCTTAACATTTAACACGTTAAGGAATTATATTCTTAGCTTAGCGTCCACTAGGTTATGCTGCAACATATTATTTGGATATTGGTTGTCGCTAGGATTTAACAAAAAAAAGAAAGATATTGCGAGCTTAGCGGCTGCTAGGGCATATTACAATACCATATTTGTAGCTTAGAAATCGCTAGGAAGTTATAGATATTTTTAACATTAAGGTTGGTAAGACACTACCACAACACAAAAGTTGGAACATAGCAGTCGCTAAGATTTTAAAAAATAAAGGGGTAAGTGCACCAAGTTGGGGGGCCAAAAGAGGGTCTTAAGTGGACACATTTTTCTGGAAAAAAAAAAACTTCAACTTGTACGATTTTTTGAAATAGTTACACTCAAAATTGGAAGATGTTGTAGAAATATGAATCGTAGAATTTTGAGTCTAATTTCTAAGCTACTAAATACCAACAGATGCTCCTATTTTTGTTAAAAAACATAATAGAGTGACTTTCATGCCCCCCACCATTTTTTGAGCACCATTTAGTATTTTTGAAAACCCTTTGGTAGAAAGATAGCTAGGAGCACCTAGTTTGGGCTCCATTTTTTAATAGATTTTTTTAGTGAATATTTTTTAATTTATGATTTTTCTAGTAAAAAAATTTATGTTTTGAAAAATAATGGAGCTTCGACCGTGCCCCTCCTAACTACCTCAAAAAATATTGAAAATTAGATTTTTTTTGAATATGTATAGAATTATGCCTAGTTTTGGCTAGTATAATTTTTTAAAAATTTTGATCACCCAAAAAAAAGATACACCATGAAAGATAGACATATTTACACTTCAAAAAATAGCTATAAAAATGCATAGTTAGAAAATAAATAATATGGAAACCTTATATTAGTCAGAAAATTTGAAAAAATATTTTTTTAGAAAGAAGATACTCTACTCTACATTGTGGTATAATTTTTAAAAAATGGATCGATTGTTTCATTTTGATTTATCATAGAGGAAGTGGCATTTTTATATTTTCTTGTAAAAATACGTTGTTTGCAGTGTTTGTGCAGGTCCATGCCTTAGGGTTGGGGATCCAAACTGGATCCCAAGCCTTGAGGCATGGCTTGAGAAAAGAGAAAATGCAAAATGCGCATGCGTTATAATGCGTATGCATTCTGTGTAGTATAAACATTATGTATACTTTTTGACATGCTTCTATATACATAAGTATAAGTTTTAGTTTTTCATTTATTATTATTTATATTTTATTATTTCTTATACTTTAAAAAGTGTATTTATGTAAATATAAGAAATTAGGGTCACTCTGCACCTTATGGAATTAGTTTCACAGCTCCATGAATCATGGTTTAGGAGATAGTTTTTTAAAGTATAATTTGGTCAGTACGTAGGTAATTTTTAGGATTTCAACATTCAGCCTAAATTTTTTAGCATTTAACTTCTGCAATCGAAACCCTAAACCATAGGCCATAAACCTAAACACTAAACTATAAACCTTGATCCCTAAACCCTAAACCTTAAACATTTAGCCCTTACCCATGAGCCCTAAACCATGAGCCTTAAGCCCTAAACCCTAAGCCATAAGCCCTAAACCCTAAAACCTAAACCATGAATCATGAGCCCTTTATGCTAAACCCTAAACCCTGAGCTGTAAAAACTAAATCCTAAACCCTAAACCCTAACCCCTAAACCCTAAACCTTAAACACTGAATCCTAAACCCTAAACCCTAAGCCTTGAACCCTACACCCTTATCCATGATCCCTTAAATCTAAACCATAAACCCTAGACCATATACCCTAAAACCTAAACCCTAAACTCTAAACCCTAAACCCTGAGCCCTAAACCATAAACCTTAAACCTTAATCCATAAGCATTGAATCATAAACCCTAAACCCTGAACCTCGAACCATAAACCCTAAAACCTGAACTGTAAACCATAAACCCTTATCCCTAAACACTTAATCATTAACCTAAAACCCTAAACCCTAAACCCTAAATCCTTAACCTCGATCTGTAAACCATAACCGTAAACACAAAACCCTAAACCATAAACCATAAACCTAAAACCTAAATCCTAAACCATAACCCTAAACCTTGAACCCTGAACCCTAAAACTTAAAACCTAAACCATGAGTCCTAAATCCTAAACCCTAAACCCCAAACCATATTTCATCAATATTTCCTAGTCTCATGCCTAGAACCATCATTGAGTTTGCTTATAGAACTACCTTGTTTATGAGAGGTGGGACAAGTAACTAAATGGATATGACATCTACCTTGTTCCTTATAATGCATATATTACACATCTCTTCCAAACTTGTTTCTCCCCACATATACTTGCGCTCTTGAATGTAAATTTATTCACACTCTGAAACAAATTTCACAATTCTCATATTTCTGTGTATGGTATTATGCAAGCCAGGATGACCCATTAGAAACTAGAAAAAATAACCATCACAACAAAAAAAATAATCTTAAAGGAAACAAAAGAAACATAGAGAATATATCAATGCAGAGGTGTAGGATCATACTTGAATTTCCTGTAGTATCCTCTCTTGCAGAGAAAGATAAAGTTCAAGTGTTCTACTGGAATGGATAATAAATTTGAGAGAACTTCCTAAAGTGTTCAAAATAAGAATAGAAACAGGGGAATGACTAAGAACACTAAGGGGTTATCAATCGCCTACTAAATCTTTCTTATTTAGTTCTAAATGGGAGTTACCTGGCCCACGACTTAGTGTCCTTCCAATTTTTTGATAATTTCTTATATTATAAACCCTTGGATGTTTTCAAAATCCCCTGAACAAAAAGATAGGGGTATTCATCAATCCTAGTCAAGGGTGTGATGTGATTTCAAAGCAACTTGAAATTCATATAGATTTAGAGGTCATAATACAAATTTACAAATATCTCTATCATTATAAATGGAAGCCAAGTAACAGTGTCTCCCTGTACATCCAAGGATTAAGGACTACTGGGGTCTTTAGAAGGATTGTTCAATCAGGAATATGACATTTCCCTCATTCAAAATATCAACAAATGAAAAATATAAAATGTTGATGACTCTCTTTGAATGTTCTACCTACAAATTCGATGAACCATGAACTCTGTGACCTAAACCATTAACCCTCAACCATGATACCTAAACCCTAAACTATAAACCCTAAACCCTAAAACCAAAATAATAAATCCTAAACCCTAAATACTAAATAATAAACCCTAAAACCTAAACCCTAAACCCATAACCCTAAACCCTTGACGCTAGACCTTATACCCTAAGCCATAAGCCCTAAAACCTAAATACTAAATCCAAAGCCCCGAGCTCTAACCCCCAAACCTTAAACTAGTAACTCTGAACCCTAAACCTTAAGCCATAAACCATGAACCATGAAACCTAAACCCTAATCCCTAAACCATAAACTTTAAACCTTAAGCCTTGAACCTTACACCCTAATGCTTGATCCCTAAACCCTAAACCTTAAACCCTGACCCTTAAACCCTAAATATAGAGAACTGATCTCTAACCCCTAAACCTTAAACCCATAACAAACCCCTAAAAATTAAACCCATAACTCTGAACCCTAAGTTCTAAACCTTAAACCATGCACCCTAACCCCTAAACCCTAAACCCTGAGCACTGAGCCCTAAACCATAAACCCTAAACCTTAAGGCCTAAATGTTAAATACTAAAGGTCCTTAAACCTTAAACCCTAAACCATAAAAATTAAATCATAAAACCTAAACTCTAAACCCCAAGCACTAAATCCTAAACCCTAAACCCTAAGTTGTAAACTCTAAACCCTAAGCCCTAAACACTAAACCCTAAACCCTAAACTCTATGACCTAAACCCTTAACCCTAAAACCTAAACTCTAAACCTCGAGCCTTAAACCATAAACCTTGAACCCTTTTCTCTAAACCCTGAACCCTGACCTTTAAACCTTAAACCCTAACTCCTAAACCCTAAACCCTAAATCCTCAACCATAAACCTTAAACCATGAGCCCTAAACCCAAAACCCAAAACCATAAACCCTAAACTCTAAGCCCTATATCCTAAACCCTAAACCCTAAAACCTAAACCCTAACCCCTAAACCCTAAACCTTGAGCCCTAAACCCTAAACCCTAATCCCTGAACCCTAGGCCCTAAGCCATAAACCCTAAGCCAAAACCCTAAAATCTAAACCCTTAGCCCTAAACCCTGAACCCTCAACTCTGAACCCTAAACACTCAACCCTCAATCCTGATCCCTAAACCCCAAACCCCAAACCCTGACCTTTAAACCTTAAACCTTAACTCCTAAACCCTAAACCCTAAACCCTAAATTGTTAACCCTAAACCCTATAAACTAAACCATGAACCCTAAACCATGGATCCTCAACTCTCAACCCTAAATCCTAAAACCTCAACCTTGATCCCTAAACCCTAAACCCTAAACCTTGAGCCATACACCCTAAACCCTCAACATTGACCCCTAAACCCTAAACCTCAAACCTTGAGACTTAAACCCTAAACCCCAAACCCTTATCTCTCAACTCTTAACCCTGAACCATAAACCCTAAACCATGAACCTTGAGCCCTGAGTCCTAAACCCTAAAATATGAACTATGAGCCTTAAACACTAAACCTTAAACCCTAAAATCTAAACCTTTAGTCATAAACCCTTAGCCCTAAACCCTAAACCTTGAGCCCTAAATCCTAAACCTTAAATCGTAAACCCTCACCCAAAAGAAAGTCCTAAAAATATCATTCAATGTGTTTCACTGTGTAGGGAATAGTGTTTAAGGTGATCGATCGACTCATTTAGTTTTTATGAGAGACTACTTCCTTTGAAGGCCTAAAAAGGCATTTTTGGCCATTTTGTAATTAATTGAACACCCTTTAGAACAAGCTAAAATGAGCTAGTCATGTCACCGAGTTATCAAGGACCATTATTTGTGAAGTATTAAGGCATCATTTGTCTCCATAAGAGACATATGAGCAAAAGCATGTATGAGAATCATGAATTTGATTCCATGAAAGGATGCTTTTAGAGCTAGGAAAGGTGAGGTGATGATCTTTATATGGAGCACCATGTTTCTAAGAATGAGAAATCATCTGAGTTCACTTCATGTAATTTACTTGGTATTATTCATAACAACTTATTCAACACCTAGTAGTGTTATCACACCTTAAGGAGGAGGCACATTACAATCACCTCATTTTGGCCATAGGACAGGAATCTCATTCAGAGAACAATCCTCTATCTACAAAGTGAGGATCTCTTTTTAGTAAGAAGTAGACAAACATCATAGAGTTATTCATGGTCACTAAAGTGAATTATGGACCAAATTTAAAAATTAGTACCAATTCAAGCAATGGTAGGGCCAAAATCCATTTTAGAAGGTCAAAAAACCTAAAAAATGACTATATTCTTTCCCAAAACAAAGAATGACTACAATATATATGCCCTAAATTTTTTAGGTCATTTGCAGAAATCCTAAAAAATGAGTAAGTACTGACCAGATTAGCTTTTGAAAAACTATCTTCTAGATTATAATTGTTGGAGCTATGAGACCACTTCCATAAGGTGCAGAGTGACCCTAATTTCTTATATTTACTAAAATAAATTTAAATTATAAGAAATAATAAAAGAAATATTATACTTGAACATTTATTTCTGTAAGTACAAACCACCAAAACACATATGCATGGTCCATACTACACAAAACACATACGGGTTATAATGCGTACATGTTTTGACTTGTTTGAAACACATTTCAAATAAGTCAAAACATGTTATAATGGGTACACGTTATACATTCGGTGATTCCCGAACCAAACAAATTAAAATGTGAGCGTGGTTTAGCAAAACGCGTACGCATTTTGCTTTTTTTCAGATTCTTGTCCGCTTTTTGGCCCCCCAACTTCGTGTACTTATCCTAAGATATTTCAAGACTAGAGTTTGTTAGGTATTTCCACAACATATTATTGGGAGCTTAGCGGTCAATAGGATTTCACAAATTAAATTAAAGTAATATGAAATTAGAGGCTACTATGTACTGTCATACCATAATATTTAGAAAAATCTTTCAACATGATTTAACAATTTAAATGAAATCAATTTGAGCTTTGTGGCCATTAGTATTTAAAACAATATATTAATTTACTCTTAGTGCTCGTTAGGATTTAACACATAATATTTGGAGCATATTAGTCATAAGGATTTAACACATTAAATTAATATTGTAGGATCCTAGAGGCCACTAGGATATGCCTAATCATAATATTTGGAGGTTATCGGTGGTATACTTTAACAAATCAAATTAACATATTTTGAGCTGCTTGACATCTAGGTGTTTCCGCAATATATTATTTTGAGCTTTGATGTAACTAGAATTTAACAAGTCAAAGAATGATATTTTTAGCTTAGCATCTGCTAGGTTATGTCGCAACATATTATTTGAAGATTTGTTGTCTTTAGGATTCAACAAAAAACAAGTAATATATTGCGAGCTTAGCGACCACTATAATATGCCAAAATAACATATTATGAGCTTAGTAATCACTAGTCATTTATAGATATTTTGAATGTTTACGTGATAAGACACTACCACAACATAATAGTTGGAACATATCGGTCACTAAGATTTAACAAAATAAAGTAAGATATTTCGAGACTAGCGTCTGCTAGGTATTGCCGCAACATATTATTGGGACCTTAGGGGTCACCAGGATTTCACAAATCAAATTAAGGTAGTATGAAAAGAGTGGCTACTACGTTCTACCACAATATAATATTTAGAGAAATTCCTTCTACAAGATTATAACAATTTAAATGAAATTAATTTCAGCTTCATGGCTACTAGTCTTTACAATGATATAATAATTTAATCTTAGCGTTCGTTAGGGTTTAATGCATAATATTTGGAGCATATTAGTCGTAAGGATTTAATACATTAAATTAAGATTCTAAGAGCCTAGCAGCCGCTAGGATATGATTAATCATAATATTTTGAGGTTATCATTGGTATGCTTTAACAAATCAAATTAACATATTTTGACCAACTCGACATATATGTGCTTTCACAATATAATATTTCAAGCTTAGGTGTTGCTAGAATTTAACAAGTCAAAGAATGATATTTTTAGCTTAGTGTCTGATAGCTTATGTTGCAACATAGTATTTGAAGATTAGATATCACTAGGATTTAAATAAAAACAAGTAATATATTACGAGCTTAGTGGGCGCTAGGTTATGCCACAATAACATATTTTGAGCTTATTGATCGCTAGTCATTTATGGATATTTTGAAATTTTATGGCGCTAAGACACTACCAACAACATAATAGTTGGATCATACAATTGGTTGCAAATATTTAACAAAATAAAGTAATATATTTCAAGACTTGCATCTGCTAGGTATTTCCGCAACATATTATTTGGAGCTTAGCGGGTGCTAGGATTTCAAAAATTAATTAAGGTAGTATGAAATTAGCGACCACTACGTACTGCCACAACATAATATTTAGACAAGATTTAAAAATTTAAATGAAATTAATTTGACCTACGTGGCCGCTATTCATTACAACGATGTAATAATTTAAGATTAGCATTTGTTAGGATTTAACGTATAATATTTTGAGCATGGTGGTTGTCAGGATTTACCACATGAAAATTAAGATTCCAGGAGCCTAACGGTCGCTAGGATATGCTTAATCATAATATTTTGAGGTTATTGGTGATATGCTTTAACAAATCAACTTAAAATTTTGTGATATACTTGGTATTTAGGTGCTTCCACAATATAATATTTCAAGCTTAGATGTAGCTAGTATTTAACAAGTCAAAGAATGATATGTTTAGCTTAGCGTCCACTAGCTTATGTTGTAACACATTATTTGAAGATTTTTTGTCGCTCAGATTTAACAAAAATAAAGTAAGATATTGTGATCTTAGTGGCCACAAGGTTATGCCACAATAACATATTTTGAGCTTATCGATCGCTAGTCGTTTATGGATATTTTGAACTTTTGTGTTGCTAAGACACTACCAAAATATAATAGTTTGAACATATCGATCACTAAGATTTAACAAAATAAAGTAAGATATCTCAAGACTTACATCCATTAGGTATTTTTGCAACATATTATTTGGAGCTTAGAAGGTGCTAGGATTTCAAAAATATAATTAAGATAGTATGAAATTAGTGACCACTACATACTGCCACAACATAATATTTAGAGAAAATATTTCAACATGATTTAACAAGTTAAATGAAATTAATTTGAGCTTTGTGGCCGCTATTCATCACAACGATGTAATAATTTAAGCTTAACGTTCATTAGGATTTAACGCATAATATTTTGAGAATGGAGGATGTCAGGATTTACCACATCAAATTAAGATTCTAGGAGCCTAATGACCACTAGGATATGCTTAATCATAATATTTGGAAGTTATCGATGATATGTTTTAACAAATCAACTTAACATGTTGTGAGATACTCGGTATTTAGGTGCTTCCACTATAGAATATTTTGAGCTTAGATGTAGCTATCATTTAACAAGAAAAATAATGATATTTTTAGCTTAGCATCCGCTAGCTTATGTTGTAACACATTATTTGAAGATTTTTTGTGGCTCAAATTTAACAAAAATAAATTAAGATATTGTGAGCTTAGTGGGCTCTAGGTTATGCCACAATAACATATTATAATCTTATTGATCACTAGTCATTTATGAATATTTTATAATTTTACGCCACTAAGACACTACCGAAACATAATAGTTTGAACATAGCGGTTGCTAAGATTAAAAAAAATAAAGTAAAATATTTCAAGACTAGCGTCCGTTAGGTATTTCCGCAACATATTATTTGGATCTTAGCAGTCGTTAGGATTTCACAAATTTAATTAAGGTAGTATGAAATTAGTGGCTTCTACCTACTACCACATCATAATATTTAGAGAAAATCTTTGAATAGGATGATTTAAAATTTAAAGGAAATTAATTTGTGCTTCACAACCTCTAGTCTTTATATCGATATAATAATTTATGCTTAGCATTGGTTAGGATTTAACACATAATGTTTTGAGCATGGCGTTCGTCAGGATTTGCCACATCAAATTAATATTCTAAGAGGCCAATGACTACTATGATATGCATAATCATAATATTTGGAGGTTATCAACAATATGCTTTAACAAATCAACATTAACATGTTGTGAGCTACTCAGCGTTTAGGTGCCTCCACAATATAATATTTCGATCTTAGATGTTACTAGCATTTAAAAAGTCAAAGAATGATATTTTTAAGCTTATGCGTTTGCTAGCTTATGTTGCAACATATTATTTGAAGATTTGTTGTATTTAGGATTTAAAAAAAAGAAGTAAGATATTCCAAACTTAGTGGCCACTAGATTATGCCACAATAACATATTATGATCTTAGTGATAACTAGTCATTTACAGATATTTTGAGCATAGTGTGCGCTAGTTTATGCCACAATAACATATTTGGAGCTTAGCGTATCAAAACAACAAATGCATGTTTAGATAAGTATAACATTTGGAATATATACATGAAAATTCAATCAATTATAAATATTCATCTATTTACATGTCATACATATTACAGAGCTTGGCCACTTATCTCAAATACTACAATTTATGATTCATTGTGGTTCTTCCTTAATTATGGGTTGTTGTTGATCTAAGTCGGCAGGAAATGTTTCTTCCTGAGTTTGTTGCTCTTGTTTGGGACCTTTTTTGTCATGTTGATGTCATGCCATCTCAAAATAATCTTTAAAAATCATTAAGATCTCTACTTATCTTTCCTATGTCCACAATCAAGTTTCTATATAGCACATTAGACTTGGCAAGCAAAACCTTTTGAGTAAAAATTATTTTTCTTGCAGTTTGCTTAAGAGTCTCTATTTTTTTTCTTGTGTTTTGGAAACAATATCAATGACATGTGAAGTTTCTTCTTCATTTTCCTTTGTTGTTCTCCTTTGAAAATTAATCAACAATTGCTTAAGTGATGTCACAAACTCTTCATCAGAACCTAAGTTCATTTTTTCCATTAAATACTTCCATGACTGAAGCTTCTACAAAAGTCTCATTTCCTCTCGAAATAATGTCATCAAAATGGAAAGATAATTTTCTTACCTGTTCATTCCATTCCCTTAGTATTTTCTTTGGATAATTAACATATGTCTGACATATACCTAATATTGTCCATGGTCATAATTGAAGGGTCTTTACAAATGTTTTCTTCAATGACCTACCCCATATGTACTAATGTTTTCTATAATGATGTCGTTGCTACAATAATTTTTCGTTCTTTTTTAAGAAGACTTCTTCCTCCTCCTTTTCATCAATGTATTTCTCTATATTATTATACATGCCTGTGCAAAGCCTCTTCTACACAAGAAACTATACCATAAAGAAATGTGGCCTTTAATTGAAGTTTCAATCTCTTTATTTCTAAACATGTACACCTCTCACTAGTTCTATGAATACTTCTGCTAAATCCCTTATCAAAGATTTCAGATATTCCTCATATTGTAACACTTTGGAGCCTTTAGATTTCCATTTCTTTGTAAGAGTGAAGAGGTCTTCTGAAGTTTCATGCCAAACAATGGCTTTCTATGTTGACATCTTCCTTTTGTTAACCTTTTCAAGGTTCCCGTCCTTGGATAGAATTCAATTTTTACTAAGGGATCTCTTGCGTGCCCTACCAATCTATATGTTCTTTGTGGGAAATTACATAGTTGATCTACCTAATATTGTCTCGCTTCATGTGAAATGAAGGGAGAAGATTGAGAGGGTTGCATTGGGGCTGTACTGGCTGAAATTTTAGTTTGCATAGTCTCCTATTCTTCATCTAATGAAATTAAGGAATATGCCAACAAATTTGGAGCTTTATTTGGTGTGGAAAAATACTTCTCAAAACACAAATAGAGAATTAGTTGATGGAGATAAGGAAGCACATTGATTTTATGAATGTTATGAATAGAAAGCTTCCTTTTTCTTTGTAACCTCCTTTTAATTGTTTATCTTAGAGGTGGAACCACCCATGTCTCCTTCATATTATTCTTAACAAGGCTTTCTTCTATTTGGGTAATCCATACCCAATCATTGACATCATGTATGTGTGCATATGATATATTTATGTGTCTCTTAAGTGACTGAAGGTGGTGGGAAACCCTTTTTATTTGATCATATTGCCTCAATGGCTGGTGTTGGGGGAGATGCAATGAATTTTTATGGGCTAATGCAACTTTCAAATCAGGTCACCTCTTAAATTTCCCACATACCATAGTGATTGGGAGGGGGATGTGTTTTAAGCTTCTTCTCTTTGAACTTTCCAGTAATATCATTTTAAATATGATATGCCATCTCTTGTTCTTCCAATTTGTCTAGCACATAATATGGAAAATAAAAAGGAAGTGTAATGATCCTGTCAATCATGATAATTGTATTTTCTTGATAGAGTAATATAGTTCTCATTTTCCTTATTGAAGTGAGGATGTCAATAGGTATTGTTGGTGTCGCCATTTCATCTAATTATTAGTAGAGAGTAAAATACAAACAAGTACATATATCTTGAATATGAGATCTGAACTGATGGGCATACAAGTCTGAATATTGTTCATTTAGATTCAAAGGGCTCGAAGGATCCCATCTTTGATAGAAATGTGAATAGTTTATAACACCATAGACAACATCAAGAAGATAGGAAGCCATTGTAAAATGATTTCTGATTGTCGACGAAATTATTTCTTTGTCTCATTAAATTAAAACTGGGCACTTGACCTAAGGAGGGAATCTTGCCTTGATAAATAATAAAAGAAATCAAAGGGATATAGGAAACATCGACCTGTAGGGATAGAAGAATTTCCATATAGCCTGTTCATGAGGGCCATGCCAATACAGACTCCTGGTCTAAACCTTTTAATAAGGATATTGTTCATATGAAAATTATCATCCATATTATCTAATGGGTCAACAACCCAACTATACAAAATAAATCTTATTCTCCTTTGGAACATCTAGGACTCAAATGTATCAACATTATATAGGGTGTCTGACTTTGGAAGTTTATAATAAATTTTGTATCCATGGCTAACAAAAAAAAGTATTCCTTTTTTCCAAGATTTAGAAAATAAGGCCCACTCCTTGGACTTGGAAAGAATTAGATAGTAAGCGATTAGTTTATTGAAAAGGAAGCACCTCTTGTTTAGCAGAAATTAAATGGATACCAACTCTTTTTATCTCCCTTATGTCTCAGGACCTTAGCACTTGATCTTCTAGTATACCCTTTTCATATATGACATCAACATCAACACTTTCATTTTGTACTGTGGAGAAAATAACTGAGTAATGCTTAAATTCATGATGTAAGGTAGATGGATCAAACACGATATCTCTAATTACTCTGGTGTCCTCGTAGGAATATAAATAAGATCTATACGCTGGGAATTACTAAGTCTCCTGCCATGTTGAAAAATTATAGGTCCACGAATGTTGCATACATCATCAACAGAAACAATTACTGAGATAAATGACATACTTGAATTTATGGAAACATTCATATGTCCCTTATATGAATATTTGGTTAGATTAGAAAATAGTTTCCAAATAAATTAAAGAAGTGTTGATCTTAGCGGTTGCTAGGGTCAAACCTAACTAAATATTTAGATCTTAGTGGTTGTTAGGCATCATTCAAATACTTACTATTAATGTAATGAGAAAAGTGCAAAAATATATGTACCATTGAGGGGTCAATATATACATAGTTTTAATCATAGCGTTCACTAGGAATCACTCACAGTAAAAAATATTAATGCAATGAGAAAACTCTGTCAATAAAAAAACTCTCGAGGCTTCAAGACGTACGTAGTTTTAATGCTAATAGTCGACTAAGTTCAGCCACAATGAAATATTTAGAGATTGTCTGTATCTAGGCATTATTCATAGGACAACTATTATTAGAATGAGATAATTTTTTCCAATATTTGCACTGGTGGGGGGTTAAGATATACATAGTGTTGATCCTAGCGGTCGCTAAGTTCAGCCATAACAAATTATTTAGAGCTTAGCTGTATCTAGGCTTATTTCAAAGAACAAAATATTATTACAATGAGAAAAATAATTCCAATCTTTGAGCTATTGAGGGGTGCAGACATAAGTAGTTCTTAATCCTAGCAGTCACTAGGGTCAGCTGCAACATATTTTTTAGAGCTTAGTGGTGCAAAATAATCATTAACAAATAAATACATACTTCTTATCCTAGCTGTTATTATGATCAACCACAATGATATATCTATAGCTTATCGTTCACTAGGAATCATTAACAAGAAAACTATTAATGCATTAACAAGAAAATTTTGGCAATACATCCATTATTGAGGTGTCAAGGAATACATAATTCTATTCCTAGAGTTTTTGCTAAGGTAAGCCACAATGAAAATATATAAATCTTAGTGGTCAATAAGATCTGCCTTGACAAAATATTTTGAACTTAGTGTTAGCTAAACACCATTCCATGGACATCTATTATTGAACTGAGAAACTAGTTGTAATACATGTTTTCTTAAGGGATCAACCTTTACTTAGGTCTGATTAGTTTATTGTAGGGATGTGTATACCTCTCTTTAATTATTTATAATTGTACTATATTGGTTGGACTATCCCTGGTGGAGCCAAGTGTTGCACTACATACCCTCGAGAGGGATCAAATCTTATGTAGTTCTCATAATATATATTACAAGTTATTGACAGAAATCTATAAATCATACATTTTATTTAGAAGGGATTTAATTTGTATACATACATATTTTTCTTGGTATCGTAGGTGATCTTGAATTATAACTCCTTTGTGACCATTACAATTTTAAAACTAGAGAAATTGTAAAGAAAAGAAAATCTCTATGACCATGTTACTATTTGCATGAATTTATCCATATAATACAAGGTATAATGATTTTAAATATAATTACCACACTGTTTCTAGTGTTAGTATGAAGATACAGACAACAAACTCTATGTATAATCTCCCTGTCATTAAATATCACAATTTCCATATGCTTCCACCCGCCAAAATAATTTCAATGATCAATTTATAACAAAATTTTTAGAGAAACCTTTCGATAGCGGTCCTAAAATTAACTTTAGTTGAATTGTTCTACAAAAGCACTGAATGAATAATATCCCTTTCTGAACAAAATCTACTTTCCTTCTCCTTTTCAAGAACAACCATTTTGTTAGCTTCAAGCAATCATTTTTGTCCATGTCAAGTATTTTAAGGAACAATTCTCGGTCCTCTTGCGAAAAAAATTCCCATAACATGTTTGTGCATTTCTTACAAGCATGGTATACACATATTTCACAATCATTTAAGGATCGTCATATTGAATGAAAAAATGATGCCAAAAAATTTGAATTGAGAATTTTTTGTTAAAATGCATGAAAGAATATGGTACCATGGACAAAATTGACTGTCGGAAGGGTACAAAATTTGGATTTTTTTGAAAAGGCTACAAAAAATTCTACTTTCACAAAATATCAAGAATTGGGAAGTGATAAAAATGGATTTTGTTTTGCATAGTTTTTCCCAAAGAAATATTTAGACATTGGCGGTCACTAATCAACATTAACATGAAAACTATTAATGCAATGAGCTATGTGCATCAATAGATGCACTATCAAGGGGTCATGACATACATAATTTTACTCCTAGTGATCTACTAAGATGAGCTACAATGAAATATTTATATATTAGTGGTCGCTAGGCATCATTAATAGTAAAAATATTAATGTAGTGAGAAAAATCCTGGAAATACATACAATCTTGAGGGGTCAAGACATACATTGTTTAGATCCTAACGCGGTAGCTAGGGTCAACCACAATGAAATATTTTGAGCTTAGCGGGTGCTAGGCATCATTACCAGGAAAAATATCAATGCAATGAGAAAAGAGGAAAAACATGCACTATAGAGGGGTCAAGGCATACAAATTTATGTTCCTAGTAGTCTCTAAGGTTAGCCAAAACAAAAAATTTACAAGCTTAGTGGTCACTATGATCAGCATTGACAAAATATTTTGAGCTTAGTGTTCACTAGACATCATTCACTGGACATCATTATTGAAATTGAACTCAACAAAGATATTTACATTACATGTTTTCTTTAGAGTTCAAGCTTTACTTAGCTCTGATTAGTTTGTTACATGAATGTGTATACCTCTCTTTACTTATTTATAATTGTACTGTATTGGTTGGACTATCCCTGGTGGAGCCAAGTGCTGCACTACATACCCTCGAGAGGGATCAACCCTTATGTAGTTCTCATACTATTTACTATAAGTTATTGAAAGGAATATATAAATTACACATTTTAATGATAAATAAAATCTCAAAATCCATGGTGATCTATAATTAGTTAGTAAATGAAGTCTCAAAGGCCATGGTATAATGAATATAAATATAATGAGCACACTCTTTGTAGTGTTATTATGAACATACATACTCTGAACCCTATGTATAATCTCCCTTGTCATTAAATATCATAATTTCCCAAGATATCACATTTCCCTATTTCCATATGCTTCATTGTCAAGATTAAGAAATAAAATCCCTGACATCTTATAATTTTTAGTGTCGATATATCATTAGCTTATTTAACTAAAACAACCAGATCCTGTAATTTTAATCTGTAATTATTGTATATGTCTTTCCTGAACTATCAAGTAAGTGAAACATTATTCAAAATCTTGTTTATCCTGACTTCTCAAATTGTAGGTTTTATAGTTCCCTAATTCACTGTTTTTCAAGGAGGAACCTACACAAGATGGAACCCTTTGTATTTTTCCTTTAGCAGTCACATATATGTTTTTTATAAAATTATATTTCCCACAATTTCCTTATGCAAGAAAATAATTATTGTATAAATAAGAAACAATTATTTGTGTTACTATTACTATTTCATCTACTAGAAGTTACTATCACTATTTCATTACTTTATTTTAATTTATAATTAGAAATGTCTATAGAAACCAACCGATAGCAGTCTAAAAATCCTTAAATGAATAACAACCCTAACTGAACAAAATCTATTTTCCTCAGCCTTTTCAGTAACACCCATTTTTTTCACTTCTAGTAATCATTTTTATCCATGTCAGGTATTTTACGAAACATTTCTCAATCCTCTTGTGAAAAAAATTCCCATAACATGTTTTTGCATTACTCGCAAGCACGGTACACACATATTTCACAAATCATTTAGGGATTGGAAGATATAATGAAAAAATCATGATGTCAAACCCTATTAGTTGAGAAGTGTTTGTCAAAGAGCATTAAATAATAGATAGAATTTGACTACTAGAAGCACACAAAATAGGGTTTTGTTGAAAAGGCTACAGGAAAATTCTACATTTACAGAATTTCAAAAATTTGGAAGGAACAAAGGTGAGAACGCATACTGATTTTTTATGCCTTCACGAAAAACAAGTTGTGCTCAGAATTTTGGAAATCAAACCATGATCATATTTTATAATGGATGATTATGCTTATGGATTTTTTCCCTTATGTCCAATGTTCTCGCCAAAATCTTCAAAAATTTAAGTGTCCAAGAAATATAATAAAAAATGACAATCTATAGTTACATGGAACTGACACTTCCAACCACCACTTTCTTTGGCACACGAATTACAAAATACACGTGTATGCCATTAAATTGCTTTATATTTAATGACTAATTAATGGACTATCAAATGTGGACACATATTTTGAATATTAATGGTGAACTTTACATTGTTTAGTTTAATGGCCAATTAATGTTGAGGGAACCAAAATATTAACCATATATGCCACACACAAATATTATCAATATTATCAACATTATCATCAAAATAACACCATGCTCATTGTCAATATTATCATCTATAAATTACATAGTGAGTATATAAGTATTCCATACTTTGACTATACTACCAATGATATGTGGTTCAATTGATGTCTCACATATTAAATTATCATATTGTCCTCAAAAAAATATACATGTTTACCGACATCATTTTAAAAGTGTTTTGTTACACAAATAGTATCTTGGGATGTGTGTGTCAATGCTCTTGGTGGCACTCCATGATGTTGATCATTGGAATTGTTCTGAAATAAAAAGAAGAATGTAAAATAGAGAAGTATTAGCTAACTCTAATGCATGATATTTTTTCTTACATAATGTATACCATATTTTATAATGGAATGTATGATGCAATACTATATTACTATGGTTAAAAAACATGTAATTTACCTGGGTAAAAATACTTGCAACTTGAAGTTGTACATCCAATATTTTCTCCATTAGATTTCTCTCTTGTTCCATTCTTTCATGCTCAAGTTGAAGTCTTCCCTACTCAATTTCTTTCATTGTCTGACTAAATAGATGCATGTTATTTTAGATTACCTCTTTCAAATATCCATAAGAGTTTATTTTTCTCTTTACATGTTTGCATTGAATTCCATTTTTATTCAAAGGGGTTTCTTGGTTTGCTCCTTCCAAATTTTTAATGTTGATAGAAGGGATTTATGATTTCCCTCTCATGTTTTTTTCAAAAGTATAAGTGCTTATATTAACCCTTTATTTTCCATTAAAACCAATAACCTTGTGTGTTTTCCATGTAATGTGATCCATATATTCATATAAACTCCATGTTGAATGTGTTGCCAACGTTGTGTTTTCCAATTGTTTCTCTTTCTTGAGGGTTTTCTTCAACCTGTTCATCTTGTATTTTCATTACATCCCACTGAGTTGTTTTTCCATAAACTATGATTCAAAGCATCTGCTATATTATCCCAATGTTTCTTGTTGAGTTTTCCATGGTTTAAATCTTCATACACCTCTTCATATTTTGAAATAAATGTTTTCACAATTAGATTTTGGCCAAAGCTCTTCTTTGTATTCTTTCATCATCTCCTCATTATTTCTATCTCTGTCATATGCATGGGTTATTGAAAAATGTTTCTTCCAGTTTTGAATCATCAACATCATCAACAATATATGGATTATTTATATCTATTTGTGAATGTGGAATGTAATGACCCAATTTCTATGTGCCCCTTGTATTCTCTTCACAAATTTGAGACACTATTTCCATCAAAGTTCTGCACACGTAGAAGTCCTTTTCATGGTAATTTGCTTAGCTGTGTTGAAAAAATCCATATTTTCTTCATAGTTTCTTGGAGTTGATTTGAGACCTTAGGATTCGAATATGTGAAAATCAAGACAAAATGGTGATTTTTTCATGTCCTACAAATTTATTAGTTACTATAAACATTCACAAATGAAAAAATTTTCTTACTACATCTTTTATCTAAACTTCATTTCATTTTTCATTTTTTAATAATTTATATACAACGGGTGATGCGCTCTGTAATTTCAAAGAATCAAAAATTGTGGAGAAACATTGAAAATTGGTTAAGTACCTAATAACAAATGTAATATTTACAATCACTGTGAAATGGGTGTACCAAATGAAATACTTCAAAATAGAATAACAATGCTTTTCCTCTCTTAGAATTTTCTATAACTCTTGTTCTTCCCCCCATTTGTATATGTGCTCCCTATTTTGGTGTTTTCACCTTCAAAATGATCATAAAGTTTTCCATTTTATTGCATTAAAATCATGACGTTAGCATAGCTTGCATGGATTAAAAATATTTTCAAGTGGATGATTTTACATTATTCAGTTTAATGGCCAATTAATTTTTAGGAAACTGCAATATTAATTAGGTAGTATTTGACATTACAAAAAAGTGTAATTGTTATTGTAAAAAATTAAATTGTGTTGCATTTTTTGCAGAATTCCTTCGGCGAAGAAAAAACCAACAACGCATTAGCAAATAAACAACTAATGTACAATGATCAAACATAAATGGTACATCAACACCATTGGAAAATAAATACTCTGTGATCCAGCCATGAGAAATGAAAACAATGTAACCCAACCGAACACTAACAGAGAAAATCATCTAGGCGCAGAGTTCTCCCTCAGGGTGATTTTTTTTTCTTTTTGCTCACCGTTACCGAGTCTGATGGAGCCTCTACGGTTGGAGGAGAAGATAAAGGAGGAGTATTTTCCTTAGTCACATTTTTACCAATTGGGACAACCACGTTGTAATCCTGAGAGAGATATTTATTATTTTCCTTGCTGACCTCAACAAATTGTGCATTTTTCATGCTGCTAACAATTTGAGCTTCGGATAGAGGGGTTTCCAGGGAATATTTAGATTCAACCACTATATCTACTTTTGATTCTAGATCCTTTTTTGCATTAAAAATTAGGTGTTCTGGGAGTGCATCTTTCCACCAGTTGGAAGCTCAATGGTGTATGACCTATTATTTGGGATTGGTTCCAATGATAAGACAATGAATGACGAATTAGGTTTTCTAGCTAGATCCAAAATCACTTCAGCACCGTGGAAGCTCGACTAAGAGGATTCCTATCTCCGTACAAAAGCATATGATCCAAGTTCTCAGTTTTGCATTCTAAGGATGTATAGTGAGTGATGGTAGGTATGTTGGATCAGTGTCAAGTTTCACCATGATCTGGCCATAGGTAGTATGGGTGTAATTCTAGTGGTTATTGCAAAATCTACCCCATTTGTGAGTGTAGTTGGGGAAGAGGTGGTTTAATCCAAATTCATTTTCAAGAGGAATAGTCATTATTTTAGATATTGGAGAGGTAACTTCTTCCCAGGTCTGATCCGAGCATGTTTCCATGCCTATGATTTCAAGTCGATGCGGGCCCTTAAAGGATTTGAACAAGGTAAGTCATGACCATATATTTCCCAGTTTGGCATGTGGTTTCTTCATTGCTTGGAAGCAATGATGTCTTTAGTCAGCTATCTGATAGGGATAGTAATATTTAAAAATAAGTTTGGGACATTTGATTCTGAAATGTTTTTGATGAAACCATGGTTTCCTTTGGATAATCCAATGCTTATGATATATTCCAAGTGTAAATAAGTATGGATATGTCTGGGGCTTACTTATCCCCTCCAATCTTTGGTTCGAGAGCATGTCTCTATTGTCATTGGTAACACCTATCAGATGAAGTGTTTAGCCATCTGATCCTAAAACCAAGGATTTTGAGCACACAACCTATGCTAGAATCTTGTCTGATATGGATACCTCAGTGGAGGAATCCCTAACGCACTATTTAACTTAACATCTTTGAAGGAGGTTCCAAGAGATCCTAGATTCAAAACCTATACTATCAAAGTGGTGGAATCACTTTAGATGCATCTCACACTTTTCTTTAGCCCACCATTTAGTAGCTGATTGCCACTTGATCTGAAAACATGCTCAAGGAAGAGGATCATTGGTGGACAGATTCTCAGGAATTCTAATCCCCTGGTTGTGAATGATCCATTTGAAGTCTAATGACTAAGCCGGTTCCTAAGTGACTCAGTTGATCTAGAAGTGATGGAAGAGCTACAAGTATGTACAGAATGTTTCAGATCAAGTTCTTGGATCCCCTGGATCTACTTAACACATTGAAGTTTTGATCAATCCAACGACCAGGGTGAATACCCTGATACGATGCTTAAAATCCAAGACATGGATAGATGGTTGGAAATGTTTTCAATCCAAAAAATAAAGGCACAATCTCTCCCCTTAAAATGTAGCTAAGGTCCAAAGGGAAGGGGCCTCATCATTGAGACTATTTGATTTCACGTGTTGGATTTTATATTGTTGTTGATTTTTTATGGCCAATTACATTGCTAGTAGAGGAACTTAATTTTTTTGTTCCTTATTGTTTAATATTTTTCTCCTCCTTTTGTATGGGGGTAGGGTCCCCTTAACCCTTCTTCACCTTTAATAAAAAAAAATTAAGGTAACGATTTTATAACATAATTTTAGAGGTATGAAAACTAAATTTTCAACATTTTTTGAAACTTAAATTTGACATACATAAATTTAATTGAAATTAGATTCTTTAATATTTATAATTATTAATAATAAACTACGTAGCATGGGTTGCTTATACTCAATATTATAGACAACTTACTAATAATAAACTTATATTGTTAAAATATTATGCAAGATATAATAAACCTTAGAAATAATTAATACACATAATTGAATCAAAGTATATAGCTCCACCGTTAATCAAATAAATGACTAAAATTTAACTTTATACCATCAAATAAACATAGTTATATAATTAGAGAATAAAATACAATAAAAATTTACTTTGGCACAACATTTAATAGCCGTAAATATATACTAAACTTAAATTGGAGGACATTGAACTATTATTTTGTGCTGAGTAATAATTTTATAAATAGTTGTCTTCAAACTTGTAAGAGATATGAAATTTTCCTTATTGCGAGTAATAATTTTATAAGTAGTTATCTTCAATATTATCTGCGTGTAAGACAAAAATGTAAGTTCCGAGAGGTTGTTAGGCTAGACATTTTTCTGACTAGAATGGTTGGACTGAAAATGTTGGTGATGGTCCTTTGATAGGTGAGTGATCACTATTCTAGGTGTGAATGCTCACACTTCTTCATGAAAGGGATCATGCACTTAATCGTGCAACTTGATCGCTTAGAGATATGTGAGTCTTCGACTTGCTTGCACTACAATGAGTGACTCACTCGCACGTCTAATTGCATAGATTTTGCACTTGGAATTGTGATCATGCTCTCACATTGAAGTGTGATCATTAACATTTGACCTTCCATTCTAGTCAATATTTGAATTTTTGCATGTACAAGAAAAATTTAAATCCCAACAGCCGTTAGGTTATACAAATTTTTAAATCCATACACTTTGTGTTTTATGGATAAAAACGTACAAATAGTTGTGGGATCTAAGAGTCTAATATAATGTATTATATGGTCAAATAGGAGCACTAATATGGTAAAATAGGAGCCAAACTCTCCACATGTTCAAATATTTGGATTAAATGAGGTTTCAAAGATCTTCATATAAGATGTATATTTTTATTTTCTCATCGTGATTTCAATTCTCCCTACTAAGGTTAAATATTTAAGTGTCCTCAGTACAATTTTTCTCTTTTTATTTGTGGATACAGTTGAAAATGAAATTTATTTTTGAAGATGAAGTACATGTGGATTTACCATCCAAAGGCGTGAAAGTTATGGAGGGACTAGTTTATCCATCCAAATATACACTCCATTGTAGAGACACGGGTTCTAACTTATTCATTGTCACAATTAGTATTGTAATCAATGGTAGAGGGAGACTTCCATACATAATTGATTATTGTGAAACCTTGGTATACATTAAAAACAAGGGATGCTTTATCCCATGGGAAATAAAGCAAATGATTAAGCATGTGATTTCAAAAGTTTTGCATGTGGGGGGTGATGGCATTCAAAACATTATGAGTAGTTACTTAGAGGTTACACTTCATGAGGATGATGGTTTGAATTCTAACATTGATGGCCATTTTTTCACAACTCCTAAAGATAGGGATGCATTTTCTACAACCTAAGTGATGGGGTTTATATCCCTAATACAAGAAAAACATGTGATTTTTGGAGTAGTGTTGGGACCCAGACAAGTTTTTTTTTTGTGGATAAGATTATAAATACATGCAATGATTGCTATCCAAGTATACTATGCAATAGTGAAGTTTCTTGGCTAATCAAAAACCCAGTTTATCTAGAAAAAATAACCACACTTCCTGTGAATGGAAATTTTGAACTCCAAGAAACAACCGCCACATCAAACACTGACATCAATTTGAAGTTCAAAGGGGTTACTGCGAATTTGATACTTTTTTTTTTCAAAAGAACAATTTGTTTTGCAGAAGAAACAATTGCAAATTTTTGTGAAGGAGACATGGTGCACTTTAAAAAATTAGATGGAAATACATTTGGGTGCATATTGATAAATTAATCAAGCCTTTTTGTAAGGGTCACTCCATATTATAAGGATCTCTCATCCAATGGCTAGCTAGCTAGTTGGCCCATCCAGATGGTTCTGTTATGGAAGTAAGGCTAAAGGAAATTCCAGAAGATTTTCTAGTAAAAATGTGGAGTGTATTTGGAGATCCATTTCCTCAACTGGTATACCCAAATTCTTATGAATCCTCCATTTATAGTAGTAATGAAAACTTGATAAAAACACCTTACAAGGCTTGAAAATGCCAAAAGATAAATACTACTCCATCTAATAAACCAAAGGAAAGGGAAAATGATGATAAAATAAGAGAACAATTTATGTCTAAAGTTGAGAAAAAACCTTTCTACAAGGAAGGATGTCTCTATAATCTATCTCTTTATGTTTTCAATCACATTTGAAATTTAACTCTAGGGATGAATCAACCTTCCGTTAAAAACTTTGTACTTAATAGTTCACTACAATTGCTAGAAGTTGTGATCAAGGTAAAAATTTTGAGCATACTATAGATAAATTAAAGTTATGTGGAAGGGATGTATGTTAGAATGCATGGTACATATGTCATGGAATCTTGAAAAGAACATATTACAGATAAAAACAATCTTGGATTAATGGACAAAGGAGGGAAATAAATGGAAACATAGGAAAAAAAAACAAATGCCATACAGTGTCCCAACTATTGTATTGATATCCAAAATGGTGGAGAGGAATTCTAATATATCGCCACACATGTCTCTTTCAGTGGGAAAATATGGTACTAAAAGAACAATGAGATTGCTTCTTGCATGTTATAGTTTTTCTTATATCCTATAAACGTGTAATGAGGGCCCTTCAGTGTTAGAACTTCCTCCAACATCATATTCAAATCTCAAAAAAATATGGAAAGACCAGTTCTCCCATGTTTTAATCACCAAGGACAACTTCTTCGCCAAGTGTGATGAGTGCACAAATCTTAAGAACAAATGTGCAGCCATCTCATGTCCAGAAACACTGGCACAAATAGATCAACACCATCAATGGCACAATGATTACATTCAAAGTTGTTGTTCAAATTACTATGCATATAGAGCTAGGGATTTTTTGAGTGGCGAATATTCGTAATATGGACAATATTCCATTTTAGGAAAAATTTAAAAGGTGATTTTTTCAAAACATGGCAGTTTCCTATTCACCTACAAATTATAGAATAATTTTTTTTAGGGGTTGGATTCACCTACCCTTGAAAACATACCCTATATAAACCTAGGTGATTCACCGGGTAGAATACTATAGAATACTCATATTGAGGTACCATACCACTATAGGCATATCAAGTACAATGAACTTGTGAAGCACTAGAGTCCAGTACACTAAGTATAGTATTATATATCATCGTCAAATTTTCATTCAAGCGACAAGTATTATTTTATAACACGTGACAAGAGCTATTTGTTGACACCTGAGAACTGTTGATCACTGACACTTGAAAACTAATTTTTGTTGACACCTGACAAGGAATTTCTGCTAACGCACGACAAGGGGAGTCTGATGATGCATGACAAAGGTGATTTGCTGATGCATGAATGGAATTGGTTGAAACACAATAAGATGTTATTGACACGCGATAATCCTTTGTTGTTGACACACAACAGGAGGCTACTGATGTATGACAGGAGATTTTCTATTTGCAGTCGTGTGATAGTAAGTTTTGTGTCATTTGACAACAAGGATGTTGTTGTGTGGCAGCAAGTTTATTGTCGTATGAAAACAACCTTACTGTAAAGCAACAATAAGGTCATCGTCGCATTACAACAAGGTTGTTTTCGCATGACAATAACCTTGCTATCACGCGTCAGTAAGGGTGTTGGCTGCCGTACGACAACAACCTTGTTGTCGCATGTCTTGGAAATATAATATTAATCAATAAGTAATAATATTAGTCTCCCCATCACCTTGACTGGTTTGCTAACACATGGGCACAAAATGGGGGGTTTTGGGCAATATGGTATCTCTTTTTTTTAGTGAGGAATAAAATTCACAATAACATCATTGGCATTGCATATCTAGAAGATATAATAACCACTTACAGATCAATATGGTGATTTGTTATATAGTAGTGGGATGTCAAAACACCCATTACATGATGCACTCTTACAAAATGATGTGTATGAGAAGTGCAAGGAATACAAGTAGAGAAATGAACATGCTCATACAACTAATACTGTAAGTAGATGTTGAAGTTCATTTACAAAATAACCAACAATTATCTAATTGCCACTAGATAATACTGCAAGTGACAACAAAAATCATAGATTATTTGCATTTGCATCCATGCTGACAGTTAGAAGGGTTTTCAACATATTTTTTGTGAGTTTCCTTCTAGTGGGTAACATGCATGAAGAAATAGATGAGACATCAGGCCTATTATACTCAGCCTTGTACAAATTGGAAACATACTCTTTGCCACAAATATTGGAAACTTACAAAACATTCCAAGAGGAGTCTAGCACATTCATTGTGCACCTTATCGAGGAAGTCTACAAATTTAAGGCCTTTTTAGAACCACGAGATCATGGGTATCAACATACCAAAGATGTTTAAATTCCATGTCATCAACAACATTCCATTCCTGGAGTAAAAATCATAAATCATGGATGCCTTATAGTCACACCCAATTAATATTTTTAAATAGTGGATGGGAAACCTTTCTTTCCTAAAGAGGATCCTCCATTGAAACGCTTCAAAGAAATAAAATATATGGCAAACCTACAGAGAGACATTTAGGCATACATCAGACACTAGGAAAAGAGCTCAATAGATGTTGGAGAAACATATTGGAAAACTATTCCACATGCCCTAGAGAATCCCTTTGTCAATTGTAGCATGAAAAGGAGAGATTTTTTTCCATAAAAAATTTAGGATGACAAAATGCATGATCAGATAGTGGGTACACCATATCTTGACATGGATAACTACTATAGTCAAAATGTCCCTTCAAATAAGGATATATATGTTGGGCCTATTTGTGATAGACCTCAAGAGGAATTTAACCTAGTAGTGGATGTGAATATTGAGAAGATGATACTAGTAATACGAGATGATGACAACTTACCTATATGGATGGGAAAGGAAGAATGAATTCTTATATAGGATGTTTACACAAAGGCTTAAAAGATAAGGGTATGCTGGTGGGAACCCACAAGAAAAGAAAATTCAGAAAAAATGTACCAAAAATGCTTTAAGAAAAATAAATGGTGGAAAAAATCAAGGGACACATCAGATATTGATATAGACAACTTCATTTGCGCATGATGTCCAAGAAAAATATGGAAATGAGATCAAATTAAAATACCAATTTGGGGACATGAAGCTATCTAGGTATACCTTGCGTAAATTCAAGAACAATAATTAATACCCTTGCAAGGGATCAAATCTTATGTAATTTTCCTGAAGGAATTGATTCTTGATGGAAATCCATTTTCAAATCCATTTCTTCAAAACATCTTGTTTAGCATAATTCTTAACTCTTTGTTGTTCTTTATGATTTACAAAATGGAAAAACATAAAATTAGTTGACTTTATCACACATAACTTGCATATTTACAATATCACCATCACTTTTAATATAAAATTATATCAATATTATATCAATATATAATATACATAAAATATTAAATAAATATAAATTTGAAGTATTAAAATAACTACTATTTTGTATTTTTAAAGGGTAATATTGTAAAATTGCAGTCATCTAAAAATTGTTTAATAGGCATAGGTGGCCATCAAATTTAATCCCTGGGATGATGTAATTTTTTTTTCAGTTATGCTTATGTAACTTAACAACCACTAGGATTATGTAGCTTAGCGGTGGTTTGGATTATGTAACTTGCTATTGGTAGGCTGGTGACACTTTACACTCACTAGGATTATTTCACCTAGAGGATTCTACTCTTCTGTAAGTTAGTGATCGCTAGGCTTATGTAAGTTAACATCCTATACACTTATGTAAGTTAGATGCCACTATGCTTATGTGGTGGAATCCAAAAATAAGAAAATAATAATCTTAAAATAGAGAAATTAAAATCCACAAATCAGAATTTAGAAATTGGATTCCAATAGTGGTGAAATTGGAATCCAATAATAGTGTTTTTGGAATCCAATATTAGTGAAATTAGAATCCAATAATAGTGATATTGGAATCCAAAAATAGTGATATTGGAATCTAATAATAGTGAATTTGGAGCTAGGATAAGTCCAATAATGAAACTATTGGAATCCAATATTGCTACTTATGGAATCTAATAATAGTAATAATGAAAGCCAATATAGACAAAAATGTAATCCAATATACGTAAAAATGGAGATGGATTTCTTCCAATACTTGTAATAATGGAGTCCAGATTTAGTGAAATAAGTGTTATATCAACATGCTAAATATAATATGATATACCTTTTTGTGTGTCTAAAAGAGCTCACACACTTCTACAGGTCATTATTATGCACCAACAAATCACTAAACACTTAGCATTATTTCTATTTTATACCTATACAATGAAGAAACCACCATACATCTTCTTCCAAGCCTTTTAAAAGGACCGAACATACTTGATATAAGATGTATCACACCCATACATGCTTTCATGAGCACATATTCCTAGGCACCTCACTCTCATACTCCAAATAGCCTTCAAACAGCTAGATTAGGTCAAGATGATCACTTGAAAACCACGCTTAAACCTATACCCACACTCCTCCACCTCACTCTACATTTGTTAGACCATTTAGAATTTCATACAATAACACCATAACAATAACCAGAAAAAATCTTAAGCATTCATTTCAGTCTCCAAAGAAAGTAGAACAGACCTGCTACAAACTCCAAAGCATTATGTATTCCATCTGGAAAACACTCATACTCCTTTTTCATTAATGTGCATTCACCTTGTACATAAATGACAACATTAACTCATTCATGCAAACAATATCCCTAGTGTCATTTATGGAAAACAACCTATTTATTCTCCTCTTTTTTACGTCAATGAAAAATCACATACCTAAGCATACATTCTTCATCTTCCTTCAAATTTTTTAGAGCACCTTTTGGTTGGAAACATCAACCAAACTCATCGTTTGAGCACACCATCTTGTTTTATTCTTTTGATTTTGTTTTTTTACCTTTTTTCACCATCAAAGAACTGTACCATACTTAGAAAAAGATATACAAAGCACTCATACATGCCAACAATAATTATTCACAACCATAACACCATCTCAACTCCTAATTAGTCCTATCTTAACTACTAATACTCACATACTTGCTTGTCTCTATCATACAATGAATGCAAGCTACCTTTAGGGGTGACATCCTTAAAACATACCTTTAGTTAATTTTAGACCAACTTCTCCATGTTGTGGAAGTACATATGCATCATGACACAAGTCTTTATAGCTCCCCCTAGAAGCATACTATCCTTTATTACCTAAAAATGTAAAAAATTTAGAACATACCTTGCAATCATGCCATGGGAATGGATTAGGCATATCATCACTATCATGAAACAATTATTTGGTGTTTTCATCCTTCTTTACATGCTATTGAAACCTTCATGATCATATGAATTTCTCTTCAAGTCAATAGTATTGCAACAATGACAAACTCTACCTTATGAGTACAATCATACTAACTCCCTAACCTCCTGAGATCAGACCACATGAACCACCTGATTGAGAGACAATACTTACTCCAACCTTCTCAGACCTTATTGACACAAGTTATCCTACTTATGAGTTATCAAAATCAACCGATATGACCATAAATATCTCTTTTTTAATACTTATAATCATCATGATCATATCTTTACAACTTTCTAAAACATCTTCTAAAGGGAGCTCTTCAAACCTAGGAATCCAAACTTGGTCCATTTATAGGAACTTGCTTTAGGGTCAATCATCATCAAGATTTGTCTTATGGAGTCATCCATCACTTGTATCATGTTTTCACTATCCTCTACAATACCTCATACACTGTTAAGATATAATATTTCACCTTACCTTGAGTTTACTAGCTATTACAGAGTCTTTGGATTCATGCCTAGTCATCAAGCTTGAGATGGATGGAAACATTTACAACCTCTTAGTAACACAAACACCATTATGAATTATTTTATCGACATTTTTCATGAATGATCAACCATTATTTTAGGTTACATTTATGAATGTCCCATCCTCATACCTTACTCCAATTTATCCTGATCTATTTCTTTTCACTATGTCAACATTCAAGGAGCTCTGATTTGGTAACCATAGTGATGATCTTCAGGATTTAAACCAATATTTTCTTGTTAAAGAACAATGAATTCTTCTTATTGAAGCAATGCACACACCTTAATCCACATTCATAAGTATTTAATACATATTTTGTAGACCTCTATCATTATCTCAGACAAGAACCATACCAAGACGTCATGGACACATCATATCAAGACTCATGAAACATAACTAAGAAAGATAATATGTTGAAAACCATGCATCTTCAGATCTAAAGATACTTTACAAAACTTCATGGACTTATGGACTACATTCATACTCTAATCATGCTTCATGCTTCATACTTCATCATTTACACAATTTAACCCTAACACAGACTTCTATACACCTTGTGTAGTCACAAAAATCACGCACTTACTATTACATTTATACTGCCAAGTATGATATTTTATATGTGGAGCTAACGTAATAAAAGTATTCACTAATGATCTATCCCCTTGTCTTGTCATCAGTTAACCATTCGTCTTTGTCATTTGTATTACACAATCGTTAGTTGTTTACACGGTTCTGGTCATCTCTCACAGAGTATTAGGTGTCCTTATTTAGTCATTTTTCATTTCTAGTCTCTGATTCGGGAGCCTAGGGTAGTGTTGGGATGCCCATGGGTGCATTGGTTCATAATTTTAGGTGCCCTAGTCCCTGTAATATTTGGGTCTAATTTATTTATTCGAGTTCAGTCCCATTCATTTTCCCTCTCATTCCCCTGGGTAATAGTCGGCATGTCGGGTCATTAGTGTCAAAATTTGAACAAGAGATCCCTATATAAACATGACATACTCACTATCTTATGGGAAAACTATATGCTATCAAGAGATATCTATCTACTAAGGCAAAACACTTCATTTGGGCATCATTTACATCTGCATCAAACACAAGCATAGAGGGAAAGGGTTGTATTCATTCTATTCCATCCACCATTTTTACATCTAGTTACTATCCCCTACTTTCGAATCATTGTCACTAGGGCACCCTAGGCACACAATTTCACACACAAGCATATAGAACTACATTGGGTCTAGAATATAGTGCAATGCTTAGTTGTAAGTAGACCATTTTGGTAGCTAAGGTCATTTTGAACCCTTCATATACATCTTTCTTTTTTTAGGGATTTGATTCTTTGTATGGGGTTTTGTAGGTAGATATTCATATCAGATTCATGGAAACATAAGAAAACATATTGCGATGACCATGTGATAAAGATAAAAACACTGTGAAGACGTAGCGGCATTGTCAGCTTCAAATCTTGAGATTTTCTACAAACCATAACACCCAGATTACTAACTAGGGTGACCACAGGCATCCCAGTCCTCTCCCAAGAACCATAGTCCATCTGGATCTTCATTTGATGTAATTTCCAGGGTACCACATTCACATTCTATCCTGTTTCACACATCATCCTATTTAACTCTAGCACACAGCGAGGTAAGTCATCTTCATGTTAGTACCTTATCATTCTCATTTTCATTATTTCAATCCATTTAAATTTCAAATAACATTAGTTAGCACTGGTATTTTAGTTTACATTATATATTACATTTATGTACTTACTTAGATTAGCTATAGAATAACATTTAAATTCACTATTTTTGTTAATCATTTTGGTGAACACGTATTCTCAAATTGTTTTACCTAGGGTCCAATTAAACCCTAATGGCTAAAGATCACTCATATTCTTCACCGATCATGTCTCACTTTAGCGTTAACCCTATCTGTGATGAGGCTGTTAAAGCTGAGCTCAAAGCTCTATATAGTACTCCAGTTACTACACCTGATCATATTCAACAACAAATTTCAGATGGCCAACAACATGTGCCTACTAGTTTTGAAGATTATCCTATAGGAATTAATATTGTTGAGGATCCAATAGCTTTTAATTGTTGTACACCATGTTATACAACTACTTGTGATCTTGCTTCTGATATTTCATATGAAACTTTAGATGATTCTCCTATTGATTACTTACTTGGTATTGAAAATCATTCACATGTGCCTAATCATTCTTCTTTTACTCTATCCAATGATACAATTCCTTCTCATGATTCTACCACTTCTGACATTACTTCTCCTAATACATCTCTTAATATTTTTCATGTTCCTACACATTATGTTGATAACCCTATTGATAACCTTCTTAGAAACATTCTCATTTCAAAATCTCTATCTGACACTAGGGAGGTCAATGATAGTCATGGTTATTTTTCTTTCTATACCACTGAGTGTGACTCTCCTACTCCATTATTATCTTCTCTTGAGATCACATCTACCACTATACATGAGCCACTACCATCTATCGCTTCTTCTTCTCCTATTGTTACATCTCCTAGTCCATCCTCTCCTATAGATTTGTCTCCATCTCTCACATCATGTATTAATGTTGTTCTTGATGCTAAGCCTACCATAGCTATGGATATTCCATATATTTCACCTATTATAGCTTCCTCGACACCTACTCCTAGTGTGCCCTTAGTGTCAAAATATTCCTTGTCACCTCTTAATATTCTTATGATCACCTATAATGGAAAACTACAACTGATCAATAAATTATTTCCATCTTCCATCGTTCCTTCACATGATATCATCTCTCTCATGCATGCATTAGGTCAGATCCAATTTCATGTTCACTCCCTCACTTTAGAAAATAGGGCTTATTATGTTTCTATTGACAACAATTCCTTACATGGTAATCCTGTCTCTAAAAAGATTCATAACTCTGCATTTACTCAAGATTTTACCATGCCTACGTTCACATTTTTTGATGGTGCTGGTGACCCTCATGATCATCTCCTACATTACTGCATGTTTATGGCCTCTCCTTATAATTATAGTTTGTTACTTAAGGCCTTGCGATATAATCTTGTTGATGAGGCATTATATGGGTACACTCATCTTCCCTTTGGGTCCATTAGTACTTTCTATTACATGGAGGATGCTTTCCTCCATCGTTTCATTATCAAAAATGGCCCTAAAGTCACTTATGATCACATACCTACTTTACATCAGGGATCGTCTAAATCTAACAAGACTATATCTTACGATTCAATGCTTGTATAAAGAAACTAATATTCTGACCTATTGATTTAGAAAATAAATTCATTTTTTACTGTGGCCTAATTCCTCCACTCAAGAAAATATTAGAGTATGATATATGCGAGTCATTCATTCTTCTATGTTATAAAGTTATTGACCTAGAATAAGATCTTATCTCATCACACATCATAGAGCCTCTACATATCTCTACAACTATTGACTCATCTAGTTCTCCACCAGTGCCTCCGGTTGAACATCAAAAGCAATCTCAACCTTTGCCTAAAAAACAAAGCAAACAAGCTCAACCCACTCCACCGTAAAAACATACTCCTCCGGCTCTGCGACAAGCTACTTCTCTTACCGCTCCACCTAGGTTGTGTGAGCCTTTACATTTCTCTCATCATGCTCGATAACATGATGTGCTGCATGTTTTACTCACTAAGAAATTAATTCACTTACCCTACAACCAACATCATTCACAACACTAATTACAGTGCCAACGTAACCAACCTTATTGTAATTATCATCACATAAATGGCCATAGGGACAGTGAATATCTTGATCTTCATGATAGATTAAAACTAGATGATAATGGAATCATCTCCTTTGGCTCTTGATCAAGCCTCACGTGAGAATTCCATTTCTCCTTGACGTCATTCGAGAGTTTCTACTACCAATGTGTAGTCTCCTACATATGGTGCTCACGCTTCGGTACATCCACCGCAGTCAGTTACTCATGCACATTCCCCACCATGTCCATACACTGCTCCATCATTGTGTCCATTTCATTCACTTCATCCATCACATCCATCGCATTCATGCTACCCACCACATCATACTGCTACTACAAATAGTATTCCAAAACTCTTTGCATATCCTACTGCAACTCCATATGGCACATTTTCACATGCTATTTCCACTCGACGTGCATCCATTGCTTCACGTCATCTTGGAATTTAGTAGGTGATTTTTATCACCTCACCCCCAATGGTGTACTTGTGTTCTTATGGTCCTTAGATGACAGTTGAGGGATTGGTTTTAAGAACCTTTCATCATGCACTTCTCAATTTCATCTAGAGCACTCAATAATTTCCTGATGATGCACTCTTTCTTACACAACTCATCCTTTATTGCTGAGGGGTCTTAACTAAATGAGCATATTCATTCCACACACTGGGGGCATCGTTAATCTTTCCCCCTCCTAATTTCATCAGAATAACACTCGACGACTACTATTAAATTTTTACACATTCGCTACGATATGTTCATTTTAATATTATACATTTCTCTATCGCAATATCTATTCTACTATCATCATTACACTAATTGTGTGCTAAAAATTCCACTCAGTTAACATTTCATAAAATCACATTACATTTTTTATCTATTATCACCATTTACCATACACATTTTTCTACCATTACCAACATTATAATTCGAATCTACACTAATTAAACAATACGTGACACGTAAACTGCAACAATAAACACCAAATCATACATCATCAATGACATGGCAACATCAATACACTACAATATAAGCTTATCATATATTCAAGACATATGTCCATATATATATCAAATACAAACCTTATAAAAAAACATCTATCATCACTGGGGGCAACGCCCCTTCATCGTAATATACAATGATACAACTTAGACCTCATTCTCACTGTCATTCTCTGATACTGCGAGATCTCTAATACTAGATGCCTCTCCACCAATGGGACCTATTTTTGCATCCTTGATACTTCTCAACCTACCTCCGCAACAAGGTAGTATCAGTAGCCTACTCAGAACACTGGCGCTGCACATATACATATCGTGTAAACACATCTTGTGCCAAGGGACCACTATCTACCACCTCTCGGGCTTGTCGAGTCTGCTCAAGTGCCTCATCCCTCTCACCTAGAAACATAGTACATGTTGCCTCTACTATGGCCATTGGATCAAATAAATGGGCATGCTCACCCGTGATATCATCCACACGCTCAAGTATACCTCCACCAAGCACATAAATTAGCACATTCTGCGTCAATGTGCGGATGGATGTGTCCACGATCAATGACCAATACACATTGCCTACAAACACATATTACACAACATGTTAGACAACCATATATAAAAATATAGGAAAACAAAAAAGTACACAATGTAACTATAAAAATGCTTACGCTCCGCTACAGCTGCTGCTACAAGGGTTAAGGGCATGTGCTTACCCCTCTCCTACTACTATATGTGACAACCCCATTGGACCTACAAATAATGGGAATAACAATACCCACTGATGTGTCACCCACCATGTGCGGTACTCCTCCGTACACCTCGCATCATCTGAGTATACAAGCTCTATCATCATGTATACCTCATTTGGCCCTAACGGTACTAATTGCTCTGCTGTGGGGCCCCGGCCTAGCTCCAGACCTCCTAGGTGCTCTAACAACTCTCAACCATATATATGGCTCTTGGGGCACATATTGAGCCATGCCCAACTGATGTGATACTCTCTCTACCTAGAAAATTTGGGCTGCTCCTAGAAATTGATCTTGAAGCCACATCATCCTTCGAATGCACCGCAACTCTACAACATCCTCGGGCCATCCTCTATAGTTGCGATATGGCCTCCATATGACTTCCTAGGGCCACATCCTATCTATTAGTTCCCTGTAGGTATCTGTATCCATCTTCCTACCACAAATATAAATCCACCGTAGTGCATATATCTCTGGCCTTGCCCATTCTCCTCGTGGACCTCCATTTGGTCTCAACATGGCTATGTGGTCATATGCCCATACGTGTAATAGTGTGGTGTCTACTATCACTCCACCATGCTTCTCGTGAGTAAATCAATGTAGGTCTCTATATTGGTGGGCCAAAACACACCATGCCTGTGCATATATAGTACCCTCCTCCTCTATCCATTGGTATACGTCATGCATCTTATACAATAATCATACACCTCCTCCCATTACGACTATAAATGAAGAAATCAAAACTGCTATGAACATCCACAAGCGCGGAACCCCAAATCAAAAAATAAAATCTAAAAAATATGGGCCTCGATAGGTACTTGAGTCCCCAAAAAATACCATCTTGCGGCTTACATCTATCACTCCATATCCTTTACTAGCATAACTCATAATCTCTCCTCAACAATCGATAATCATAATATGCAGTACACATCCTCCAAAGTAATTGTCATCTCCCTTGTATGAAACCAAAAATGTACATATATCAACACACCACCTCTTGCATATTGCAGTCAACATGGGCATATTATGGGGCGCATCCCCCCATCAGTGCTATGTTCCACTGGATGACATGGTCCATCACATCCCAATTATCATCTGATAGGCCCAATGCAAGCAATGTAATCATGTAATGCCCCACACGAAACTCCCTCTGCACACCACGAAATGCCAATAAATGTAGTGTTATAACATATTACAAGATAAAATAAACTCACTTATAATACTAGAACTATTATTCTCACCAGTATACATCAACTGCACACATTCTAGACTAGGGCACCCAAAAGTAGCACTGGGGAACCTAGGAGTAGGACACCAACACCCATATCTGGGTGTTCCTGTCCCAGGGGTCACTAACACCCTCACCGCTACTTTCCAAGTCTAGAAAACCAAAAAATTACAAATCTGAAAATTACAAAACTTTAAGCAAAATAGCTACTATACCATACAATTTTGAAAACAATGCACTTACAAAGTTTGAAGTCGTACGCAATGCTATGGCAGTTGGCACCCTCTCAAACTGTTTAGGACCCACTGCTCTCACTTGTGGCATTTTCACTTACTTTGTGCACACTCTCACAATCACATAAACTAAAAATTAAATGACTAAACATTTTTTCACTTCACTAATTATAGTTACATTTTCATCACCTACTTTACTATAGTCATTATTTCATTCTCATTACCACAACTAATACACACTACACCATTTTTGTCATATCTTGAGCATGTCTACTCTAATTTGCACCTCATTTGCAAAATTCTTTTTAGAATTCGTCTTACTACCATATTGATCACATTTCATGTGTTTTACCTCTATTCAATGTTTTCTTCTGTTTAATTTATACACCTTTTGGATATTTTTGTAACTTTCTATCTATATCGTTCTTACTTTTACTTTAGCATTTTTTCTTCTCATCACTTCCCCTTTCACAAAAAGGGGGCATATCGTTGGGATCATCATATAATTACCTGTATATTTCACGCGATCAATCAACACTTCAAATTCATCATTTGTAAACATTTACTAATTCACTGTGTGACATTTCACCATTGATTCCCCCTAACGACCTAATTTGGGGGCAACAAACATACAATTTTTCTATGCGACATTTCATCACTTTACCCTAATGACCTAACTTAAGGGTGATAATTGTTAAAATATTTTCATGCAATTTTTCACTGATTTCTATCAATTTATCTCTAATGACCTAACTTGGGGGCAACTAGCGTAAAATATCTCTACAAGTAATTAATTGATCAATCAATGCATTTAAATTTCTGACAATCGAAATCATATCATTAGTACAAAATCAACACAATCGGTCTCCCAGATGACCTAACTTGGGAGTTACATTCATCACTTTTCCCAGATGACCTAACTTAGGAAGTTACTCTACATTTTTCACTTGCTTCCAGATGACCTAACTTGGAAGCCAATATACACTTCACGTTCACTTCCAGATGACCTAACTTTGAAGCTATCACATTGTTGAAAAACCCATGGAGTGGGGGTAAGTGTTACTTTCTTATACCACTTCTATATGGGTCAATTGTTTGATAAAAATTATTTAGATCAAAAAACCACAAATATTTGATCTGAGTCCATTTGCATTGGGTAGATCTTAAGGACGTAGTTAGAGATTAGATAATAACACATTTTTGTCCCTATACTCTTCCTCTGGTGGTAGGATGCCCAAATCATCTTGTCGATTATTCGTATACAAGCGTTCAAGTTGGTAATAGATCAATCCCTACTCCATCTCATCATCATCATATAATTTTTGAAATCATAAATCATCTCACATTTCTATCATCACTCTTATTTAGTGTACTTCATAACCACGGTATGATTTTTGTTACGTTGCATGGATTAACACAATGATCCATGGTTCGACACCCTATATGGTTATTTTGGCACGCTTATACTACACATATGTGCATTCTACTATAACATGCGCCTCTCCAACCTATCCCAGGTACACATCTCTATCTACTTTATTTTACCAAGATTTTTTCTCACCAACATAAAGTGGGGGAAAATTTAGTAACAAAAATCACACACTTACTATTACATTTATACCGGCAAGTATGATATTTTATATGTGGATCTCATGTAATAAAATTATTCACTAATGACCTATCCCCTAGTCCTATCATCAATTAGTCAGTCATCATTATCATTTGTCTTGCATAGTCGTCAGTTGTTTACACAGTTTTGGTTGTCTCTTAGGGAGTATCAGGTGTCATTATTAGTCATTCGTTATCTCTAGTCTTTGATTAGGATGCCTAGGGTAGTGTTGGGGTTCCCTGAGTCATAATTTTAGGCACCTTGGTCTCCGTAATACTTGGGTCTAATTTATTTATTCAAGGTCGGTCTTTTTCATTTTCCCTCTCATTCCTCTAGGTACTAGTTGGCATGTTGGGTCATTAGTGTCAAAATTTGAACAAGAGATCCCTATATAAACATATCATACTCACTTTCTTATGGACGAACTATCTACTATCAGGAGATAACTATCTACTAAGGTAAAGGACTACATTTGGGAATCGTTTACAGCTACATCACACAAAAACATAGGGGAAAAGGGTTGTATTCATTCTATTCCATCCACCAATTTCATTTTTACATCTAGTTACTCTGCCCCTACTTTTGCGTCATTGGTGCTAAGGCACCCTAGGCACATAATTGCACAAAGAAGAACAAAAAACTACATTGGGTTTGGAATGTAGTATAGCACTTTGTTGTAAGTCCACCATTGTGGTAGCTAAGGTTAGTCTGACCCCTTCATATACATATTTCATTTTTTAGGTATTTGATGCTTTATATAGGGTTATTACAGGTAGATCTTCATATCAGATTCATGACAGCATAAGAAAACATATTGCAACAACCATGAAACAAAGATAAAGACATTGCAAAGACCTAGCGACGTTGTTAGATCTGGATCCTGAGATTTTCTGCAGACCAGAGTGCCCAAATTACAAACCAGGGTGCCCAAAGGAACTCCAGTCCTCTCCCATGCACCCCAGTCTAGATGGATCTTCAGCTGATGTAATTTCCACGGTAACACCTTCACATTATGTCCTGTCTACATATTAGATTGTTCAAGTCCAACAAATAACGAGGAAAGTCACCTTCATGTTAGTACCGTATCCTTCTCAATTTTCATTATTTCATTCCATTTAAATTTTAAATAAAATTACCTAGCACCAATATTTTAGTTTACATCATTTATTGCATTTCTATACTTACTTAGATTAAAATTCACTATTTTAGTTTATCACCTTGACAATAAAGTTTAGGATAACCAAAACTGAATCAATTTTACATACCACTAATTTCACTAGTGTTATACCTTAACACTTCTTGATAATTTGCAACACTTTCAATAGTCCTCGTGGTTCATTACCACTATGAAATTATCCTTTCACGACCTTTGTATTTCTACATACCAACAAACCATCTCATACAAATGATAGAGATAACCCTACAGAGCTCAAAAGTACATTCAAATATTTCTTTTATGGTGTTAACATAATAGTCCCCCTTTATTCAATGCATTTGCTCATAATATATTTGAGAATGACCTTAAAGCTAAACTATTATGCCTAAGAGCATGTTTCACCATCTTTAGTGTCATACATATTCAAGGTAGAGTCAACTAGTGCATACCTCTGTCTCATACTTCTATTAATCCTTCAAAGTGTCAACAATACAACCTAGATGCTTCATAATTTTACCAAAGTACTTGATGAACATCATCAAGATCTCAATACCACAAACTTATTTACAAGATGTTACTCGCCTTAGGATGAAGACCACTTTTTCCACACACATACTTGATGTTATCCTCAAGAACATAGTGTATTACCAACAACCAAGCCTATTTAAACTGAAAGGAATCTTTTGACATTCCAAGATTTTACTTGATAAGTAATATCAATATGACCCAGGTTTCAAATTTTTTAGTATTGTTAGCATCATAGAGGACTTTGTCCCACATATCCTACACCTTCACTTGATCTTCATACAGACCTTGAAAATCATAAGCATTTCTGCATAAATTTCATGACGTAAAAAATTCTTGATACACCTTAAATAAGGCTTACAATAGACATCTTAGCACCAAAGACTCCTCGAAGGAAAACATTGATTAAAAACAATTTTTTTTATGAGAGCATGAAATTCATGCCTTTGTAATAACTTTTTATAAAAGCAAGAACACAAAGATACTCTCACCTTTAGACCTTGTTCTAACCACCAAGACCCCATGGTTCCATTATGCTATAGTCACAACCTTCATAATTTGACCAAAGAATCAACTATATATTGAATTATAGTGGTGAAAAACTCCCTTTTATCATGCATACCTACATAAGTCAAATTTACTTCATGCTTTTCTTCAAGGAATAATTCAACAACGTCCTCTCAGAAACAGATCAACTCATACCTATATTTTGCACTTGTTTAAGGATATTAAACCAAAAAACCTGTCATCATGATTCTAGACATCTCAAACAAGGATAACAAACACTCTTCATTATTGAAAACTAACTTACAGGCTTCAATAGATGAACTGATGATCTCAGGGATTACACATGCTTAGACTGTGCACATGCTCTATCTTGAACATATTCAAAATTCACGGGCCTCATAATATCAACAAATACAAGACATTATTTTATGACTTATGACTTCAAATTAGAGCACACTAACCTAGGACATAGACCTAGAACATACTTTTGATAAGATAATTGATGACAAACCTTAAATACCAGGACATAAACTCAAACTTTTCTTTACTCAAACAATAAATATTCATAACTATAAAACTCATACACAAATAAGAGCTCATACCTTACAATTTTTTAAGTTTCCTAAATATATATCATTCTCAAATTTTCATGCACTGGAGTCTAGATGGTAGTTAGGCATATATGGATTTCCTTAAATTTTGATTTTTCTTTTAGAGAAAACATACATCCTTAGTCTAATTTTGACTTGATGAAATTTTTTTCAACTTGAATAAAATATTCCCCTCTTTGACACACTTCAATTAATCAGACTTCATACTAAGCACCTCTTATTTTTAAGCATCCCTCTTAGTTTGATCTCAATGATTAGGTCCTTTAACTATCGTGATTATTTCTTTAACATCATATCTCTTGATAAACATACTCCATCTTTGCCATATTATTATTATATGACGTATTCTATGATAGTTGAAGTAAACATAATTCTTGTTTCCTCTTGGCTAATATACATCTAGATTCCAACAAGAATCCTTAGCTCTATGGCCATACTCACAACATGAGTGGCATTCACCTTTAGAGAATATTTCACCATTCATAGAAGATATTCTTTTGTAATATCTGGATCTATGACCAAAATATTTACATGAATAGAAGTATCCATTGAAATAAGTACCATAGCTCATAGCATTAGGTTATATAACAGAGTTAGAAATTCTTAAATCAGTCCTCTTTATCTAATTCTTGACTAATTTAGAATTTGATCCAACTATGCCATCATTCTCCACTTATTTTCTTTATAAACCTAGGTCTTTCTTGTCACTATCTACCCTTTAACTCTCTAGGATATCATAAATAAATTAAGAGCTCTTCTCACACCTTTCACACATATTCAATCTATTGGATTCTCCTTCTAAATCATATTCCAATTATATCAACTTTTATTCTTACCTAAAACAAGCTTCTTATTTTTCCTGTAAGGCTTTAGTCACTCTTTCAACTTGTGATTCTAAACCATTGATGGCTTAACCATGATTTATTTCCATGAAATTTATCTGATAATTGTAATAAATGACTCACCAAAATCACACTTATTTCTTAGAGTTGCTTCAATATTAGAATATTTACGCATTGTGTTTTCTTCAAGAAGATACCCTTTAAGTTGTCAAACTTACTTCACAAGGACCTAATATGATACCAATTGCTAGAAGAAAAATGGAGTGAGATGGGGGTGAGTCAGTATTACAAAATTTTAACTTATTTTACCATGAAAATCATGTTAGTATAAACTAACTATTATTATATTATATTAAAAGACAATTATGCCATTCTGCCATGGGGTTACAACCTAACTACTTTCTCTCCTTGTACTTATTCAAACTTTGGCATTATGTCATACCATTTAATTATTTCCATTCTTATGTCTCTAGTAATGGTATCAAATCACATATCTTCTCGACATGTGAGGAAGGGATGCACCAACACCATCACCAACATATTAAAGTGACCAAGTTCTTTTCCTTGATGATGAGTGTGACTGTTTCACCTTAGTTGTGTGTAAAAAATACCATAATGGCTAGTGTTTGAAACTTATATTCTATTACAAATGATAACACAAGATTTATTTTCTCTTTTCATTGTTATGTAGGTGTACTTGGAATTGTTTTTTATAAACCTCCTTTTCAGCTTCATCAAGAAGACGAACCAAGTTTCCAGAGAGAACTTGTTGTTGAAGATGATGTTGATATCCTATGGGAATAATATGATGATCCTTTCTAGAATTTGGCCCATCTTAAGAGTGACCCCTAGCCACATGTGAGTTAGTGATACAATGAGGCCAAGAATGTTACTGCTGCAATAGCGTAGATCGGTAATGTTAACCATGTATGTGACTATTCCCTTCTCCATCTATGACACAAAATTAGGCCTTCATGTGGAGGCATGTTTTAGTGTTTGTGAAAATAAATCCAAGGAAACCCCTTTATTAAATAATATCCAATTGATAAAATGAACAATATAATGGGGGACTCTAAGGGACAGAGTGGCTCAGCGGATCTTTTTTGGGAGACTATAGGTTTGATCCCCTGGGTTTGGGCAAGCCCACAAAATACTTGTAGTACGAGTTGGACTCTCTCGACTAGATTCTATCCAAGAACATCTCCCAAGATGTCATTGAAAAAATTATCATTGATGAGGAATTAAGGACAACAAATTTCAAGCCTTACAATGAGGCATTCATCCTGCAGAGATTTATAACATACAAATCAATCTCGAATATTAGAACTAGTGGCTCATGTGTGGATTTTTCTTCTGTAAATGTATATTCAAGCATGGATATTTAAATATGACCACTTAGGCATGGAAGTAGGAGTGACCAATGAGATCCAAGATCTCTGTTGGTAAGTCTCCTTCCCACATCGTGTTATCTAGTATTGTTTGAAGACCATACATCTACTTTGGCATTTTGAAGCCATTTTAAGCCACCAAAAACCTTTGTCATGGAATAAGATGATGTAAACTGATTCGAAACAACGATGGGTGTTTAACAACTTGCATTGCAAATAATTTTTATATTAGCGATCATAAAAATCATCAGGAGACATGTGGAATTTTTTTAATCAATTGGAACATAATGAGCATCAAAGCCATATCTTATAACTAAGTAGAAAATTAATGGAATTTAGAGGATACACAGAGGTTGGAGGATAATTGGCATCCTATCATTAGTCACCTACAATGGAGCTACATCATTTATTTGGTGACATTTTTGTTAGTGTGTTTTTATGTTTTATGTAGTGTGGTTTTGTTGTGTATAGTGTGATTTTCAATAAAATTTTGAGCATTATTTTCTAGTTTGTTACCTTCTAATGAAGAACATTGTGATGAGAAAAAGCACTAAAGTATCACTTAGTTATTGGAAACGGTTTATGGAAATATGGGAAACCACTGAAGTGTATAGTTGATACATCTTGTGACCTCCAAGTTCATGGTCAACCCATAGACATAAAACCATAGGGGTTTTTAGTAATATGAGAAACCACTGAAGGTGTTAGCAGAGAGATGTACTCATTTCACTTCTAGGTTTATGTTAATGCTATAAGGAACAACCAAGGTGTCACCAGGAGTACAAAGCCATAAAGATGACATATCACCTCAAAGGTGAGAAGACTACACAGAGAGCGTAAAACCATTTTACCATGTTTGAAATAAGGTGGGTCCATTATCTAGAAATATGATATTTAATAATAATGTAATAAGGTTGGGATGTTAATATAAACTAACTTTTAAAACATTGTATTAAAATGTAGTTATGCCCTTTTGTGATGCGGTTACATCCTAACCACTTTCTCTCCTTGTACTTATTCACACTTTGGAAATTTTTAATACCATTCAATCATTTCCATTTTGTTGTATTCAATAAAGCATTCAACATTCACTACCACATGTGATCTTATTAGATGTGGATTTACCATTCAAAAGAGAATGAAATAAGAGGGAGAACACATAGAAACCAGATGTAAATGGGAAACCTCATGGGTAAGAAAACCCATTGAAACCCATTTCTTATATTTCTCAAAGTAAGTAATTTCAAGAATATTACACATCCTACAACATTTGTTTAGTTTGGCACAAACCCCACAGGGAGCACAAACCCCTAAACCCTTGTTGATATTACTCACAAAAAGGGAATCATATGAATATGATTCATCATAAGATATTTTTCATAGGAATGACCACTGAGAGTATTCCAATCTCACAGGTTATTGTGATCCAAGGTCACCCCACAAAAACATCAAACCCTCATCCAAACCAGGTCTCTTCTAACTCCCTTTATCTCTCTTCTTCATGGGATATTTTTTTCAATTTTCTTGGCACATCTAGTCACCAAAATTATTCAGGCATTCATGGTTCTTATTATCTCTATTAATAATCCCTTAACACTCTCATTCACTCGTTTATAGATCACATGTTTCCTCTTATCATAACTTGTTGAAAAATGAACCAAACCATTCACTTTATATGCTTCTCAACTAAAAAACATAACATAGGTCGGTCCTGATCAAGGATATTGACCATAAAATCTTTAAAACATAACATTAAACTCATACAAATTCATAAAATTCACCCATGTAGGTCATCGATGCACCAAGACAACCAAGCAAACACAAAAGAATCAAAACCCCATCACCAAGCTCATCAAAGACCATAAGACACTTTATCATGATTTTTAAATCCTTGAAACTCTTGAAGAATGTCAAAAAAATCATCACAACATCATATATTCTCACAAAAACCTCTACACCAATCATTTTATTCATAAAACTACCAAGCAGTACCATTTCTTACTCAAAATAGGCATTTCCAGGAACCAATCTTCACCATTGGGGATGAAGATCACCCAAGTACACATAAAATATTCCATGTAACCACTCATTGGAATTACAATAACCTATATAAAACATTAAGGATTGTTATACCTTATGAAACATCCAAAAAGAAAACCACAGCTCATTTCCGCTTCAGCAAATTGAACTTCCCAAAAGCAATTTTGGAAACTAAACTTGTTTATACCCTTTTTTTCACTCTCAAGACCTATAAATACATTAATATGAATAAAATTTATCCCTCTTCACTTCTATAATGGATAGAAATAATCAAGTAGGCTAAAACATGAGTCTTCTACATCCATCCTCTAGTCAAAGAAGTCATTTCCTTAACTAGTCAAACTAGGTCAACTTGTGACCTCAACCATGGCAACTCAGTACACATTCAGAGATTAAAAAAAAAATGAAACATGTCACAATTTATTTGTAAAACACCCGTAGATCATTATACTCCTTTACCATTCCCAAATATGCTCAAGCACTTCCATTTTCCAACACTTCTAAACTACCCCTTTAAGCCCAAAAATAGTCTTCAAAGATAAGTTGTACTTTTCCCTCTAATACTTTAACCATGACATGAAACTATCATAGAAATATAGTACAAATCCAAATATTTCATGATGGTGGTTTATATAATACCTTTAATTGATAACTTTGTGACAAACTAAAAATCTTCAGAAACAAGCCTTTTTTAGTGGGGCCCACTTTAGTCACAAGATCTATAATACCTTCTTGGAAACATGGAAAGGTCCTATACAACCTTCAATCATAACATTTGAAAAAACAATCCATTTTTTCCCATACTAAGAAGTCTTCCTCCATCACTCTCAACCGAGGGTTTCAAACTCATAAAAAATTGTTTCACTTATTAACATTCGTTCATAAAAGTAAAAAAATGAAAAAATCCATTATTTTTTCAAAATGATCTTATTTCAATGGAAAAACATCCTTGAAATATGCAATTTTCTATGTAAATTATGTGAGAGAAGGTGAGAATTAAAAATTACGTATCGAGCTAGAAATCATGCTTTCCTGGACCCTATTTTTCCTGAAACTTCATAGCTTGCAAACTTCTCTTCATAATGATAAGAAATTTTTATCACACCTCTAGGAAAACCCCTATGCATCATATCCAATCATCATAATTCCTCAAATATGTATTCATCTTCATCACCCATCTCGTTTAAATGAGTAGGCCTTAGGGTTTTTCCTAGTTTAGGTCAAAACCAAGAAAATTGACACAATAACCATGCATAAAACTACTACAAACTATCTCTACATGTTGATTATAGTATGATATACTTTTCTGAGAGTATAAAAAATCTCAAACACTTTTTCAAGTGACTATCATGCACCAATAGATCACCAAACACTTATCATTAGGTCTTGTTTAGACATAGAAAATGAAGAAACCACCATACTTCTACTTCCAATATCTTCAAAACGACCTAAAATAGTTGAGACAACATATATCACACATCTCCATGCTTCCATGAGCTCTTATACCACTGCATCTAACTCTCATGTTCCATTATTCTTTCAAGCACCTATAGTAGTGTTTTTATGTAATAAGGAGCTCTATGATAGGGCATGAAAATCCAACAAAAAGTAATTGAAAACCTTAGACTTCAATTTGAATATGCCAATTAAACCTACAGTGGTTGTGTGGATTCATTTGCTTTGTACTTATATATTACATACTAATATAAGGATAGTAATGTATGTTAATACACAACATCTTTCCTGCTTAACTTGGTGCCTCAAAATGATAAAGGAAGCAAGGGTTGTCCACATCATGAAGTGCAGACAATGCTTTAACATTACATTTTTTAGCCATTGTTTGTACTACAATTTTTTTTACAATGGAGGCCCAAATTTAAGTCCTAGGCACCATAAGATTGCACATGTCTTGCAGCCCAAATCTAACTATCTAAATAAGCATAAACAAATGGATAAAATAAGGTAGTTCACATAGAGAAATTAAAAAAATCAAATATGAGACTCAAAAAAGGTTCTATGATTTTGAAGGGAAATCAATATAAATGCTTGAAAAATTTGCATCTATAAATTACATAGTTAAAGGAAATATTTACACTTGGTGATTTTAAATGCATAGGAGAAAAATATGATTCCCTTAATTTGTCACATAATCATGCTGAGAAAGCAGAAAATCAGCAAAATAAGTTTTTCAACTTCAAAAATGTTATTGAGAAAAAAAAAGGATTATGAAAAATTGGATGATAATTTGTAATCTAGCCAGTTCACAACAGAAAACAAATATTCACTCTATAATATATGTTCACCACAGAAAACTCCTATTTTCTCTATGGAGGGCTAACAACATGTTAATTGAGCAGCTAAGAATAAGTTTTTTTATGAATTCAATGGTCACCAGTTTAATTCCCCTACCCACTCATCATAGATTTTACACATCTAAACTTTTGTACAGGTAAATGGTAATCAAAACCTAAAATTTTATATGTGGCCCAAAAATAAAAATCCAACGATTGTGGACAGGAAAAAAACATATTCCTTTAGCACCATAGTGAAATGTTGAAAAATTCTTTGGCTTGACATTGAGTGGAAAATGAAAGATGAGGAAAATTCAAGTATATTAACGAAAATATTTTAAATCAGTCATCTTCAACTTGAAAAACATAATTCCAAGCATACATTAAGTGAAAAACAATCTATCAAAATTAAAATTGCATATTTTGTGATGATGAATAAAAATCTAAAACTAAACAAAAAAAAATTCTAAGCTAACAACTACTATAAAAATAAATAAATATGAAGTGATATCAAATCAACACTTCATTCTTGATCATTATAGATAGGGTTTCATGTAATTGTACAATGGTTCCTTCTTTTAACCTTCCATCCAAAACTTTACTTGCAAATTTGAAGGGAGAAAGAGTTGTTTGAAAGTGCACACAATCTGAAAGGTCCACACGATGTTGGAGCTCTGCATTCAAGAAATATTTGTGGGGGGGGGGGGGGAATGGAGAAGCTGGAATATTGTATCAACAATGGAAGAACCCTTAATCATAGTGGAGATGCCACTAGATGTCAAAGTTATAACCATGACAAAGATTAAAACTGAAACACCTTATAATTATGCAAAATAACGTAAATATGAAATTTCAAAAGGATTTTGTTTCAAAACTATGTAAAATATGATTCAATATTAAATAATTAGACCAAATTTCATTAAATCTGAGAAAAAAAGGCATTCTTATTTTCAACTACATTCTGTAATTAGTAAACTGACCATTTATTCCCATAAAATGCATATAAAATTAAAAAAAAAATCAAACAGTGGTTTCCAAATAACCTAAAAAATACATGTGTATGGAAGAACTCAAAGAAGGATCACTGATAGCCTAATGCAGATACTCTCTAATCCCACCCATGTTTTGTATGTATAGCCACACAGATGGAAATTAAAGAAATGCTCCTTAACCTATATGTATAAAAATCACAATCCTCCATCTACCCATAAGGGATAAATTTTTTGTTTATCCATTTGAACTGCCAAAAGAAGGTGGTTATACCAAGAGGTAAAGATGATGAGAGAGATGTGGCCACCTGTAAGAAGAATGGTGTAGTGCCCAAATTTTATAGCTTCAGTTTATCTGCTGACTCTATACTTATATTTGATGATTGGACATGCATTATGACACCTTTTTGATATTATGTTATGATATGCGATCATTTGAGGAAATGTATGATGATTTGGGTGCGTAGCGCCAATTTAGTTTTGACTAGTGTGATAGTTCATTTTAGTATATGTTTTGAATACTAACATGTTATGGTGTTGTTGATATTATTAGATAAATGATGGACATATGGTTGTGTCACACATTTTGATATGGTGAATTATTTGGTTATTTGCTATTATCATATTATAGCATGAATGGATGTCGTTATATGTTACTTGGGTGGCTAACACATGTTGCATTAATATGAAATTGTGTATGTTTCTCATTAACAATTCCTTATCGATATTGTGTTAGCATGATTATATTTTTATTTATTTACTGAGTAGTTAATTTATACATTTTCTTGGACATATGCGTTTAATGTTTGCAATGAGTGTGAAGATTATAGGGAACAAGAGAATATGGGTTTCAAGGTGGCTAATCGAGTGTGCACAAGCAACCGACTGGGACAAGTCTTAGCCATGTCAATTGTGTGAAGCCTTAGTTGGTTGCATGTAATTTTTGGGCACCATGAGTGACCCCTAAAGTGTAATGTTGTAATTTTTAAAGTTTATTATTGTGTAAATTGTTTAGTTTTGTAGGAGCTAGTTTGGGTGACCTAATGGTCCCAAATTGTATTAAAGGTGTATTTGATTAGTTTAAGTTTGAATTATAATGTTGGGGTCACATGATCACCCTTGGGTGGGCCCCACAAACTTAGCTATTGTGCACAATGTGCCAAACCCGAAATTGGGCTGTTTATGGCATTTTTGGAGACCCCTTTCATCTTTGGTGGTTCTTTTCTCATGTAAAATAGCTATTGGACCCTACCTATAGGTATGAGGCTTCATTTGTTAGTCAAATGGGAATTTCCCCTCTGATTTTACATCTCATAAGTCATCATTCTTGTAAGAATGGTCGGGTGTTGTGTATTTTTAAAAGTTGCATGGGTTTGACTTATATTATTTTGGGTAATTTGGGAGATTAGTTTTAAAATGAAAATTTTCTTTTATCTATCTTAGTTTTGGAATCTTGGTTTTGAGGGAAGAGAGGGATGACACATGTCACCCTCTCATTTTCGAGGAATGTTTCCTTTTTTTTCTTCAAATACTTCCTCATGTAGGAGGAAGAGGATTTTTTTCTTGTCTTTTGCTTGGGAGAGATTTTATATTTGGAGACTTGGAGCTCTTTCTTGGAAGTGGATTGGATAACTTAGAGACTTGGAAATATCTTTGAGGAAGGATTCTTGATCCTAATTTTGTGTTATTGTATGTAGATTTTAGATGAAAATTGTTGTTGTGTGTGATTGTGTTTTGTATGTAGTGCATGGTATGCTTTTTTTTTTCCCTTAATTTGTTTTTCTCCGTCCATCATATGACATGATGGATTTTGGATTTGTATGGGTGAAGAGGGATGGAATTTTTGTCTCAAACCTAATGGGTTGATGGACAAGCGATGTTGGCTTCTCATGTTCTTATCCCCTCATATGGTTTGAGCTGGGGAAGGTGGTTCATATGGTTTGAAAACCATTCTTCATCCTTGGAAAGGAAACCCAAGAGGTTTGAAAATCATAGGGAGGATTTTGGCCTCCTCTATCATTATCGAGACCTCCATAACATACACAATAGTAGTCAAAACATCATGCCCACCAACAACAGAGGTTAGGAAGACTAAAAGCATGTAAAGAGAAGCTAGAGGAGGGGTTGGTGGGGGAAAAGATAGGAGACATGGTACACAATAGGTACAACAAGCTTGCACTCAGCAGTTCGCTAGGGTTAGGCTAGCAGGATCAGTGCATCAGAGTACATGAGGGACTGTTTCTTAGAGTAGGGAAGTAAGATGTTTTATTTACAGGTCCCCTGATCACTATATGCACATGTGTCTGCACAAACCTGTCACCTTTGATGGACAGAGAGATCATAGATCTGAGAAGATAGTGGAAGACATAGGATGCACCCATCGTGTGTATGTAGTGGTTGATAACGGCTAGGCCGAGCATCAGGCCACAATTATCGTAATGATAGGCACTATCAGGGGTATTTTAGTCTCAGTTCTCTCTGATTTAGGTGCTTTAGATTAATTTATATCTCCATCTGTAGTGGACTAGTTTGGTATAGTGGTGGCTAGGCAGTAGATAGTTAGCAGCTCGAGTTGGACTTGGGCCAAAATCACAGTAGATACTATTATCAGTCCAAAGTACACCTTCATATGGATGGAAATATTAATTTTAAATTTTTTTGGCACAATGGGATTCCCTTTGAGTTGTGGGCATCTCAGAATGAGGGAAACCTCCAGAAAGAGCTTTCTCCCTTTGATGAATCACTTGAAAATTTGTATTTCATTGAGTTGAAGGTTAGAAGGAAGGTAAAACTAAAGCATGTAAAGGTGATACACAAAAAATAATTGGGACTTGGTCTTGCAAAAACACACTTAAAGATTGACGAAAGACTTATTATTCACTTTAATTAATTATTTGACAGATTCTACACTCAATAAGGTGTTTGAACACACTTGATAAACTACAAAACTTGGAAAAATGGCTTGATGGAGGTTTCTGGAATTTGATAGCATGTAAAGCAACCTATTTATTCACTTTAACACACAAAACAAATTCTTTCAAACACTGCAAAGATCTTCAATATGGAGGAAACTCAATATTTATTAATTAAAGGTGCATAGTACAAAAATCTTGTAGCATAAGTCTACAAAAATTAGCCCCTCTTCCTTCTTGTAAAAATAAAGGCATAAATAGGAAAATCCCACCTCCCAAAGTGCCAAAAATATACCAGCTAACATTAGTTAACTCAACATGCTTGTAATAGCTTTGTACACGATTTTATAAATTTAAATAATGAAAAGGCTCAAAATAGGTTTCCTCTGTTATAGGTTTCTATGGAAATACTATACTAATGTAGAAGTAATCAAAAGTTATTATTTTAACTTCTACTTCAAGTATTTCGTAAAGGGGAAAGCTTCTCAGAAGTGAATTCTACTTTGCCACTTTACTTTCCTTCGCAAAATTGCTTCTAAACTGACCAAAAGAAATAAACAATAAAAACATTTTTTATTTATTTTTCCACTTCTTCCTTTAACCAATTTGTCATGCATATCCACAATCAGAATCTGGGAAGAGGATATCAAAGGAATAAATATTATATGGTAAATATTTTGAAAATAAATACTACAATAACATTGATGGGATCGTCATCTTAAAAAAAAGAAGAAACTATTTCTTTTACTTCTAACAAACTATGTCTATCTTTAAATCTCAAATAATTGAATATAACTCCAACCTAGTAACTACAGTGTTTTGGTAGTTTGGTGCAGTGATGTGATGCATTCAATTTCTCCTCAATTTCAATCTCCTTCCAAAATGTGAGCTTTGGTTGATACAGATGAATAAGGAAATGTGTATCAACAAAAGATCAAGAGAATAGATGACTCACTTTTTCCTGGGAAGGTAACTAGAATGTGAGTAGCACCGAAAGAAAGTAGAGAACTATCTATTTGTATAGACCCTCTAAAAAATCTTGCATCATAACACTTCAAAAATTTATAAATTTTCCAACCCATGATATGATTAAAAGTGTCATTTCTATAAGTTGTGTGAGGAGAAGATGTCAATGACACATTTAAATCAAGAAACTGTGAATCATCTTGAGGAAAAGAGATTAACATGTTATATTTAGCAGGATCTCAAGACCAATCAAAAGATCCTAAATTTATCCAATTTGACCCAAAAATTTGAAAGAAAATCATGTCGAAATCCATACATTCAATAATGTGGATTTTAATTTTACTTCATACAGTGATAAAACTGCCCCTATTGCAAGAGGGGTGGTTTCATTTTTATTTTTCACATATTTCATTGCTATTTTTAGTGTTCTAGATTTCAAATGCTTGTTTTACGCACGAGTATCATAAAAATGACATGGATTATGGTACGATGATGGTCGATCAAGAGGCAATAGTTGAGGCTAAACAACAAGCAAGTGATAAGCATTTTGATGTTATTTCCCTAGATTTAATTTTGCTATGAAAATGAACACTATGGAAGATTTTTAATGATTTTATAGTCCAAATGACCATGTGTGGGATGTATATTAGAATATGTATATTATTTTAGGAAGTTTGTACATTTTTTGGGTATTTGTGAGCTTATAGATTGAAGGGCACTACTTGGTAGTCAGTGACACGACCACCGTAGTGGTTGTGTATACCACTAAAAAATAGAGCAACGATTGTGATACTATTGTGGTGCTTACATAAAACCTCTCTACATAAAGGGGAGGTTACACATCTGCCACAAAAATTTCATAACCGTCACATGTGCCAAAGGTAAAATAGGAAAACATGGATATTTGTGTATTTTTACTTATTGTTTTGAGTTTCTTGCAGATTTATTATTTGTTGGTAGATGCCTGGCGTTCTTCTTTTTTCTTCCTTGTTGATGGAGGGGGCTTATGTTTTATGGAATAAAGCTCAATACCATGATTGGATAACATGATTTCTCCCTTTATTGATGGAGACCGAGACAGGCCTTTAGAGAGAGCCTGTGTATGGGAGTTAGTGCAAACTAGACCAGTTTCTCCATCTAACATGATTCTTTGTATTTTCTTAAATTATTCAGATGTTAATCAAAACACTTTATGGTTCCCTGGTGTCCACACAGAGTGGAAAATTTCCTTAGAGGATGTCGACTAGATACTGATAGTTACAGTTGCATAGAGGAGGCTAGGGCTAAAATTTCTAGTTCATCAGATGAGGCCCATCAGTGGGAAACATATTTGGGGGATGTAAGGGCATTGGATACAAGTGCCAAGTAGGGTGTGAGATTGGTATAAATGGATACATCCCCTATTCCTACACTATGTAAGGCCATTAATCATATATTGGCCTCATGTTTGATTTGGGAAAAGGGAGGACACATGTTTTTTATTTTGTTGGGCACCTATTGTGTAGATCATAGAGCGACATAGATGAGTGCTAACATGTGGAAATGACATACTTGAAACTACCTACACTAGATTATATCTAGTGGTAAGATGTAAGGCCAAATCACTTGGCCACCCTACATTTGTGATGTTATGGGTGTATGAGTAGGTGATCCCCTATCAGAGGGGCATAGTGATTGGAGACCTCACTAGCGTTAGGGTAGAGAGGTGGGTGGGCATGTCAGCCCTCAAATCCACTCCACAGGTAGTAGGATCCTTGACTATAGTGGACATAGTAGTAGAGCCAAACCAGGGGATGTTAGGATTGTGGGGAGAGGAGGGGATCATGCTAGTTTCATTTATAAGAACCATACAATTTATTGACCATGGTGGGCGTAGGGAGGCTTGTGCAATGACACAGGTGCCTTTACAGTTTGGAAAATAGTATATTGATTCCCTTCCTGAATTTGTAACTATTTTCAAGGGCGTGAGAGAGGAATGGGAGAGGCACATCCATAGATTGAGGTGGATAGTAGCAGTCCCTGGGGAACCTATTGGGAAACCTGGAGCTACACCTAGATAGGCTATTAGAGGAGGAGCATGGCCACCCAAATTTTTATAGATTGGTGATGAACCTGCAGGGAGTGAGGATGAGGTAGATATGGGCTCTAGATCAGAAGAGGAGTCAGACTGTGATTGATAGGGTAGAAGATATGACTAGGTAGCCAGGGTATATGAGGATGAATAAGATAAGGATTCTATGGAGGAAGAGGAAGAGGGGTCTGCAAAGACAGAGGGAGTGGCTACAAAGCCTAACTGGGTCGAAGGATATCCTAGTGAGTAATTTTATTCTCTCTTTCACCTACTTCCTAAATTAGAATCACTTGCTTAGACATTGGTAAGTTGTATTTTTTGTTATTTTATTAATTCACTGATGTGGGCATGCGTTTTATAGCTATAACTATGGGGTGGTGATAGCTTATCATGTAGACAAACGTAGATATATTTTCCATCACCTCTGGTCTGAATTAAGACACCTTACTACAAGACCTAGGACTCCTTTCCCAAGACGGCTACCCCACTAAGGTTTTTGTGCTATATTTACATGTGGTAGGAGAGATTTCTTAGATGCGGACAAAGATTGCACTATTGACATAGTATGTTGAATACTATTGATATTTTCTCATAGGGTGATGATCGACTCGTAGTGGGGCTACTAGCACTTCATCCTTGTACAGAAACTCCCATAGGAACTCCCATAGACACTCCCACTATGTCACATGTGGAGGTTCCCATGTTGGACCTAAAATACCTCATCACAAAAGTCATACCAGGAGCCCTCAACCTGCAAGCTCATAGTGGTCTCAAAGGTATAGATAGGCAAAGTTCCTTTATTTTTTGATCTTATTTTTTTTGTATATATTTATTTTTTTAGATTTTTGGCTCATGACTTGATAATTTTGACCATACTTGTTTTTTCGGTGTGATGACATTGTACTAAAAAATTGGTGGATACACACACACACACATATACATACATACATATGTGTGTGTGTGTACATATGTACATACATACATATGTACACACACACATACACACCTATGCATGTATGTACATGTGTGTGTGTGTGTACAAGATAATATAATAAAATTTTCATGGAAAGCTAAATATATAATAATATTTTCTAATATTCGTTTGAATCGAAATGTCATAAAAATTAACTAAAATTAGAAAATGTTAAAAATTAACCCTTTTAGACTCATGTATGTATGTATACACACACACACACACACACACACACACACACACACATATATATTATTGGTAAATGGTTTTTTATGGGGACCATATTGCAAGAGATAAAAAGGGTTCAAAACCTAGATACAACAATAGAGAGAAAAATGAAAAGGTTCTAAGAACCAGGATAAACAATGGAGCACTAAAAAAATAGCCTAATTACCCAGCATAAATAAATAATAGCAAAGCAGGCCTACACCTAGTCAACAACCTGAGCACAACAGAAACACAACACAAAAATAGTGGGCTCCCTGCCCAGATACATTAATAAAACATAAGCATGATAGGAATCATTCCTTTTCCAAACCAATGTGGCTAGTTTTAGTTTGGTGCCTTCAAGAGTCCTGGTAGGAATGTGACCCTAAATAGGGGACAATGGGGCATAATCCACCATAGTTTCAATAGTGACCTTTTGATTAGTGGGATCCTGAACAAACTCAAAAAACTTGAGATTTTATTTCTTTGTAGGGATCAATGATTCTTCAACTAGATGTGAATGTGGACTGACTGTGAGATGCTGAGGAAGAGATTCCTTCCACCACACCATTTTTCACTTCACTTGCTTCTGGAGTGCTCAAATTCATTTGAAAGATGCCATGTTTAGAAGCACTGCCAACATATAATGGATAGACCCTCATAGTCAATCCTCCGCATCCAATTTCTATCCCCAATTTGTATATTAATTTCTTCTAGAAGGTCTAAAGAGGTGTCAATGTCCAACAAGATTCTACCAAAATTTGTGTTAATCTGGTAAGAGGTTTTAACATCTACTTTTTAAAAGGATCCTAAAGTATCACCTATAACAACAAGGCATGAGTTATTCCAAAGTTTTAATGGGAGTCTTGGTAATCGAACCCATACAGGGTAGGTGTTGACCATTTTTGGTCACCATAGGTTAGGGGTATAACACTTTTTAGGTTAATCAAGTTCAGTGGAAAAACTGTTCAAGTATACAAATAGAGGTAGCTGTCAGCCATGTTGTTCTAAGATGCTCATTTTTCACATTTGAATCCTTTCCAGTTTGCATGTTTGCCAAGGTCATGCATCAACCATGAAATACATCTACAGGACCCTAAAACATATGGGAAGGGTGTTAAAAATCATAAATAAACGTGTTGGGACAACAAGTTTTAGGCTACAAATACCAGAAGTTAGAGACGATTACAGTTCTGAGTTTGCATTAGTAGTATCACTTATGTTTTGGAGATTAAGGTATAAGGTACAATTAATTCATTTTATTCCTTATGATTATTTGAAATTACTTAGTGTGTTGAGTTTTAAAAGGTTCATTTAACATCACGTTGATGAAAAAAAATGTGAAGTAAACATGAAACGTTCATCACATTAAATAGATTTATTTTATTTATAAGTAAAATGTACAAAGATCCAACATAAGCCATGGGATATGACTTATCAAGTACATACAAGGGAAATTTCATATATATAAAACTACGAATACAAGAGAAAAGAAGAGAACACATAATTTCCTGGAAATAAGTTGATTTCCTTCATTCGTGGATTTTTTATAGCAACTGCCTCATTTTTCATCCTCCTTTTAGTCCCAGAGAACGTGAAAAATAAAGATTTAAAGATTATTAGAGATTTGGGTTTTCGTCATTCTCATATACTATGTGGCTTTTAGATATATGAACTTCCTTTCATATTTACATGTAGATAAGAAAGTGTAACATACGTGACATGAATTGGAAAATGGAATGATCATCGACAACCATACAACATTCGGACTTAGAGTGATACAGGTTTCATAGTTATCACGAATACTTCAATTTTCAAATGGAAAGAATAAGTCACAATGATGTAGGATTCCCAACTCCAATGTAGTCATCATCTTAAATACACAATAGTGCTAAAGAACAACTTCTTGAATAAAATAGAATACTGGGCTTTTATCAAGTTCAAGCATTCATGTGCAATAAGTATCTTCATAGTAGTAAAAGAAAGAAACAGAATTGCTAGGACTAGTTATTTCAAGGTATGAGAGGATACATCATCATCAATCTCAAGTCAAGGTTCTCAACATATATAGAAAATGAGAGTACATTGGATAAATGAAATATTGCAACCATTTATAAACCACAATCTCGTGATTAGAGAATCAAATCAGTTATGCATTCAAAGAAAATATTCAGAACTAAATTATCATACGATTTATAAGTTTCATCATGCCTACAAGTAATTTATCACAAATATTTGATAACAAGAAAAAAGATTGCAAAGATGGATCAACATGATTCCATAAACAAGTTCTAGGTTTTCATTGAACCTTCATTCAAAACATGTGCTTCAGGAACGCTTTAATTCAAATACTGAACATGAAAAAAAAGAGGAAAATGTAATAATGTAGGGTACAATCATGATGATTCATTTATTTTCTTTTCTAAGAACACCTCATATTCTATATTCTGTTGAGCCATTTTTAGCCTTGAACTTGTATTTCCCTGTGATACTGTTAGAAATTTTCATTATAAGTTGAACTCATGGAATGGATATTAGGCAATATAATTATTACTAAAATTTACATTATTTTGTTGATTATGAGTATTCATTTTTAATTTTGACTGCAATATAATGTTAAATGATGCTTTGTATAAATTTCAGCCTTATTTGCAAAGAATTTGTTATATGCAGCAACTAACATGCAACCAAAGGAACTCATTCACACCGAAGAGGTTTGTTTATAGAAAATGACATGCAGGAAAATGGACTCCTCCACATCAAAGAGTCCGCATCCAATGGAGGTCATACACATACATAAATCCGTAATCCTGGGGATCTTGCACAACGTGGACACTACACCTAAGCTTGCATGTGTCGATGGAAGAAACAATTATGATAAAAATAATAATATACTCAATGCCATCACCTGATTATGTGTTACAAATCAAACAAATAAATAATTGATTTAACTCATAATTTAATAATTAGTTGATCAGCTGGTCGGTAATTTAAGTTATGTGATTGTATGAGAATGTACTGAATAGTTATATTGCATGGATGTAAGTTTCTGGATTGTTTGGTTAAAATATATTTTACTTAATCCATCTAGAAATCCTAGTAGGAATCTATCTCTTCACACCTTTGTTGTAATGAAAGATATAAAAAGGAAATATTAATGTTGTAGATAGGAAAGAGATACATAAATAGATCGATCCTTAGGTACAAAATTAGTTGTATTTTCCACTTGTAATCTTCATGCTGATGAAATAAGACTATGAGTTCTATTAATTCATTGCAGGACACATGCCTTAGGAGTGATTAACACCCAAGGCATGACCCACTTGCGGTTTACTAACCCTCGCCTTCTGTTTTTTATTTTAGTTCCTCACATGAATATATTAGTAGCAGTCCATTTCTTTATCTATGTTATGTTGGTACGTGCTTTGTTATTATCCATAGTATTTAATTTTAGTCATAATCTAGTTCATTTATAGCATTGTTATTTCCTAATTGTAGTGACAATAATTTAGCTTTATACCTCCCAAACATCTCTAATTGTGCATACATCAATGACAATATTGAAATTTTATGTCCCTTGGTCTGATAATTAAATGATTGTAGATTAATCAAAAAACATATTAATTGTTGCAAGTTAGTTTGCACCACTATTTTTGGTTTTTTTTTCTGGGGATATTACTAAGTTATAAGGTTTTTTTTAGATATTTTTCATTTCTTATAGTTTAGGTTTTAGGAAATTCAGCTCCAAATGAACCCTCAAACTAATTTTGCATTGATTGAGTTGAGTTAGTTAATGCATGCAACAACCAAGGGATGACCATGGTATATTTTTTACCTAATCCACAAGTAGCAAAAATCTCTTCATATACCTCTGAGGATTCTGAAGAATACATCCTTTGTTTATTGTTCAAAGATCATCCTCCAAGTGATAGTTCTGAACTTTCTCTTGAGTAGCCAGAGATGGCAAAAGAAGTAGATTATAATGTTCAAAATGGGGCGAACCAATTTTTAGTTCCCCATTAATGACAATAATGCAGCTGCTGCTATGAATAATATTTCTCCCTTAGCCTTTCCCAATTTTCATGGATCAATGACAGAAGACCCAGACACCTTTTTGTTTGAGTTTGACATTCTATGTAGGAGTTATGATTATACTACTGATGTACATAAATTGAAGATATTTCCTGCTACACTCAAGGATGTAGCCTTGAGATGGTTCATGGGATTGGGAAGAAATGTTATAACCATGTGGTTGCAAATGAAGGAGAAATTCCTTATTAGTATGAATATTATTGTAGACCAATCAACAGAGGAGGTGATGAAATATTCATAATGACAAAAAGAGAGGATGAACCATTGGAATACTATTTGGAAAGGTTCATGTTCTACATTTATAAGTCAAGGCGCACAAGACTACCACCTGAATATCTCAAATTACTCTTTTTTAAGGGACTTAGTGAGAAGGACATGGATGCTCTGGATCTGATAGGAGAAAGGGACATTTCAAAAGCTAATTTTGTAGAAATATGTGAATCCTGCAAAAATTACTCAAGAGATACTATGAAGAGGGTAAGAAGTGTAAGATCAAGAGGTGGATAAACTACCAAAACAATCAAGGACATATCCAAGTAAGAGATTGTCAACATGTTTAAAAACATGAAGCAGGATATTTTCAATGACATGGCTAATCAATTAGATGGTCTACATGCCAAAAATAAAAAAGAAGATGTAGCATAATCACTAATAGTGACGACCATGCATGTAAAATGAAGAAATATGACTATAGATCCATAGTATTGGGTAGAATTTCTCAAGAAAGAGAGGCCTCACTTGAGTTCAAGATGTTAGAGATAGAGGAATGGAAAGTTTTTTACGTTGCTCAAAGAAAACCATGGCCATCAAAGTAGGGAGGTATGACACAAGACCCTATGCATTCATTTAAAAATTGTTCTAATAATCCATATATACAGTGCCCACCTTAGGCTAACCCTCAAGGTTAGGCCCCATATACTAACTGATATCAATAATAGTGGCAAACTCAATTCCAAGGCCATCCCTAACAACAATGGAAACATCATTTTCAATCATAGTAGAAACCTTAGAGATAAGGGCATCAGTGGAATAACCCGCTTCCTAATTACCAACAATCTTATCAACAACCTCCTTATCCACATCAAAAAACTGTGATACCAAACCCCCAAGAAAGCTTTGAACTAAAAGTTACCCAACTACTAGCTCAACTAAAACCTAACCCTAACAATAAATATGCTCAATGAGCCTATTCCACTAAACCAAACTCAATACCCTACATATTCTGTTGATGTAAAAATATCAATCTTTGCTTAGGAAGAGCACTTCCTTCACCAGGCTAGACTCAACATTACTAAAATTGCAAAATAACCTCAGTTTCTAAATATTAATCCACAAAAAATCCATAATACATTGCACGTTGATCCATAACAACCTAAGAAAAATTCTAACAAGGGGTAAAACATAGGGTAATGAGCCAGTATTTCCTAAAAGGTTACAAGGAAAATAAGATTGACCTCAAATCATAATCTAATTCTGAGTTTTCCAACCAGCTGAAAGACATTTGTTTCAAAATTCCATTGATTTAAGCTATTAAGGATGTGTTCATCTACAATAAATTGGTTAAAGACCTATGCATAAAGAAATCAGGAAGGAAGAGGAAAGATCCAACTATTGTTCATGTCATTGGAAAACTAGTTGATATTATGCTTGGGAACTCAATTATGCCCAAATAAATAGATCCAAGAAGTCCTTTGGTAAATGTCACAATCAATGGCTCAATGATTAAGAACACTCTGATTGAATTTAGTGTAGAAATAAATGTAATGACAACAAAAATTATGGATGATTTGAAGTTAGAGGGACTAAGACCAACACCTATAGTCTTACAACTTGAAAAAAAGATAACTAGTTAAGCCTAAAGGAGTCCTGGAGGACGTAGTAGTGGTAGAAATCTTGGAATTACCCTATTGATTTTATTGATCTTCAGTGAAAAGTAAGCTTGGGAGGATATCCTATCATCCTAAGAAGACCATGGTTAAACAATTTCTGATGCATTCATAGGATGTAGATCTGGTAATATGATTATCTCTAATGGAAGCGACACCAAAAATCACATGCTTTACCACCTTTCACAGCCGTTCATTGAAGAAGAAAAAAATGTTTGGATTGAAGAGCCAGAAGAAGACCAAAGCTCACTTCAATGGCTCATGATGCTGGAGAAGTCATGAAAAATTGAAGGGAAAGAAGAGGATGTTGTTCTTTCTAACATCGTGCCAAATAATTATGAGAGGAATGAAGAATTACATGGAAAATTACGATGTATAAGTTTTCTCGAGAATCAAATCCTACCATAGTAGAGCACTATGAATGTTCCATGTAAGAATTGCATCCTCCATCAACTTCCTCCACATGATTATATATTGAATTATGTAAGTATCAATATATGCCTGCATAAATGATCTCTCTGCACAAGTGGAAATTAATCTAGGAAATCCACTTAATGTGAAAAAAAATGTTGGGCATGGAGCAAGAGCAACTGTTAATGTCTCTTCTGTAGAAACATTAGACAATATTTGCATGGGATTATGGAGACATGCATGGAATCCACCCTAAGCTCTATACACATAAGATATATATCAAATACATTTGTAAGCCAATAAGACAACCACAAAGAAGAATGAACACATCAGTGAGGGTTATAATGAAAGAATAATTAAAAAAATTATTGGATAGTGGATTCATATACCCAATTTTAGAAAGTCAATGGGTGTCACCCCTTGTCACTGTACCTAATTAGAATGGTAAATGGAGGATCTACATGGACTATAGAGAGCTGAATGTAGCAAAAAAAAGGATCATTTTTCTCTTCCTTTCATTGATAAGGTACTTGACAATATGGTTGGAAAGAAATATTTTTCTTTTGTTGATGGCTAGAGTGGCTAAAACCAAACTCAGATTGTACCAGAGGACCAAGAAAAGACCACATTCATGTACCCATGGGGAACGTTTGCATATTTTGTTATTCCTTTTGGTTTGTGCAATGCACTTGCTACATTCCAAAGGGAAGTTTTGATAATTTTCTTAGATCTAACCAATGACTGCATGGAAGTACATATGGATGATTTTATAGTACATGAAAATAATTTTGATAAAGCACAAAAGAATCTAGACAAATTTATTTAGAGATGCAAGGGAGCATAACCTATCCTTAATCAAAAAAAAATGCTACATGATGATGTCTCAAGGAATAGTATTGGGGCATTATCTATCATATGCTAGAATTCAGGTAAATCAAGTAAAAATATTTGTGATTTTGAATATGCCAACACCAAAGAAGTAGAAGGATGTGATGAGCTTCTTAGGCCATGCTGGGTATTATAGAATATTTATACAAGAATTCAATAAGATTGCAGCACCATTATTTGTCCTACTGGGAAAGGATGTTTCCTTTAAGTGGATTGAGAAATGTGAGATTTCATTCCAGAATTTAAAGCAAATGTTGAATTTTGCACCTGTATTAAGAGGACTATATTATATCTTTCCATTTCACATTCATACTGATGCCTCATATCATGCCATTGAAACTATTTTAGGATAGAAGGATAGAATTCTAAACTACATAATATACTATTTTAATAAGATCTTGTAGCATGTTGAACTTAACTATACAATCATAGAGAGAGTTTATAGTAGTTATGTATGCCACCAAAAAATTTTAGGCACTACATCATAGGCTACCTAAAGTTTATTCACACTGACCATGGTGTAAATGAATAATTGATCAACAAACCAGTTGTAAGAACCAAAACAATTAGATGGTTGTTACTCTTGCAAGAGTTTGATGTCACCATTTTAGATAAGCCTGGTAAGGAACATGTTGTCACCGAATTTATTTCAAAAGTGGAGAATAATAATGAATAGCAAGTAGTTGATGAATCTTTCCCAGATGAGCACCTATTTTCCATTTCTACTAGAACACCTTGGTATGCTAATATAGCTATTTATTTATTCTTAGGTAAGAAACCTCCACACTACTTATATTTTGAAAAGAAACACATTGTTGAGAAAAGTGTGAATTTTTCTTGGATAACTGGTTTTATATTTCACACATGGCATGATAATGTTATGATAAGATCCATAGACGATGAGGAATTATATGATGTATTCAAATCCTGCCATAGTAAACCATTTGGAGGACACATTGATGTAAAAAGAATGACACAAAAGGTGCTGACAACAGGATACTACTTGCCAACATTTCATAAGGATGTAACATTATATACCAGGAGCTGTGATAAATGCCAAACAATGGATAATCCTATCTAGTCAAGTGAGATGCCATTACAGCCTCAGAGAATATCGTAGCCATTTAACAAATGGGGTTTAGAATTCATTGGTCCCATAGGTCCTAAATCTTCGCAAAAGGAATACATGTTGGTGTGCATGTATTGCCTCACTAAATGGACAGAAGTGAAAGCATTTCCAAATCAGAAGAGTGAGAAATTTTCCAAATTCTTGTATGACCACATTTTCACAAGGTATGGAGTACCAAGAGAAATTGTTATTGATCAAGGCACACACTTTACTGCTGAAGTTATTTATGATCTAGCTAAGGAATATACATTAGAGATAGGAAGTCTACACCTTATCATACCCAATCTAATGGTCAAGTTGAGGTGAAATAGAATCCATCTTGATAAAAAAAAATATTACACTCCAATGGAGCCATTGGGTAGATAGAATTCCATAATCATTTTGGGAACTCAACAAAAGTTGGAAGACAACAACATGCCTTCACATCATTCGAGATTGTTTATGGTAAGATTGTTGTTCTCCCTATTGAATTTGAGCACAAGACACTAAGGACTGCACTTGAACTAGGAATAGATGTGTTTGAAGCTCAAAGGCAGAGGATTCTTTAGCTTAATGAGTTAGATGAAATGAAGAGACAAGATGTGCATAATATAAAGGTAGTTCATAAGAAAAGGATTAAATGGAATGGTAGGCTCATCAAGACAAGACAATTTCAAGAAGGTTATTGGGCTCTCTTATTTGACTGAAAGTACAAGGAACACATGGGAAAATTCATGACAAGGTGGATAGGCCCATATGAGATTGAGAAAATATTTCCCAATGGAGTTGTAAAACACACCACCATGGATCCTGTGAGATTCAAATTACTAGTGAAATGTCATAGATAGAGATTGTACAAAAATTCAACTGACAGGAGCACCTTCATGTAGCAGTTCAGAGGTATTCAAAGAAGAATGGAGATGAGAACATTAGAGTTAATATCATAAGTTGAGCCTGTTGGTTCATCTTATAAAATTGCATAGGATTGATATATTTTGGTTTCCTTAGTATATTCAGCTTGCTGAATACTCCAAGGGTGATTAAAAGTGATGTTATCAACCCTCTTGGTGACTAACACCACTCATATAACATGTTTTATTTTTATAGAAATTTTGTTTTGTAGGATTTGGTGTATTTGTTCCAAGAAGTGTATGGTATCTAATAGAAGGAGATGGTGCAAAGACTAAATTTCCACTTACAGAAGCATACAACAAAGATCCAATTTTTTTTATTGCTAGAGGAACTTATGATTGCATGAAAAATTAAGGCACAAACTACACGTGTGAATAGTGATGAAGATGATTGGCATAAGAAAAAGTCAATATCCCCTCTTCGGGAATTAATTGATTTCATTAAAGAGGATTCAACATGACGTTGCATACACTTACAACACTATAAAAAACATTCGAAACAACGTAACACCTCAACATGCAACATCATGATAAGTCTACCTACAGACAAATGTGCAATTACACATGTAATCATCATCCAATGCATTTATCAAGATAAGTGCACTCATTTCACTTTAATAAAGTATGGATAGTATGAATTTTTCTAATTAATGTTTATGCCATGTCATATATGTCTTTAATCAAGCTATTACATGTCACCTTTAACCCTATGATTTTTTTCTCCATATCACCCCACTTCGTCACACAACATCACCTCACATGTTTACAACCCTCAAATCAATTTAATGCATTCCTTTTTGTGCTACGTGTGAGTCAGTCACAAAATTAAAAAACACAAGTACTCCAAAAAAATTTACAATTACTCAAATTATTGCATCATTGCTACAAACTATGAGATTTTTCATCTTAGAGCTAAGGGATTTTATTGAATTCAAGATGGGAGGGGATATAATTTTCCAAGAACTTACAGACCATTCTCAACTCCACAACCTACCTCACATATTCCATTATTTTCAAAATATTGGATGGATGGAATATATTAGTAAGTTCCAGGGTTTCAACGAATCCATGGTAACATAATTTTCTTCCACATTCGGGGGACAGAGAGGATACTATTAAAGGTTTTAATAGTGAAAGTGGATGACAATATTTTAGCTGCAGTAATAGGGCTTCCTACAGAAGGTGAGATTTTCCTTGAGAAAGCAACCCTGGATGCAACTCGGTGAGAATTTGGTGATGCAGATGATAACTTCGTGATTGATCGACAAGGTACACTTCACACTTCTCTTAAACAATTTTGGGCTGATGTTTCCAATTACATTATTAAATACTTTACTTGCGAAGGTAGATAATCTAGATTGAATACCATCCATTTCAAGTTACTCACTCATTTGAAAAATGGTAAACATGTTAATGTTCCCAATTTCTTAAATGAAAGCTTTAAAATAATGAGTAGAGAGTCATAGAGGGGGAGGCCATATTTTTCTCACCATTCTGTTATCACTTTGATTGTAAAACATATACTAGAAAAAGAACACCTTGAACTGAATTGGGGGAGACTTTTCAAGGGTTAAGAATATTAATGAGTTATTGGGGGTAAAGAAATAAGAGAAGAAGAAGTATTTGGTAGTTCTTCAACCCATATAGTTACACCCAAAGGTTCCACTTCTCATCCTGAACTCACAACTTCCATTTCTCAGGCCACAAAAACCCTTGTTTCTTAAAATACACAACCTGCTGAAGAGAAATATGTTCCAAAAAAAAGGAGAGAAATTTTTTAATAAAAAAAATCAAATCAAATAAAAAAATGTTGGAAGGAATTGTCTGGGAGTGGGTGGAAGGAATTTATGACTTCACATGAAGGCACATGGGTAGGTTACATGTAAGACTTTTTGGTGGTAGTTGTGACGTGTTGGACAGGACAGGGGCCTCCATTAATCTTCATCCAGACCTGTCAAATGTCTTAGCTGTAAGGCTACCTGACAGATATGCGTGTAAAATGAGGATGCATGTATAAGCCATATGAACTGTGTTCTAAAATTCCTAAAATAAATGTGACCTCATGGACTGTAATGTCTATAGGATATGCACGAAAGGGGGTTTGTTGAAAAGGCTTGAAAACTTTAAAGCAAATACTATTCATAGGTGTAAATCCAACCTACATAAAAATATGAGCGCTAGAACAGGGTATGAACATATAACAAGGTATAAAGATAGGGATTTTTTTTTTAGATGTTATAGTTACAAATGCTTTGATATTCGTGGATGCAAAATGTGGAACCTTATGTAAGGCAGGTGAAAGTAGTTTTGGGAGTTATGTTTCTAGAGAGGGAGAATTAGCAGAGAATAAAATATTGTTGATTCCTCTTCTTGTTTATTTATGCATGAGTTTTGATTTGTGTCTATGATTATGTTTATGTAGTGCCCTTATTCTTTAGGCCCTATGCATTCCTATGAGTGAAGTGACAGATTCCATTACCACCTAAGTGACTCCCAAATTAGTAAATGTAACCTATCTGGATAGTAGTTTTTGTGTGAAGATGAATTCTTCCTCATTGGAGTGGAGGCTCTGGGGAAATATTGCAAGTTACTCACACATTTTAGCAGGAATATGCATCCACAGGGAACTACTAGCCAATCCCCAAAGTATAATGAAGAATTTTCTATTGCCAAACACATGTCTCACTTGAAGCATTTGGAGTTATCTTATGGTCTGCTTACTAATGCAGGTATGGATGCCCTTTTATGCATGTGCAGGTACTTGGAACACCTAGATAGATGAGATTATTGGAATGTAGCTATGTAGAATTCCCTTTCTAAGCAATGCCATAAACTGAGGGTCTTATAGGCCCATGTTGTTGATGATTTAGTTTTTTACGACCTAGAAGATTACAACTCTTATGATGATGAATATGATTTAATGTTATACTATGACTATGACTACTGTCTAAGGGAATATGAAGAAGAATTCTATGAAAGTGATGATGCAAAATGTGGGTGATTTAAAAAAATCGGGACTATGGAGTGGTAAATTTTATTGGGGATACCCAAACCAAACTTGGTCTAACGGATGATCACAATGGAGAATACTCAAATCACTTTGTGGAAAGAGTATAAAATCCTTCTAGAAAATATAACGGTGGAATCATGGATACATGTAGATTGTCTGGTAGAATACCTGGAAGAGGGATAAAGCCTATTGGAATGCGGGGTGAACCTGCCTGGGGGACCTCTTGCTCTATGAATGTTAAAATTGTTAGGCATAGTCTCCTGACCTTGTCTTTTATTATTTTCATATAATTTGGTGCTTCATTTGAAATTTAATAGAAATAATAAATCATTGGATAAGTGTATAGTTGAGTATTTTAATTATAATGTTAGTGCGAAATGATAAAACTCTACCTGGTCATCTACACTACCAGTTTAAAAATTGACCATCAACCATGCTGTTATCGCAACCTTGTATGTGCTAGACTCACGGTATTAAAAATAGGTGCTCATTTCCATTGGTTTTGGTGAGAGCTATATGAGTTAACTAAAACAACCATTTTATCATTGTTGTAAAGTTAGAAAAATGCTATTTTCAGAGACTTGCAAAATAACCCTCTGAGCCCCGTAAAAAAAATGTCAAGTTTCGTATGTGTTCCTTGTTGTGTAGAGAGTCATGTCAAGCATTATCTCAACCTCATTTTACCATTTTTTCTCTCTTCATCACTCCTCTAGGAGTCTTGTTACCTATTTTAGCACTTTTAGGAAGCTACTAAAATTGAAAAGTTTGATTTCATTTCGGCTTGTCGTTTGAACCTAGAGCAAAAAATTGATTGTTTTCCTTCGAAAACCTCTAGCATTTTTACTAGAAAATTACTTGGAACATTCAGTTTGGGGAAAAACACTCTTCTTGATAGTTTGGAAAAGGCATTTTGTAGGCCTCAGGTTACTATTTGACTAGGTCAAACTGGCTCTACTATGACCAGTGGCTTCGGAAAACTTGTCGCCGTTTGTAACCCGTTTTCTAGTTCTCAGTTTCGTTAACTCTAACGTATCCTCTCTATATAGGAGGGCATGTAGGAATATTCCCATGGAGATTCCAATCATCGAAAGTTAGTTTCCGGATGAGGGTTGTTAACCCTTGAGCTAAAATTGGTTGATGTTGCAATTAGCCTTATTACAACCGATAGCCCCATAAAACTAGCCACCTATCGTAAAGCATTTGCAAGTTTCAAATTCTTTCAGTTCCTATGAACTTTGGGTATATATCTGGACAGGTAGGAATTCACCCATTGTGAATTTTCTTATCAGAAGACAAATTTTAAACACACTCTCTTAGCCTCTGAGCCAAAATTTGGGCGCTTTTGTAATTAGCAGAAAAATGTAAAATAAATTTGTAGGACCCTAGTCAAGTTAGAAAATCAACGTGGAAAATTAATAACACTTGTAAATAACTATTTTAAATTATATCTTGTGGCTTGGTATATGAAATTTGACTTTTGGGAAAATAGTGTTTATCTCTCATCCCTTAGTTAAGAAATGAAATGAAATGAACATGTTCCCTAACCCTCTCTAGTTATGTGTGTATTATTATTAAAATGTAAATGTAAATCCAATAATGTTAATTATGCTAGATGTAGGTGGATGCCATGTCAGTGATATATCATTGATTTCATGCTCATATGGTTTTGCAGGATGCAAGTAAGTTGGCAAAACGACATGGTTATGATTCATTGTATATTATTATAATTCATGTATGTTAATGGAATGATTTTTTTAATGTATTTTCATTTTATAGTAAAGACTTATTACTGAAATTTGGAAATATGAATGAGATGCTAGATTTAGGGGTATTTTGGGGAATTGTGCATTTAAATATAGGTGTTCTTTTGGGTCAAATTTACATATGGTAAAAAGGGGGCTGGATATATATGTTAAGTGATATTTTAGAGGATATTTTATCATTGTGAAGTATTGGAAGGTTTATTAATGAAGTTTTGTAATATTCTTAAGATGCTAGTGATAAGGGGAACGTTCATCGAAGCATGGGTATTATTTGATTCCACAATTTGTACAATAATAAAATTGGATAAATGTGTTAAATAAAATTGAAATTAATAGCTTATAATGCAATTCCAGTTTGCAATTGATGATTAAATAATTAGTGTGTTGTGTTTCTTACCTTAAAATGTAATTAAGAGATCTAAATGAAACAGTCCACCCTAGTTTAAAATTTGCGTATAAATACCCTTCCTGTGTGATTCTTTATATCATAGAAAACTAAAACCTTAGGATGAATTAAAATCCTTATGCTTGATAACACCTCATAGATTAAATAAATAAGACCACAAGTTTGAGTTTATTGTCATAGCTTATATGCTTAATGACATTGTCACAAACCCAATGGTTAGGAATGACATGGTCAAACATTATCTAGAGTACGTGGTTCCCTCCCAGGATAAGTAATCATGTGTGTAGTAAGGATAATGTGTTATCTTAAGGTATTACTATTGGGAACCAACATTAAACATAGAGTAAAATCCTCTCGAACCGACATACTTGTTGAGTGGTGAAGATCACCAACTAACCTTGTAAGTCACCATTAAAGTTGGGGTTAGAAATGAACTCGCTACCCAACCCCATTTATCATTCATTTTTTTTTGGTGCCATACTAAGAGTCATTTGTGAAACTTAACAACATTGTAATTTATTATTTGTTTTTGAAAATGTATCCATAAGATGATATGCTTGGAGAAAGGTGAAATTTAGATCATTCATATAATGTGTATAACCCCTCTTTTGGCGAGAGGATAAATTCTTAGTGTGTGATCCCTAATGTGAATCGTAATCCTTTAAATGAAGGAGTATTCCCTCATGTTCCCTAATTTTCCTAATGTGTAATGAATGTATGATGTAAAATATGGTAATCATGTCCTTGAGATGAACCCCGAGGACAAGGTCTAGTAGTCTCATGTGCATACCAATGTCCCTATTAATAAATGGGCTGCAAAACAAATTTTAAAAGGGTGATTAAATCAAGTTAAGTGAAACCATTATTAAGATGAAGGAAAATTATTTGAGCAGATCCTATGTTCAAATTACCTGCACGTGAGAACACTAAGTGTGAATCCCCTTTAACCCCTCTCAAACAAGAGGTTAAACTTGTCAAGATGTATCAGATTTACCTAGAGTTACATGATGATTGTTAGAGATAAGGGTGTGCAATCACTCTAGTTGTGACTTAGTAAGGTGGGTAAAAAATTTATAATTTAATGTCTCCTTATATCATGCATCTAATAATTATTTCCACGGATCTAAATTTGGTTTAGTGTGAAGTCATACCTGTTAGTACCTTGATGACTAAGAAATTTAGTGAAGTAGATGGGATACTTGGTTATTTGGTATTATGTAAAACAAATAGACTAACCTTAGAACTTAAATGCTAATATGAAAAAGGATGTGAAATCTAGCTACTCTTAAATCAATAAACTTCCTTTGCTTCAAGAGAACCTCCCTTGTTGTAACTAAGATAAAAGGAAAATCCAATTAAACATACAACTTAGAAAATGAATCCTTGGAAAAAATACTAAAAGGATCATGTGTGTAAATATGTTCACACCAATAACCAAGTTACAAAATTCTAGTGTGATGAGGGAAATAAGAAAAATTAGCTGGGATTACTACAAGTGAAATGTTAAATAAATTAAAGATAATGTGGTTAAATTATAAAATAATTGATAAGGTAATTCCAAGAAAATAAGGTTAATAATGGAATATGAATGTAATAAATATATAAAATAGGAAAGTGATGTCATGGATGGTGCCTATACGAGACTCATAATGTAGTTGAATTGTTATGTGGTGTCTTTTCATTTATAAAAAGGCCACCTTGATGTGTGTCACGTGTTTTCATGTTGCCTATGTGGGTTAATGTTTGTGGAAACATATCATCTATTGTACGTTGTTGTAAGTGATCTCTTGCAGTGTCGTGTAACCTTCAATGTAAGTAAAAAAATTATTCTGGTATTTTTTACATGTTTTATTTGTGTGTCTAAAATGTGGGTGTTGCATCTTAAATGAAAGCTTGAAAAGAATGAGTAGAGAGCCACAAAGGGGGAGATCAAATTTGTCTCACCATTGTCTCATCACTTTGATTGTAAAACATACACTGGAAAAAGAACAATCTGAATTGAACTAGGGAGAATTTTCAAAGGTTAAGAATATTAATGAGTTATTGGGGTGAAGAAAGAAGAGAAGGAGATGTATTGTTAGTTCTTCAACCCATATAGTTGCACCCACAACTTTGACTTGTCATCCTGAACCCACACTTCCATTTCTCAGGCCACAAAACCCCTTTTTCTGAAAATACACAACCTGCTGAAGAGAACCATGTTCCTATATCAATTGAGAGGATTATAATTACGAAAATCCTACTTGGATTTTCAACCCTTGAATCATCCACCTTAAGGAGTAAGATAAAATGTTCAATGCCTACTCCTAAATCTTACAAGTCTACTCCTTCATCTTCCAAATCCACTCCTGCGCCACCTAGGCATTCTCATCACCTAAGAATTAGAAATCCGAAAAAAATCAAAAGCCACAAATCTCAAAACCATATCACTTGATAGTGATAAAGAAGCTACATAAGAGAATATTGAGGCCAAATCCATGGAAAAAGAGTAGGAAGGTGTTTATTATGAGATTCAGAAGCCCACGAAGGAGATGAAGGAGAAGAAGGGAGAATAAAGTGGAGAGAAAGCGGTTTAGGAAATCCTTGTTGAACAACATGCAGAGGCATTTCATGCTAAGGAAATCCATAAGAAGCATGAAGGAGAAGAAATTGCAAGGGAAATTAAAGATAGAGTTTATGAATCCACCAATAACAAAGATAAGATAGAGGATGTCCATGACCATGAAGTGTTTTAAATACTGACATATGAGATGGAAATTGGGGATGATATGCCCCATGTTCTTGAAGAAATTATTGAAAATATTGTTCACAGATTTGAAGTAGAACAACAACCTAGCAGAGTGAGAAGGTTCAAGGAAATGGTCCTTCATTTACTAAGGATACAACTGAGACCATAGTAGAGTTGCTTCCCCATTGTGGCCACAAGATATTCTATAGACATAGGTTATCATCAGAAAAGTTTTCAGAGAACCCTCAAAAACAGCTTGTAGAAACACAACCACTTAGATAACCTTGTTAGATTACTGGGTGCTGCAATTTGAAAACTATGTTAATAGGTTGTAGGAAAAATGGGAAAGGGAGAAGGAAGAATTAATCTTCAAACATCAAAAGGACATCGAGGAAAAGGATAAGAAACTTAAGGCCAAGGAAAAGGAAATAGAAAGACTCAAGAAGAGCCATGAAGATACAATTCAGGTGACCAATGAGACACTTAAATGCCGACCACCTTCTAATATTTATGAAATTTTATTGAAAGAACAAATGTTACAGTTAAAAATCACTTGTATCAACTTAGATATTCCATTTTATATTAATGGAGCTAGACCTTTCTTTAGAATATATATAAAAATGCATCATGAGATTCAACTAGTGCTCTGTGAAATGTATATTTACAATTATGCCCTTAAATATAATAGGAACTTGATCCCAGTACTTTATATTGGATATGTTCCAATTAGGGGATTGCATTCTTATTTTTAACAATGAATTGTACAAAGAAAATTAGATGGAGGAATACAACCACTTTTCAAAAGTTCATTCATTAATGATCAAAGCTAAAGATACCAATACATGGGAAATTATTGAAGAATATGGAAAATACATGGAACACAGGGAAATTAGATAGCAAGTACACCATATGTGAAATGAAGATCATGAAGAAGTCAATGAACACATTAAATTCAATGCATGAGAGATAATAGATGTCTGCAATATGTGATGGATAGAGATGTCCCCTGAGATGCAACTAAAATAAATGCACTTCTATCATAATATCATTCCAACATTTAGGAGGGTAAATGCATACATTGAATTTTATAAAGGATGTGGGAAAACTTGGTTTCCCATTGGTTATTATCCCCCAATATTCCACTATGTTATACGACATTGGTTTGGTGAAAAGAAACTAGATGAAAAAATACATGACAAATTCATGGAAAGATACAGAAGGAATTTAGGATACTTCTTCACTGAGCCTAAAGGAACATATACCCTGGTTGATTTCATATGTTTATCCAACATCATACAAATGGACCCTAAGCCAACAAAGGAACCTAAAGAATCTTTAATGAGGAAATTCAAGAAGTTAGGTCTGGGGATGTGATGATTCATTTATTTTCCTTTCTAAAAACACCTCATCTTTTGTATTCTATTGAGTCATTTGTAGCCCTGAACTTGTATTTCCCTGTGATAGTGCTAGACATTTTCATTATAACTTAAAATCATGCTATGAATATTAGTTAATATAATTAGTACTAAATTTTACTTTATTTTTGGGATTACGAGTATAAATTTATTCTTTTGATTGTAATATGATGTTAAATGATGCTTTTTATAAATGCCAACCTTGTTTACAAAGAAGCTATTAGATGCAACAACTAACATGCAACAAAATTAACTCATTCACATGGAGGAGGTTGTCTGTAGCAACTGACATGAAACAAAAGGTACTTTTCTGCATCAAATAATCCACAACCAAAGGAGGTCATACACATACATAAAATCGTGATTCTGGGGATCATGCACAACATGGAAACTACACCTAAAGTCACGTGTGTCAATGGAAGAAGCAATAATGAGAACAAGAACAAGACTCAATGCCATCACCTAATTATGCATTACAAATAAAAATAACTAATCAATTTAAATCATAATTTAATAACTAGTTGATCGATTCGTCAGTTAGTTAAGCTATGTGATTGTATGAGAACATCTACCGAATAGTTCTGTTACATGCATGTAATTTCCAAATTTTTTGTTTAAGATATTTGACTTAATCCAACTAGAATTTCTAGTAGGACTGTATCTCTTCATGCCTCTGTTGTAATAAAAGATATAAAAAGGAAAAACTAATGTTGTAGATAGGAGGGAGATACATAGATAGATCGATCCTTAGGTAGAAAATTGGTTGTGTTTTGCACTTGAAATCTTCATTCTAATGAAATAAGAATCCGAGTTCTATTATTCATTGTAGACATAGGCCTTTGGATTGATTAGCACCCAAGGTAGGGCACAATTGTGGTTTGCTAACCCTCTCCTTCTGTTTATTGTTTTAATTCCTCGCATGCTTAGATTAGAAATAATCTATTTCTTTATTTATGCTCTATTTTTACATGCTTTGTTATTAGCCATAGTACTTACTTTCAGTCATAAGCTAGTTCATTTCTAGCATTGTTATTTCCTAATTGTAGTGAAAAATTTTTACCTTTATACCTCCCAAACATTTTAAACTATGGATAAAACACTGAAAATATTGAAATTTTATGTCCATAGGTATGATAATTAAATTATTATAGATTAATGAACAACATATTAATTGCTGCAAGTTAATTTTCACCGCCAAGTCATATGAAGATCTCATGAATCATTAACAATAAGGTTACTATGATTCTCAAATATATTGTCCAATCAAAGTGAGATTTCAAATATGCATTCAAGGGAAAGAAACATCTTTACAAAGGCGTGTTTCTCATATAGATTTCTAAATAGACAAATGTCATTTTTCATCAAAGCTTTGAAGGAACAATTTATGAAAGATACATGATGACCACCAAATTTCCATGATATACATTAATTTTTGTGTAATCAAACATGGTTCTGTAACCGTCAGTATAAGGAGTGAATAAACTTTCTTGAGAAATTTCAAGCATTACTTTCAACAAATACAAGCTATTTAGATTTCTAGATTCCTAAAAAGAGGATTGAAAGTTACAACCATATGAAGATATCATGAAATATCAAACAATGCACATATTTGCAAATCAAAATGTGAAATGAACAAACATATTATTGAACTCCCTTGCAAAAAAGGTGTTTTTGGACAATATTCTAGTTAATAATGGAGAGATAGCATTGCACACATAATATATTTTCAAAGTAGAATTGTAGAGTGTATTTTCATATCTAAGTTTGTAGCAGTTTAAAGTGTCATTTTCATTCAGTCCTAAAATTTCAAAAGTGAAATTTTTTTGCATAAGATGTAAAATACATAAATGGAGAGTTATTCTTCATTATTAGGTTCATCCATAGATGCAATCTTCAAATGAAGAAACAAGTTATTAGGAATAACTTCACAAGTTGATAAAAAGAGCTACATCTCAACAATGTTAATGTCGAAAGTAAACATGAGAGCATTGAGAGTTGATTGAACTTCAACTCAGGCATTGAGAGATTGTTGATTTAATGATTATGATAACTACCTCTCAAATGGAAAAAATAGTGGCAAGCTCCCAGAGCATCAAACCAAACTAGGTGGTAAAAACAAAGCAACGAGCTTTGCATATAAATGTCGAGCTAGAGTTAAGAAAAATACAATGAGCTAAATTCATGAGGACTTATAAAAAAGGCCAGAGATGGTTTAATGAGATTGAGCTATGAAAGGGAGCACTTATTTGACCTAGATATTGGTTAATAAAGGTTAACAATGGCACATAACTAGCTGAGAAAACAAGGAGAGATCACCACACTAGGATTGAGTGAAGTTGGGTCGTTATGATTTAAGGCCAAGTTAGAGACAAAGGGTAGATTTCTTCACATTAAAACCAACCTAGAAATGATTTTAGAATAAATACAAGTTCTACAGGATTAATAAAACCTCACCAAGTTAAGAACAAAGAATTGTTTTGAACTTGTATGAATGCATGTTGGGGTTTAGAACCACCAGATCAAGAGGGGAGCAAGAAGAGCCAAGTCAAATAAATGATAGCATGTTCAATTGCAAGACCCGCTTCAAGTTAAATAGGACCATGTAAGTCTAGCAATGAAAATGATAGAACAAGCCAATACAAAAAAATCATGAGTTTGATAACTACGCATGAGTTCAAATAGATTACACCACTTAGAATAGAATGGAAACACAACTAAATTCTTAAGAATTCATGATCAAACCACTAGATAAAAAAAATCAAGGGTTTGAAACCTAAATGAGCTCCAAATCACAAACAAGTAATATAAACAAGGCCCAAGCCATTTGGGAAAGAAAATTAATAGCAAGCTCAACAAATAATAAAAATCCAACAAAAATTCAAATACCCAGATATTGAACAATAAGGAAACACATGAGTTCTATCTTGCTTCAAATCATATTCAAAATATAATAATAGAGAAGAGGATATAAAATTACTAGTCTAAAGCATAGCATAATGTAGTACACTCCCAAATTGTGACCCAATAACGAGCCAAATGAAACACTACAAATTCAAGCCATCGAATTAAACCTATCTTGGGTTTGGATACAAAAACTTGTAGTTCCCAGATCAAGCCATTTCAAGCACCATTTCAAAAATGTTTTTTGTGTATTCCACAATATACATTGTCTATAAAACCATGCTTATGCTCAAGACATTATGTAAAATAGCTTGTGTGCCTGTCAATGATTCCATAGTTTACATAATTATCTACCAGAGCACTTACAACTACAAAACCTGAAAAAAGCTCCTTGCTGAACGTCCATACCCTATTATAGAGCTCAGATTTTGGCACTAGCTAGGAATATGTGGCAAGGGTGAACTGATCAGGTTTCAAATCTGTTTGTGTATGGATGAAACAATGTGATTGGCTCATAAGGAATTTCACGTCTTCTGAACCCTTCCCAAAATGAATTCCTATGAGAAGCTGCCTCAATCCTTCATTTGGCCAAACACTACAAAAAATGCCCAAGCTAATGCCATTAACCGCCAATCTCAATCACACAACATTGAGATGTGTTACCTACTAGAGGGGGTGTAAGAATTTTTGTCTTCACATGCAACTATCAACTTACTACTGGATTTACAATGTTTCCTTGGGTTTAACATGCTCAAGGTCTCTAGATCTCAAAAAAATGAAAATATTATTGCAATGAAATGACATGTCTTACTGGTGTTGATGAGGCCCATTTTCCTTCACGTGGGGGGGGTCACCTACTCCATCTTGTTACACACAACTTCCCTCCCCCCACACGCCTCCACCTGCTCACCATAAACTTCTCCAGCCATTCACATTCAACCAACTTTACAATAAACCTTTCTTAATTTTATTTTAATATTTTTTTTTTCAGTAGGCACTACACCATGAGCCACATTTCATGTGTTTAAACAAATAGTTCACCTGCCAACGCATGCTTCCATGTTTTTGCATACCTATCTACCAATGAAACAATTCGGTCCAAATTTTCTTTTCTTTTCTTTTTTAATTATTATTATTCTTTTTTTTTTCTAAAATATGGTTGGCACTACATTTCCCTCCCCTTTAAAAAGCATCATCCTCGATGCAAAACAATACCAAAGTTCGAAGGGTAAGCATAAAATAAATTCAATAAGGACACACGTCTCTTAACAAAACAACTGGTCAATACAACACAACCAAAAGGGATCAAACTAAATTTAGAATAATCTTAAGTTTTAAAATTTTGTGAAGATTCGTAGTTCTATTTTACTTTGTTACTTAGTATTTCCCTTCAAAGAATTTATTAATCTTAACTCTTAGTATTTCATTGTCTAATAGTTTAGTTGTCTTATGTTCATAGGTGCCCAACAGAACTGACATAACAATGCCACATAAGGGACAAGTAAAACACTAATGGTTTAGAATACATATTTCTACATACTTCCACAATTGTATCACCTCAGAATAACTCAACTAACCCATGGACAAAACATACATAGCTCTCAAAACATAATACTTGTCACACATGTGATCCCGACACAATAGTAACCATAACATAAGTAGGCTACTTCAACATGGAATTCCAAACAGGTACACATATAGAGGTTTCACGCAACTTGGGACAATAACTATAGTTACATAGTGTCAAAAATGGGTCAAAGCATACCCTCAATGAGGAGCATCAATCCTTAATTTCACAAAACATGGCCAGAATCACATGAGTACACATAAATAAAAGAACCAACATGATACACCTCCCAAAACATCACAAAACAGCTCCATATACCTCCCAAAGCATAATAAGACAACTATATAATCCCTCATGCATCACAAAGCAACTCCATATACCTCCCAAAGAATAAATCACACCCACACAATTTCTTTATTCCTCCCCCAAGTCTCTTATGCCTCCCTCAAGTGTCTCTTATGCCTCCCTCAAGTCTCTTATGCCTCCATCAAGTGTATCTTATGCCTCCCTCAAGTGTCTCTTATGCCACCCTCAAGTCTCTTATGCCTCCCTCAAGTGTCTCTTATCCCACACTCAAGTCTCTTATGCCTCCCTCAAGAAATAAAATAAATATAAATTTTCCTTTTCGCTCCCCAAAAGAGGCCGGTCACCCTATGGCCCTAGGTGCATAGAGTCCAGATACTTGTAACCCAAGTGACATAATAACTCATGGTTCAACAACCCGATAGTTATCTGTAACTCCTTGGGGCGTACCCCCATACAACGAAGTGGGTCCATAGGTCCCACCACTCCATGGTGAATCCCATGACCCTTTTCTAACACATTATGAAATTAGAACCAACATAACAATCTATATCAAATGTCAAGTGGCAACTATCCCAAGCCTTGGGCTAGCCTATAATTTTTTAAAACTTGATATGCAATTTAAAACTGAGAAAAGCAAATGGATAATTAGCCATGGTTAGTGCAAAATCCAAATGTTAGTACAACAACCAAATAAATGCCCAAAATATAAGAACATGTCAGCAAAGAAAATTGTTGGTTCTAGCAAGAAAAGGGAAAGTTTTTAATTTACGAATAAAATACGTGTATAGGAATAACACATTACGATAACTAGGCGGCCTTATACAGCCACCAAAGGGGGTACTCAATGAGTTTCTGGCACTCGGAAACATTGATCTTCAGCTCATATAATATCGTATCAATAATACAACTGACATCATCTCTGTCTGAATCATCCCGCCACCACTTCGACAAGGCTTAGCATAGTCAAAATCACATAGGTTGAATCCATACAGTAAATATATCAGCAGAGAGAAAGGAGAACAAGTTTCCATCTATTGAGCCTAAGGTGTTTGTGAAACACAATATGCATGACACCGTCGAGTAAGTGCCACACATACCAAACAAACAAAAGTAGGTTTTCAGCCTATGTAAGGTTCCACTTTGTATCTCATACTCAACTCGAGTGACTGGTCAATGGTACAAATTTTATCATTCCAAATATACACCTTTTACCGATTTCCCTTAAGGTCAGTTAGTGTAGGGTCCATAATATAACACATGACTACATCACTAACACAATGGTGATTCACACAAATTAACCATAGCATCTTACACATGTATATATACAAGGTAAAATAAAATCATTACTTTCATGGGTTATGATACATCACTTTACCACATTAAGCACCCAAAGTGCAATCACTGTACGATAGGGATCATACGCTCACAATATGCCCCTAACTCATGACATGAACCATTACATATTACATGAATTATACATATGAGGAACACAATTTCTAACTTTACAACATATATTCAATTGCAATACAACATGGTGATGCACATGATTCATCACAATACAGTGACAACATCACGATACAATCTAATTCTCTTTACACCAATTTTGTCATGCAATACATCAATACACCTACATATCACATAATGAAAAAATTATCCAACACTTCACAATCCACAATAACATTCTTTCATCACACACAATAAGGCGGTACATCACACGTGAACTCTTCATAGAATCTATGAAAAGGAGAGATAATACTCTCATCATAAGCACATAAACATGATAAAAAATACGCACTAAGTGACATACATAACATGTGCTTTTACAATTTCACAATTACGACATAGTTCACATCACGCTTATATCACATTACTCTTCCAATATCCACCACCATCATGCAACACCATCACAACTCCAATCTATCTCAGAGGTTTGAGAGCATGAACCTCTGCTCTGATACCAAATGTAATGCCCACATTTTACACACACAAAAACAACACTAAAAATACCAGGATAAATTTTTTTTACTTACGTTGCTCACTTCACAATGCCAAAAGGGCTACATGTAAAGAAAACTCAAATATGCATATGACACTTACAAGTCATCGACTCACATAGACACATGACAACACCATAGACATGTTGATGCCACACTTTTCCCAATGAATGAATACTAGAAATGACCCAGCCAAAAGAAAAGGACTCAAGGATTGGAAAATCTACAACACATCATTTCTTTAATTACATCTTAGTTACGATTAACATTCTAAGAACATTATTGTGCAAGGATAATTTTCTCCTTTTTCCACCTACAGAATTCTTAAGATCATTCCATATTTAATTTACAGTTCGACCATTTTAAGTTGGATTTTTATCCTTTATGAAAAAATTCCATAACTTACATACTTATTTGGCATAATTCAAATTACATATAAAGTACTTAATTATCTTGTTCTTATGTTAAGAATATGCCTCTCAAAAGTTTAATCAATGTCTAAATTTTACCCTTACAACTCAAGTGAATCTGACTTGATGTCCAAAAATCAATATTAGGATTTAAGGGGGGTGGTTTAGATTCAAGATACCTTTTTCCCATAAACATTCTTCGATCACAGGATCCTTATTTCCCAATTAAAAATTCCCACAACAAGAAATTGTATTTAGACACACACACACACAACACACACACACACACACACACACACACACACACAAACATCTTTTGTTTTTCTCGAAGTTTGATCTCAGCAAGGGAAACTCATATTCTTTATAACACATGAAAATGTTTAATTGAGTTATAAGGACTCCAAGAGTAGCATTATTCTTAACCTTAAATATAATTTTTTTTCTCTTATATGCTTTACTTTTACGTCACATTATGGTTTCATTATTAACATTTTTTTGTAATAGGAGTTACAGAAGTAATTGTCTAACATCTTGAATAAGTATATGATTGGAATCCTTGTAACTACACACGAACCCCATGTTAACCTATTAATCAACTAAAGTTTAGATTAATTTCAAATGCACCTAAGGATCTACGCCTCAACTATATATGATTTTAAGGCAAGAGGACATATTTATGCTAAACCACCTTCAGGAAAAATCCAAGGTGTTATGTTGATAGAAACCAAGGTAACACATTTAGCTGAGAGGAACTAAAGAGTTCATTAACAAGAGTTTAAGTCATAGAAAAACTATTTAACTCTCTCCATTTGTGTCGTCCGGGGGTCTCACAAGGAATTTATTCGAATACAAGAAAATCTTAGATCTAACTTTGTAAGGCTTATTAGTCCACTAGGATACCAACAGATTAATAGTTCTATTTGCTCCGTAAATGGTTTGGTTACACCGCATAGTCTTTGCTTCAAACAAGGAATCTTAAAGTGACTTCAAAGATGGTCTTCACCACTCAACACAGTGTCAGACCTGAAGAGAAGAAATTATCCTTGCCGTTACCAAACCTAGAAGGAAACCATATACTCCAGATAAATTTGGACCATGTCGTTCCTAAAAGATGGGTTCACGACAATGTCGCTAAACATAACGACTATGACGGTAACTCAATCTAGGGGTTTTATTTACCAAAACTAGGAGGTTCCATCAAGTATTAAATTTAAGTTCATTCTATATTTTTAATCTCTTCTATGGTAAGAAGGATCACACATGAAGACATGTTATGCACAAATCTTATACAAGGGTTAAGTGTTTCAATTAAATCTCTTTATTAAATTTACCAGGTAAGAATACAACACACTAATTAATTAATTGTTTATTGAACATTGAAAATGCACTACAAGATATTAACTCTAAATTCATTTACCATATATATATCAAACCTTTTTACCATGTGTAAGTATGAATCAAATTGAACCTATGATTAAATGCACATTTTCTAGAAGTCCCTAAAACTAACATCCCATACATATTAGAAAATTTCAAATATAAAATTTCTGTAGCATGAGACTACATTATACATATATTCATTTTACAATGACCAATAAAATTTACAATAGTAAATAATGAATTACACATCGCCTTTTTTCACCATCATTCTTACATCCTACAAAACCATATGAGCATGAAATCAGCGATAAATCGATGGCATGAAATCCACCCTAATCTAACATAATTAATGTCTTTAGTTTCCCATTTACATATAATAATTATAATTTGTATTCGAAAGAAAAGGTTTAGAAAACATGTATTCATTTCACTTCATTTTGTAACCAAGGAGAGAGAAAGAGAAAGGAAGAGAGAGAAACACCATTTTGTAAAAAGTTTAGTTTCACACAACAAATTACACTATAGAGTTTCAAAAAGTTATTTACATGTGTCAAAATTTTCCATCGGTGGTTTGGCATCCTGACTGGGGTCCTACCACTCTCTTTTTACATATTCCTACTAGTTACAAAAACGTTCAAATCAGGCTCGAAGGGTAATAAACCAATTTCAAAAGTTGTCTTCTGATGAGCAAACACACACAATGGTTAAATTTCTACTTGTCCACTTATATACCAAGAGTTCATAGGAACTGACATAATTCAGAATTGGTAAGCGGATAATTTTCTGGGGCCATCGGTCATAAATGAGCTTGTTGTCAATGATAAAAAATGAGCTCAAGGGCTCAGAAAACCACGTCCAAAACTGACGTTTGATGGATGAAGGTGCAACAAAAAAATTCCTACAAGTTCCCCTATATATTGAGAATTCATTAGAGTCGACAGGACTGAGAACTAGAAAATAGTTTTCAAATGGTGACATGTTTTCTGGAGCGACAAGTCGTAATTGGTCCAGTTTGACCTTGTCAAACTGCGAGCGAAGGCCTGCAAAATGACTTTTCCAAACTAACCTGAAATGTGATTTTTCCAAACCAAATAATTTAGGTAATTGACTAGTAAAAGTACAAGACGTTTTCGAAGGTGGATAATAATTTCTCTATCTAGGTTTCAAATGGCGGTTCAAAATGAAAGCCAACTTTTATATTTAGCAGCTTCCTACCATTGCAAAATAGTGTAACATGACTTCTATAATGGTGTAAAAAAGGTCCCAAATGTTCATTCGGAGTTGATCCAAGGATTGAAATGACACCTCACATAAGAAGGTACGATGAAGGAAGCTTAACCTCCCTTTTTCTGGAGTTACAAAGGTTAATTTACGAGTTCCCAGAAATTACAATTTATCTAATTAAACCTGGAGATGGTCAACATATTTACTAGGAAGTCAACCTCAACTTGTCGATAAAACAATACTTTAGTGATCTAGTTTGGTTAGGTATTTTTCTGAATCACCTCAAAATGAGGGTTGAAGTTCATGGTTGACTACAAAATGGTTATTTTGATTGTGTGAGTTACGATAGGACATTTTTATTTTTTGCAACAAGTAATTATAAAACAATTAAATATATGATAATCCTAAGCTCTTAAAATTATATTTCGTTGCAAAAGAAAATATAAAGTACAATAATTATGAAAGATAAGGAGAGATGAACCATGCCTAGAGGAAGAAAGTGGGTCAAACCCGCGAGATTCGGTTCAGCATCTCACTTGGGAATTTCATCAAACAGTTCACAAGCATCGATCTATCCTCCACGACGACACATAAATCTTCTTGATCCCTTGAAATTTTCAAACATAAAAAGTTTCCCATTATGATGTGAGGATTGTCTAAGGCCTTCTCAAGGATCCATACTAAACACGAGCTGGAAGAATCTTGGCAAAGTTTTATAGAGCCAAAAGTCTTTTAATGCCTCAAAACACTCATATGAATTTGTTGAGGCTAAAACAAAATCTCTAATAAAAGGAAGATTGTAGGTGTATTTCCTCCTAGTTTATCAAGATGTTGAACCCAAATGACAAGATAAGAATGATGAACTCCCTTTCAAGCATTAAAAAAAATAGTTGACAACCTTACACAAGCATGGTTATCTTGTCTACATCGTATTAAAAAAATGAAACAGCCAATGGTCCTTCCACATAGCCCCAATTTATAAATGCGAGATTAGAATATGCAGGGGAGCTGAGATTCCTTGGATCAAAATACCACCAAAGCAATTAGTGCCAAAGTCTCCTGGGTCTTTACAAAGAATCGAAAGAGCCTAGAGAGTATTTTGAAACCCATACACCAGAATTTTTGCTAGGACAGGTTATATACCACTGCAGGTATTCTTATTTGTATTCAAGTCTACCAAACAATTTCAACCACAACATTTGACACTATTCCCATATCGATTGGTGTGTTGATGATAAGCTTTACAGACTCTGTTCCTCAAGATAGCCAGCTGGCACAAGGATGTCAGACCAAGTAGACATATATTTAGTTCTAGGTGGAATATGCGATAAATGCAAATACATTTCCATCAGAAGTATTTACAAGCCTTTTCAACAAACCTATTCCCACTGTATATCTTTAAATAAAATAGATTGTCTTATATGGTCATGGTTATGTTCATTAGACCACATCTCATCCACATGTGAAAATAGCACCTGTTCCTGTCAACGTCCCTCCACAGTTATGCATAGGAGTATGTGGACCAGAAGGAGACTCATCCCTAAAACTACAACACATGACAAAAAAATCCTTGTTGAACATCCATCCATGTTATAGAGCTCAGATGTTGGACACTGGCATAGGAATACATGGCAAGGTTGAACTAATCAAGTTAGGGATCTGTTATTGTATGCATGAAATAGGGCATGCATGGACTCATAAGAGAAAAACTTGTCTTTTTAACCCTTCCCAAAATGAATTCCTATGAGAAGTTGCCTCAATCCTTCAATGTATTAATAAATACAACAAAACACGAAAGCCAATGCCATGTACCACCAATGACAAATCACACAGCATTTCCTATTGTCACTTGTTGGAGATGGTGTACCAATTATTTGCACTTAGCTGCAACTATCAAAATTATCATGCCTGGACCATACAATGTTACCTTGGGTTAACATCCTCAGGTCTCTACTTCTTCTATGCACAACAAAGCTGATACTATTGCAATGAAGTTAGAGTTGATGTCTTCACTGGCATTATAACCCGCATAGTGCCTTCATGTGCCTGATAAAATTTCATCAAGCTTGTTACATGTAACTTCCGTCCCCCCCACACACCTCCACCTGAAACATCACCATAAATGTCTTTCTCCTTCCCTCCCATTCAACTGCCTTCACCTGACCCAACCACGATGCTCCCTTAATGGATATAACTAATTTCATGTAGGCACTACATCATGAGCCACATTTTATGTGTTTAAACAAACAGTTCACCTCCCAATGCATGCTTCCATGTTTTTGCATACCTATCTACCAATGAAACAGTTCGTTCCAACTTTTCTAGTTCTTATCTTTTTTAATTATTATTGTTTTATTTTATTTTTTTCTAAAATATGGTTGGCACTACATTTCCCTCCCCTTTAAAAATCATCATCCTCAATACGAACAATACCAAATCTTAAAGGGTAAGTAGAAAATAAATTCAATAAAGACACACGTTGCCTTAACAAAAGAACTTGTCGATATAACACAACCATAAGGGATCAAACTAAAGTTTAGAAATATCTTAAATTTTAAAGTTCTATGAAGATTCATAGTTGTCTTTTACTTTATTACTTAGTATTTCCCTTCAAAAAATTAATTAATCTTAAATATTAGTATTTCACTATCTAAAGAGTTTAGTTGTCTTATGTTCATAGGTACTGTTATCCATATTTCCCCGCGCCCCCCCCCCCTCCCGGAAAAATATTGGATCAGCCCCCCCACATGGAAAGAGTCAGAGGAAAAACACATTTAAATCTTGATAACTGGTTGCAAAAGTTTTAAACAACCCTGTGCGAGAAGAAAGAGAAGGATAGAACCAATGGAAGATCCAATGGATAGAACCATGTGTCCTAACAACGCTTCTTCAAGGATGGATCCATAAAGGGAGTCTCAAACAAGTGCCACATCTCCACGTGTCCCAGGCCAGAACAAAGGCAGGGTCAAATGGTCAACAGGGTCAAAAGGCGAATAGGGAGGGCCTCAAAATTGGTTAAGTATAAAAGTGTGAGCAGAGAATTCCAAGTGTCTGTATGTCACATCTCCAAGAGTTAGTCCCATGGTGGAGACCCAAACGAATGCGAGCTCGCCACGTAGCTTGAAGTCCCAAAAAAGTAAGAAGGACCGTTGAAAAGTCCACAGAATAGTGGAAGCTGACAAGTGTTAACTCGATGCTCCTCCAAGGGAAAATTTTGAATCAGGATTTCAAGCAAGTGTGGTGCCTTCATGTGTCTAGTCTCAAACAGGGGCATAGTTGGTTGAATAGTCAGTGCATAGGCAGGCCAACAAAGGTTGCAAAGTGTTTAAATGGTGTTGATTCAAGGATTGAATAGAGAAAGGGTTTTTCAAACGAGCACCAAACTACCGCGTGTCCTAATTCAAAGTGGGCCGTCGGGAGGAAAGTTGGTTTTTTTCCCCTTGTTATTCTAAACCCTTCGGGGTAAAAGTTGCAAAATGGCCCACAACTCTGCCCAAAAGGAAAAAGTTTAGCGTTTGAACCCGAGTCAAAGCCAAAGTAGGGAGTTGGAGGAAAAGGTGAAAATTTTCCTTTTGAAAAAAAGACATAGAGGAAAATATTGAAGCACACCTTCCCAGTCAACCAAAGGGTGCCACTATCCAGGCGGAGCTTCGGGGCCATGGGGATTTTTTTGAGTTTTGCGTTTTTTGCGGAAGAAGGGGGAAAAGTTGAATCACGGACTTGCAAACCCAATTTTTTCCCCAATCTAGCTACCACGTGCCCCATATTAAAAGGCGCTCCATTTTTTCAAACTATTTTCCTACCCATTTGTACGAACTCAATGCAAACTTCAAAGGGGCATATCTTTCGACTCATGGCTAAATTTTTTGCAAAATTGACACCATTGGGAGCATCTCGACGTCTTCTACACCATGGAAAGAATAAAAAATCATTTTTGTAGGCCTGGTAGGTAAAAAATGAAGAAAATTATTTCAGGCCATTAACGCAGAATCTAATCTCTTCAAATACCAGATCTGATTTGATTCGATCCGCTGGGGAACTAGAAGTGACATATTATGGACAGATTTGCAGAAGGCATTAATTTTCAGTGGTTGAGCTTTTGAAATGGGATTCAATGTGTATCTCAGAGTGGTTGGAGTAGGTTTTGATTATTTCCTTTTTCTCTCTCCCCTTCTTCTATATATTATAACATAGGGGCACATAAAAAGTTGTTCTTTTTTCTTCTCTGCCTCCCCCTTCTTTTCTTCCCCAGGGTCAAAAATGGAGTTTAAACCTCCTCCCCTGTGCTGTAGTGGAATTTTTTTCCTCTTTCCCCATTAAATGGTGCACTGTGTAAATATGGAGCAATAAAAAATGTGTTTTTATAATGCATTTTTCCATACTTTGCTCGTTTTATTGCATCTTCTTTCCTCTCTTCATTTTGCAGGGTGTTTGTGCACGTTTTGGACGTTCATTTACAGATCTGGGAGATGTGTTCATGGGATTTGGAACATTTTCTGTGTGAAATCCATCTCTGGTCTGTGATGCACTTATCCATCCTTTCCATTGCTCACCTCTCATTGTTCCATGGTAGTTTAGTAGATGATCAACATTTTCCTTCTTTGGTGTATCACCATTTTAGTGTAGGCACTATTTTTTTTCCAGTTTTCTTTCTCTCCTTGTCTCCTTGGAAGTTAGATTAGGATTAGATTATCTTGCCTACACTGGAATAGCTTGTGGAGGGTATATTCGGAAGAGGAACAAACCTTCTCTAGAGGATCATTCTCATTTGCAAGTCCCATAGCTCGGGGAATGATCCAATGTTATGTAAATCATGCCAAATGACCCTACCTTAGAAAATTATACTTGATAACTCATTTGGGGGTGCTGTGATTTTACACTAATAGTTTTGGCACGCCTGGTGGGAACTTAGAGGTCTCCACTTCATTACAACAAGATTGATGTGCACTTGTTGCAATCTCCAGCTTTTGAGAAGCTTAAATTTGCACATCTGGCGACTCCATCTGGTAAAACAATTCATTCTTTGAGTTGCAAACCTATTTTCCATTCACTTTCATTCATTCTTCTTTCCATATTATTTCTTTCTTATATTCCATGAAGTTGTGTAATCATGACTTCATTCCCTTGATGGAATTTACACCTAGAGTAGTACAATCCACCTCCAATGCATTTTCAAACTCCTTCAGATCAGCACTATGATCAGGTCCAAAGTAATTGTGCCTACCCCTATGAGCAGGGTCAAAGTCAGTTTGGCCATGGAGTTTATCATGAGTAAGAGTATGCCATACAATGAAAACAATCAAATAGAAGGTGTTGTTTTTTTGAGAATATTCAAAGAATGGAGGCTAGCATGGTGCAATCTAGGGGCGTAGCAAAAATGAAGGCATTTTAATATTGGCTACAGGGCACCTTGCCCATGGGAAGGCCCTTTTCCAAGACATTACAGTACTTAGGAGAAGCTGGACTTCATGATTGGAATGTTGCCCCAACTTGCACAATGGACTGAGGAGATAGAAGCATATGAGAAATGTCTAAATCAACCTTGTCAATGGGTAAGTCATTCAACAGTCCCTTGTAATTTCTTCTTCTTCATCTCAAACTTCATCATTACATCAGTGTGAAGTTGTGAACCCAACATATGCTGCTCCAAGTGTGAAAACCATCCCTCCACCCCATAGTCTTCCATATCATCTCACTTCTTCTCCTCTTTTCCCTTCCAAGTATTCATCCCCTTCAAACAAACAAGAAGATCCACCTCCCTCCCCACCACTTGGAAAGATGGTTGAACCCCAACCTGTCACTCCTCTTGCTTTCCCAAGTCCATGTTGGGAAGAGACTCAAGAATTTAGTCAAGGAGAACAACAAGAGAAAGAGCCCAACAAAGAAGGAAATGATAGACAATTTGAAGAGTTGGGCTGCCAAATTTGGGTTTACAAAGATCCCCTTGATGGTCAAGTTGATAGAGGAGGTCACGATTGAAGAAGCAGTGGTGGCTGAGGCTAAGTTAGCAACAGAGAAAAGGAGAAGCTGCTCTAAATCCAAAAGAAGAGGAGTGATCTCCAGCTGTGGAGGAGAGAAATGTAGATCTAAAAGCTTCAATCATGAAACAGGCTATAAAAAAAACCTTCAGTTCTTCCTTCTACTTCATATCCCTCGAGTTCTAGTGCTAAAGAAGAGTTTGATCTTTCAAACTCAAAGATTGAGGATGAGAGAAAACATGATGAACAAGTTGCTGGTCAAAAGGACACCATGGAAGAGGTTTGAACATTTGTAGCAGGACAACAATGAAGCAGAGTATTTTTCTGATTTGGAGGAGTGTTTTCGATGGAGAAGAACCAGTTGAAATCACATTGTTTTCTCCTTCATCATTCACCTTCCAAGAAATGTGAACTTTCTATCATGAAGGAGAGTATTCAATTGCAGCAGCCTGCATTTTACAACTCTTTGTAATCAAGTTTGGAAGATTTAAACCTTCCATGCTCTTCATAGGAGGAAGAAGAGAAACAACAGAAGAGTTCTAACATTCCTTCCATGCCATTCACCCCAAAGATGTCTACAAGAAGACTCCATTTTTGGAGTCAAAAATCAAAGCAATGGGAATATCAAATGGATCAAACCTTTCCCAATCAGGTAGTTGGCTTTATTGGAGAAGCCAAAACCAGTCATGCCTACTCCAGGGCATGAGGATGAGCATCAAAGTGCCAAGGGTCATCATCAACTTGATGCTCCTCCAAGGAAAAAACTTTGAACTGGGCTTTCAAGCAAGCGTGGTGCCTCCATGTGTCCAGTCTCAAACAACGGCGGATTCGGTTGAATAGTCAATGCATAGGAAGGCCGACGGAGGCTGCCAAGTGTCTAAATGGCATTGATTCAAGGATTGAATAGAGAAAGGGTTTTTAAAATGAGCGTCAGACTACCACATGTCCCAATTCAAAGCGGGCCATCAGGAGGAAAGTTGGTTTTCGCCCCTTGTTATTTTTAAAGGGGTAAAAGTTACAAAATGCCCCCGTGGATCCACCCAAAGCAAAAATTCAGCGTTTGAACCCGAGTCAAAGCCAAAGGGGGGAGTCGGAGGAAAAGGTGAAAATTTTCCTTTTGAAAAAAGGCACAGAGGAAAAAATTGAATCAAACCTCCCTAGTCAACCAAACGGTGCCACGTATCCAGGAAGAGCTTCGGTTCCATGGGGTTTTTATGAGTTTTACATTTTTTGCGGAAAAGGGGGGAAAAGATGAATCACAGACCTGCAAACCCAATTTTTGCCCCAATCTGGCTGCCACGTACCCCATATTAAAAGGAGCCCCATTTTTTCAAAAATTTCCAGCCCATTTGTACGGACTCGATGCAAACTTTCGAAGGGGCATATCTTTCAACTCGTGACTCAAAGTATTACAAAATTGACACCATTGGGAGCATCTCGATATCTTCTACACCATGGGAAGATAAAAAATAATTTTTGCAGGCCTTGGTAGGTAAAAAAAGAAGAAAATTCTTTCAGGCCATTAATGTAGAATCCAATCTCTTCGTATACTAGATCTGATTCGATTTGATCCGCTGGGGAACCAGAAGCGACATATTATGGGCGGATTCGTAGACGGCATTGATTTTTTAGTGGTTGAGATTTCGAAATGGGATTCAATGTATATCTCAGAGTGGTTGGAGCAGGTTTCGATTCTTTTCTTCTTCTCTCTCCCCTTCTTCTATATATTGTAACAGAGGAGCACATAAAAATTTGTTCCTTTTTCTTCTCTGCCTCCCCCTTATTTTCTTCCCCAGGGTCGAAAATGGAGTTTGAGCCTCCTCCCCTGCTCTGTAATGGCATTTTTTGTCTCTTTCCCATGAAATGGTGCACTGTGTAAATATGGAGCAATATAAAATGTGTTTTTGTGATGCATTTGTCCATCCTTTGCTCGTTTTATTGTATCTTCTTGCCTCTCTTCATTTGCAGTGTGTTTGTGCACGTTTTGGATGTTTATTTGCAGATCTGGGAGCTATTTTCATGGGATTTGGAACATTTTCTATGTGAAATCCATCTCTAGTCTGTGATGCACTTGTCCATCAATTCCATTGCTCACCTCTCATTGTTCCATGGCGGTTTAGTAGATGATAAACATTTTCCTTCTTTGGTGTATCACCGTTTTAGTGTAGGCTCTATTTTTTCTAGTTTTCTCTCTCTTTGTCTCCTTGGAAGTTAGATTAGGATTAGATTAGCTTTTCTAAACTAAAATATCTTGTGGCAGGTAGATTAGGAAGAGGAACCAACTTTATCTGGAGGATCATTCCCATTTGCAAGTCCCATAGCTTGGGAAATAATCTAATGTTATGTAAATCACGCCAAATGACCCTGCCTTAGAAAAGTAGACTTGATAAATCATTTTGGGGTGTTGTGATTTTGCACTAACAGGTACCCAAAAAAACTGACATCACAATACCTCATAGGGTACAAGAAAAACACTAATGGTTTAGAAGTCATATTTCTATATAATTCCATGATTGTATCACATCAGAAGAACTCAACTAACCCATGGAAAAGACATACATAGCTCTCACAAAATAATACTTGTCACACATGTGCTCCTGACACAATAATAACCATAACATAAGTAGACTACTTCAACATGGAATTCCAAATAGGTACACATATAGAGGTTTCACGCAACTTGGGACAATAACCATAGTTACATAGTGTTAAAAATGGGTCAAAGCATACCCTCAATGAGGAGAATCAATCCTCAACATCACAACACACGGTCATAATCACATGAGTACACATAAATAAAAGAACCAACACAATACACCTCTCAAACCATCACAAAACAACTCCATATACCTCCCAAAGAATAATAAGACAACTACATAAACCTCTCATGCATCACAAAGCAACTCCATATACCCCCCAAAGAATCAATCACACGCACACAATTTTCTTATGCTTCCCCCAAGTCTCTTATGCCTCCCTCAAGTGTCTCTTATGCCTCCCTCAAGTCTCTTATGCCTCCCTTAACAAATAAAATAAAGATAAATTTTCCTTTTCGCTCCCCAAAAGAGGTCGGTCACCATATGGCCATAAGCGCATAGAGTCCAGATACCTCTAACCCAAGTGACATAATAACTCATGGTTAAACAACCTGCTAGTAATATGTAATTCCTTGGGGTGTACCCCTATACAACAAAGTGGGTCCATAGATTCCACCACTCCCTGGTGAATCCCATGACCCTATTCTAACACATTACTACATAAGAACCAACATAACAATCCATTTCAAATGCCAAGTGGCAACAATCCCAAGGCTTGGGATAGGCTATAAAAAATGTTAAACCTAAAAAGAATATTTAAATCTAAGCAAAAGAAAATGGCCAAATAGTCATAGTTAGTGCAAAAAAAAATATGCATGTTAGTGCAACAACCAAATAAAATGCCCAAAATATAAGAACATATCAATCAAGAAAACTGTTGGTTCTAGCAAGAAAAGGGAAAGTGTTCAATTTACGAATAAAATACATGTAGTAGAAATAACAAATCACAATAACTATGTGGCCTTATACAGCCACCAAAGGGGTACTCAATGAGTTGTTGGCACTCGGACATCGAGCCTCAGCTCGTAAAATAACATATCAAGTAATACAACTGTCATCATCTCTGTCTGAATCAACCCTCCACCACTTCCGCAAGGATCAACATAGTCATAACTACACTTAGGTTGAATCCATACGATAAGCATATCGGGAGAGAGAAAGGAGTACAAGTCACCATCTACTGAGCCTAAGGTGTTCACGAAACACAATATGCATGACACCCATCGAGCAAGTGTCACACATACCAAAGTGAACAAAAGTCAATTTTCAGCCTATGTAATGCTCTACTTCCTATCTCATACTTAGATTGAGTGACTGGTCAATGATACACATTTCCTCACTCCAAACATACACATTTTACCGATTTCACTTGGGGTTGGTTAGTGTAGGGTCCACAAAATAACATATAACTACATCACTAACACAATGGTGATTCACATCACATTAACCATAGCATCTTACACATGCTATATATATAAGGTGATAACAAAATCATTACTTTTATAGGTTATAATATATCACATTACCACATTCTGCACCCAAAGTGCAATCACTGTATGATTAGGGATCATACACTCACCATTATGCCCCTAAATCATGACATGAACCATTACATTTTACATGAATTATACGTATCAGGAACACAATGTATAACCTTACAACATATAGTCAATTGCTAATTACAACATGGTGATGCACACGATTCATCACAATAAAGTGACAACATCACAATACAATCTAATTCTCTTTACACCAATTTTGTCATGCAATACATCAATACACCTACATATCACATAATGCAAAAATGCTTCCAACACTTCACAATCCACAATAACATTATTTCGTCACACACAATAAGGCGGTACATCACATGTTAAATCTTCATATGAATCCATGAAAAGGAGAGAGAATACTCTCATCACAAGCACATAAACATGATAAAAAATACACACTAAGTGACATACACAACATGTGCATTCGCAATTTCACAATTATGACATATTTCACATCACGCTTATATCACATTACTCTTCCAATATCCACCACCATCATGTAACACCATCACAACTCCAATCTGTCCCAGAGGTTCGAGAGCATGAACCTCTTCTCTGATACCAAATGTAATGCCCAACATTTTACACACACAAAAATAACAGTAAAAATACCAGGATATTTTTTTTTGACTTACATTGCTCACTTCACAATGTCACAAGGGCTCCATGTAAATAAAACTCAAAGATGCATACAACACTTACAAGTCATTGACTCACATAGACACATGACAACACCATAGACATGTAGATGCCACACTTTTCCCAATGAATGAATACTAGCAATGACCCAGCCACAAGAAAAGGACTCAAGGATTGGAAAATCCACAACACATCATTTCTTTAATTGCATCTTAGTTATGATTAACATTCCAAGAACATTATTGTGCAAGGATAATTTTCTCCTTTTTCCACCTACAAATTCTTAAGTTCATTCCACATTTAATTTACAGTTTGACCATTTTAAGTTGGATTTTTATCCTTTATGGAAAATTCCATAACTTACATACTTATTTGGCATAATTCAAATTACATATAAAGTACTTAATTATCTTGTTCTTATGTTAAGAATATGCTTCTCAAAATTTTATTCAATGTCTATATTTTACCCTTGCAACTCAAGTGAATCTGACTTGATGTCAAGAAAGCAATATTAGGATTTAACGGGGGGGTGGTTTAGATTCAAGATACCTTTTTCCCATAAACATTCTTCGATCACAGGTATCCTTATTTCCCAATTTAACATTCCCACAACAAGAAATTGTATTTAGATATATATATATATATATCTTTTGTTTTCCTTGAAGTTTGATCTCACCAAGGGAAACTCATATTCTTTGTATTACATGAAAATGTTTAATTGAGTTTATAAGGACTCCAAGAGTGGCATTATTCCTAACCTCAAATCTCAATTTTTTTCTCTTATATGATTTACTTTTACATCGCATTATGGTATCATTATTAACATTGTTTTGTAATAGGAGTTATGGAAGTAATTGTCTAACATCTTGAAGATGTAAATGATTGGAATCCTTGTAACTACACACGAACCCCAAGTTAACCTCCTAATCAACTGAGGTTTAGATTAATTCAAATGCACCTAAGGATCTACGCCTCAACTATATATATTTTAAGGCGAGAGGACATATTTATGCCAAACCACCTTCAAGAAAAAGTCCAAGGTGTTATGTTGATAGAAACCAAGGTAACACATTTAGCTGAGAGGAACTAAAGAGTTCATTAACAAGAGTTTAAGTCATAGAACAAATATTTCACTCTCTCCATTTTTGTCATTGTCCGGGGGTCTCACAAGGAATTTATTCAATGAAAAGAAAATCCTAGATCTAACTTTGTAAGGCTTATTAGTCCACTAGGATACCAAGGGATTAATAGTTCTACTTACTCCATAAATGGTTTGGTTACACCACATAGTCTGTTGCTTCAAACAAGGACTCTTAAAGTGACTTCCAAGGTGGTCTTCACCACTCAACACAATGTCGGACCTGAAGAGAATACATTCTCCTCGCGGTTACAAAACCTAGAAGGAAACCATATACTCTGGATAAAGTTGGACCATGTCGTTCCTAAAAGATGGGTTCACGACAATGTCACTAAACATAACGACTATGATGGTAAACTAAATCTAGGGGTTTTATTTACCTAAACTAGGAGGTTCCATCGAGTGTAAAATTTAAGTTCATTCTATGGTTTCAATCTCTTCTATGGTAAGAAGGATCACACATGAAGACATGTTATGCACAAATCTTATACAAGGGTTGAGTGTTTCGATTAAATCTCTTTATTACATTTACAAGGTAAGAATACAACACACTAATTAATTAATCACTTATTGAACACTGAAAATGCACTACAAGATATTAACTCCAAATTCATTTACCACATATATATAAAACCTTTTTACCATACATAACTATGAATCAAATTGAACCTATGATTAAATGCACATTTCCTAGATGTCCCTAAAACTAGCATCCCATGCATATTATAAAATTTCAAATATAACATTTCTATAGCATGAGACTACATTATACATATATTCATTTTACAATGACCTATAAAATTTACAATAATAAATAATGAATTACACATCGCCTTTTCACCATCATTCTTGCATCCTGCAAAACCATATGAGCATGAAATCAATGATAAATCGATGGCATGGAATCCACCCTAAACTAACATAATTAATGTCTTTAGTTTCCCATTTATATATAATAATAATTATAATTTGTATTCAAAAGAAAAGGTTTAGAAACCATGTATTCATTTCATTCATTTCACTTCATTTCGTAACCAAGGGAGAGAGAAGAGAGAAGAGGAAGAGAGAGAAACACCATTTTGTCAAAAGTTTTGTTTCACACACAAGTTACACTATAGAGTTTCAAATAGTTATTTACATGTGTCAAAAGTTTCCACGGTGGTTTGGCATCCTGACAGGGGTCCTACCACTCTCTTTTTACATTTTCCTGCTAGTTACAAAAATGTTCAAAAAAGGCTCGAGAGGCTAAGAAACCAATTTCAAAAGTTATCTTCCGATGAGAAAACACACCATGGTTAAATTTCTACGTGTCCACTTATATACCAAGATTTCATAGGAACTCTCAGAATTCAGAACTGGCAAACACTTTACGATTAGTGGCTAATTTTCTGGGGCCAATGGTCATAAATGAGCTAGTTGTTAATGATCAAAAATGAGCTCGAGGGCTCAGAAAACCATGTCCAAAACTAACGTTTGATGGATGAACGTGCAATGAAAAACTTCCTACAAGTTCCTATATATATTGAGAATTCATCAGAGTCGATAGGACTGAGAACTAGAAAATAGTTTTCAAACGGCGACATGTTTTCTGGAGCGACAAGTTGTAATTGGTCCAGTTTGACCTCGTCAAACTATGACCAGAGGCTTGTAAAATTCCTTTTCCAAACTAACTTGAAATGTGATTTTTATGAATCAAAGGTTTCAGGTAATTGTCTAGTAAAAGTACTAGAGGTTTGCGAAGGCGGATAATAATTTCTCTATCCAGGTTTCAAATGGCAGTTCAAAATGAAAGCTAACTTTTTAGATTTAGCAGCTTCCTACTGCTGCAAAACAGTGTAACAAGGCTCCTATAAGGGCATCAAAAAGGTCACAAATGTTCATTCGGGGTCGATCCAAGGATTGAAATGACACCTCACATAACAAGGTACGTGAAGGAAGCTTAACCTCCCTTTTCTGGAGTTATGAAGGTTACTTTGTGAGTCCCTAAAAATTGTAATTTATCTAATTAAACTAGGAGATGGTCAACATATTTACCAGGAAGTCAACCTCAACTTGTTGATAAAACAATACAGTAGTGATCTAGTTTGGTTAGGTAGTTTTCTGAATCACGTCAAAATGAGGGTTGAAGTTCATGGTTGACTACAAAATGGTTATTTGATTGTGTGAGTTACGATACGACATTTTATTTTTTTGCAACAAGTAATTATAAAATAATTAAATATATGATAATCCTAAGCTCTTAAAATTATATTTCATTGCAAAAGAAAAACTGAAGTATGAGAATTATGAAAGATAAGAAGATATGAACCATGCCTGGAGGAACGAAGTGGGTCAAACCCGACGGGATCCAGTTCAGCAACTCACTTGGGCATTTCGTCAAACAACGCATGAGCATTCAAAAAATTTCCCCATATTTGCATTTTCTTTAAATCTTAGTTAAATGGTCCTTATGCTCCACCAGGAAATGGGCTGGATCTATAATCCTCTAGAAATGAGTGGGCATAATTATGTGGTACACATGTACATATGCCACTAAAGTCATATTAAATATATCATGTTTGAATATGCAACCCTAATGTCCATTCCATGACTCTATAAATTCATCAACTTCCTTTTCTGAGTTACATATTCTACACTAACTTTCACAAGTATAATAAGCATATTTACATAATGAACCTTTTTGAGAGGCATTAGAACAAATCTAGGCAATTGATACAGAGCAAATTTGTAAAATGACAACTATTGCGCATTGTACATTGAGGCAAAATGAAAACCCTCATTCACACCATAAATTTTGTTTAGGATTCTTACTGTGAAAAACAGGCTTAACCTCAACTTTGATGTTAATGGTGGTGGCAATGGCTATGTCGGTGCTGAATAACAAGAGGAAAGGTAGACCTTGTGATAGTATGAAATATAGAAAATATATCTGGACATATCACATGGAGGGGGGTAGAAAATATGAGGCCAATAAATCCATCTCACATTTTTAAAGTAGATTTATGCACTTTCCACTTGTTTTATCCCTCCCTTTGGCCAAGAGGATATTGTAGTTAAAACATCTGCCTTCTAAAGATGCCTAGTTTTGTTTATCCTAATGACTATTCGATACCTTTTCAAATAGATCCTATCACAATTTGTGTATATCTTATAGTCATGACTTTCTACGAGGATCCATTTATTGCAGGCACTTTGTGGAAATAGTTCACGTGTCTTAAAAATGTTCCACATTTTGCATACTTGTCCACCAAAACATTTATCAACTACATATCTTCAAACAATTTTAACAAAAAACCTTGTCAAGCCAAGCGTATGCCTCCATATTTGCATACATATTTAGTATGAAATTTGCAACCAACAACATTTGACAGAATTTCCTCTACCCTTTATTCTTAAATGGAGTGGAAATATATTTTCTAAGTCTCATCATTTGGTACAGAATGAGATTATCCTAATTAAGGATCTCCTGTGGAGTGTGGCTTTTCCTACTCAAAGAATTTTTTTGTAAGTTTTTAAATCCATCTCATCCAATCCCATCTCCGCATATCCATGTCCACATAAAATTGGATGTTTAACTAGGACAATACATGTCCTCAAAATGGAATTTTCAGAACTGTGGAATACTGGGCTGCAACTATCTATATCCAACTAAATTTATAAGTTTCTTGGTTTAGCATTTGATGGATACTCCATTAAAGTGCTGAATTATTTTGTAAGGAAAATGATAGTGTAGGAAGAAGTTTGAGGCCCATGTGCCTTATGTCAGGGAGACCTATCAATCTTTTTACACGCATCCAACCCACATGCCTCCAAAATTTAATGTTCACCAAGTTTCCCATTGACCGATTCAAAGCCTTTTTAATTGGAATTTTTATTCATGAATTTTTCATGTAAGGCACCAACAGTGATAGAGTTTGAAATTTTTGAGTCCCATGCCGCTAAGGGAGACCACAATCTTCCACATGGGTTTCATAATTTTTCAACCTACTACTAGTGAAACAATTTGTCCAACCCTCTTTTTTTAATTTTTTAGTTATTTTATTTATTTATTTAATTTTTCCCTTAACAATACAGTTGGCACCACATCTCCCTCCCCTTATAAGAGCATCATCCTTGATGCGACGCAATGTGAAGATTTTTAAAAGAGGGTACTCATGAGAAAAGAAATTCAATAAGGACTACACTTATGTCACAAAGTGAAATGATATTTGTTGCCAAGCATGACCACAAGGAATCAAGGCAATTTTGACAATTATCTTCGAAATGTTCTGTGAAATTGGCAATTCCAGTTTACATTATTACTATTTATATTTCCCTTCAACAATATTTATCAATCTATAACTCTTAATATTTCACTGTTTAAGAGTTTAGTTTGTTTATTGTTTGTACAAAGGTGCACAACAAAACTGACATCACAATACTACACATGGGTCAATGGAAACAACACTAATGGGTCCTTAAGACATATTGCTACATACTTCCAATTGTATCTACATCAAAAGAACTCAACCGAACACATGAAAAAACATACAAGGCATCTCTCACAACATAGTAATGTCACACACACATGACTAACACAATAGAACCCATAACATAAACATACTATAACCAACAAAATTCCCAATAGTACACATACACTAGGTTTCACACAACTTGGGACAATAAATATAGCTACATAGTGTCAAGATGGAAACAACATCATGCCAACAATGAGGATCATCAATCCTCAACATCACAAAACACAAACGGGCTCACAAGAGTAACATAAATCAAATGGAACCAAATTCACGCATAAGTTCACTCTCCAATACCTTCTGAAGCATCACAAAACATCTCCATATACCTCCCAAAGCATCATAAGACATACACCTACATAAAAAACCTACATATACCTCCCAAATCATCACAAACAAAGACCAACTCCATATACCTCCCAAAGCATCAATCACACCCACACAAATCTCTTATGCCTCCCTCAATCCTCAAGTCTCTTATGTCTCCCTCGAGTCTCTTATGCCTCCCTTAAGTGGATCTTATGTCTCCCTCATGTCTCTTATGCCTCCCTATAGTCTCTGTATGTCTCCCTCAAATACATATACCTCCTAAGAATCACATAACAACTCCATATCATCTTAGAGAATCACTTACTCCCACCCATGCCTCCCTCAAGTCTCTTATGCCTCCCTCAAGTCTCTTATGTCTTCCTCAAGTATCTTATGCCTCCCTAAAATAAAATAAATATAATTTTTCCTTTTCACTCCCCAAAAGAGGTCAGTCACCCTATGGCCATAAGCAGATAGAGTCCATAGATACCTCTAACCCAAGTGACATAATAACTTGTGGTTCAAAAACCCTGCTAGTTATCTATAACTCCTTGGGCACGTACCCCTATACAACAAAGCGGGTCCATAGGTTCCACCACTCCATGGTGAATCCCATGACCCTATTGTGACTACATTACCATATAATTAGAGTCCAAACTCACCACATTAAGAAAAGAGTTAATGGTTTAGTACTAATATCAACGTAGCCATCTGGGACTGTAGTCAAACCCCAAAAAAACGAGATTAAGAGCAATTGATAAATAGCCAATTCACATAACATGAATACCATTTTATCTATTGCAAGATCTAGTTCATGTTGCACACTTAACCATGAATAGCTCCAGAAAATGATCAATGTTTTAATGATTTCTTCAACAAAATATCATGAAATGGATAACTGCGAATGATTTCAGATAAATCACATTCACTCAGAGTATAATGGCTAGTACTATTTCCATAGATAATATTTGAAGTTCAAATCACCTAATCAAACAAAGCAAGGGTTTGAAACCCAAATGATATCAAACTCACAAATGAGTAATACAAGCAAGGTCTAAACCATCTAGGTGAGAAAGTGAATGGAGAACTCAATAAATAATACAAATCCAATAAAAATTCAAATACCTAGATCTGGAACAATAAGGAAGCATGCAATTTATGAAAGTATCTTGCTTCAAATTTTGATCCAAAGTTGAACTATATACAATGATAAGTGATGGTAAACCATTATAAATCTAAACCTAAATTTACAAATTATATTTATTCTCCCAAATATCATCAACTTACTAGCGAGCTATTTTATCAAACACTATGAAAGCCAGGGACATCACATGTAAACTCATGTCATTTTATATATACCGATAGTTCATAATACTTGGATCAAATCCATATTAAGCACCATGTCACACTTAGATGCTATGAATAGAATGGGTTGCATCGTAGTTGCAGATTATTCTAAAAGATTATCTTAGATTCCTCAAATGAGATCACCCAATTTTCCTATTTCATTTGTTCCCGAATTATCATATGTAATGCACAGTGCTGAGCTTGTTGATGCAAAGTTAATAGGACTTCCCAAGACAGCTTCGAATTGCATAAAATTGAAAAATGACAATTGACAAGTAAAGCAAAACCAGGGAAAATTTTAGTGGTGAATTTTCATAAACTCGTGAATATTAGGGATTTTTGAAAAGCATCTGGAAATAACCTAATTTTGAGCAGTCATGTTCCCGCCCAAGTCGCCTAAAATTTCCACTGATAAGTCAATTCTGCATGATCTTTGCATTCGCCTACTAGCCCATATCCTTTCCTTATCTTCCATGCACATAATTCTATTACAAGTCATTCTTGGGTTATTAGTTAACTCATCAATAGACATAATTGCGCCCTGCCAAATCACCTTTACCATGAAACATTTTTTAGAAATTCGCCATCGATTCAAAAGTTGATTTTGGAGATTTGCCACCCATTCTAAACTAATTTTTCAGAGGGGGGGTCTTAAAATTAACCCTGAGCACAACTCCAATGCATCAAATCACGAATACCCATCTGATCTAACAAATCCCCAAACCTCCAAAGGGCAACACAAGGTAAAAATAAAAAGCATTCAAAATGCAATATAGAGTTTTCGAGCAAGGTAACAATGGTAGCGACATGTGTACAAAAACAAAGCTCAAACCCAACAGTGGTGACCAATTTAACAAAAACACATAGTTCAATAGTAGAAATTTCCCACAAACAAACATTCTAATAGATTCAACGATGGAAAAATGAAAAATGATAAAATTACCCCCTTTCCAACAAAGCCTTCGGAAGCTTCCAACCAAGTACAAAAACACAAAATGACAAGTTTTATGGTTTTTAGCCCTATTTTGAGTCAAGTTGTGAGTACAACCATGGTTAGTGTAGCACGGTTTGTCTTAGGTTCAAATTCCATCACCACGTAAGGGTGGGTGTTATGAAGTTTTAATTACCTTTTGCATTGGGGGAGTTGCTAAAATGACTTCTATATGTAACAAAAGGGGGCTCATTTTTCTAGTCACGTGGTTAGGCCATGCCAGCTTCTATATTATATCACTTATTTGATGGATAAAAATCACTTTCCTCCACTTTCATCTTTTTGAAGTGTGTTACAGGATTTTATTGGTATGTTTTATTGAAATTTTCTTTCCTTTGCAAGCTTACTAGCTATTACAACACCTCCTTTAAGTTATTGTGAAGCTTTTGCAAGTCATATTAAGTGTGGATTTAGTGTCTCAATCAGCTTGGAAGTTGAATTATGCCCTCCCATGCTTGATTGAAATCTTTTGCATGCCTTTTGTGAGTGTAAAAGTTAATCAAGTAGCAGTTTAAGTGAACCTTGCATGTATTTACCAGTCCAGTAGTATGTCTTAGATATAGATTTGAGTTTCCAAAACATTGGTGTATCACCCCTTTTATTAACTTTTCATTAATTTCTAGTTTATTTCTATCCTTCAACCCCATCAATATCAATAGTTTTAGGTGATCCATCAAGGGAACCAACTCGCTCTTGAGGTTCTCCTTAATCTAAGGTACCCACAACTTGAAGGAGATCCCATTGTACTAGCCGAAGTATGAGTCAGATAGTTTTTCCAACACAAAGGTGCACTTCAAACTGATAATAGTAGGTATTAAAGGAGTCTTTCAAAGGATCAAAATTTGGATACCAGGGCTTGAGCATGACCCCATGTTCACCCTAAAACCAATATTGCTCAAAAATTAAATCCCTTTCTTTAGGGGTTTCAAAGATAACAATGACATAAGATTTAGGACATGGGTAAAAATCAATCTTACACTTAATATTTTACCTCAATTTTTGAGAAATCTAGTCATGGAGCTAGGATATTTTAGGCCAGAACTTGTAATATCTACATATGAGTCCAAGCTGGGAGAGATTCACCTTCTCGAGAACCTTTTATAATAGATCCTCCTTAATCTTTAGAACCATAAAGAGACTCAAATATATTATAAGGGACATCATAGAGGTATTTAAAGAGGGAATTGTACGCACTCAAAATTACATGTGCTACATTATTAGAAAATGGTTACAAAAGTCCCCAATGATGATTCATGTTAGTTCAGAAGGTGTTCGAGTTCCTAAACCCATTAGCAGTTTATATTTGTAACCTAGATGTCCTTAATTTTTCCACGCTTTCTTATAGCTTCCCACTCATTTATGTGCATGTTTTTGCCTTTAGTTTCAGGAACTCCGCCTTGCCTAGGCGGTGGTTCTGAAACTACCGCCCAGGTAGGGTGCCGGTCCTGCATGATTTTTCTAAAACTCTCCATGTGTTTTTTTAACACGTGACACTTCACTTAACTTAAATTCTAGGGTGCATTTGTGAGCTGAATTTCATAAAAATGGTCTTGTTTGCATGTTATTCCTTCCCTCTTCTATTTTTAAATAGATTTAATTAGTTTGAATTGCTCCTTCACCTAATGATTTGGCACTCTAAGGCTTCCTTGTGCATAAAGGCACATCCCAAAAAATTCTTATATAATCAATGCTTGTATTTAAACAAATGGCTTGATAATTTTGTGTATATTACATAGTATTTCTCCCAAAATGCTACTAGAAATTACATAGCCAAGCTCTGTTCACTTGTGCTATCCCTCTTCCACTTGCATTAAAACCATACTACCTTCAAGTTACCATTGCGTAAGTGCCTTCTCCTGTTGCTACCTTTGCATTCCCAATTCCTTGGACTCGTATCAACACACAGAGAAAGAAAGAATAAAATGAGGAAACAAGTCATCACACAACTAGATTTACCTTTGTTCTATGAATTCCAGGTTGGAGTTGTTGTTTGATTTCCTTCATTGCTACAATATATCATTGTAACATCATATCAAATAGAGTAGAAAACCAATATTATTTCATTTGCAAGTAATTAGTTAATTTCCAAGAGGGTTTAAATCATTAAATAGCAACTCCCAGTGACGGATCCTCTTTTTCACATCCCTATGGATACGAAGGAGATAATATCAGTAGGAGGTTGTCTACATATTATAGATCATTTGGAAAATTTCTTATTTTAAGTTAGTTTAGTTTCAATACACTAAGCACATGTGAATAACCACAATGGGTTATTTCACTTTTTTAGTTTTAGTGTAGAAGTAGATTTGATTATTTAGAATAAAAGTTAATTGTTTATAATTGTAATATTTTAGTCTTGTGATTTATTACATTAGTTTACTTTTAGTAGTAGGATAGATTGTTAGTTTCAACTTAGTTAATTTGGACACTTCAAACTAGTTAAACATTGAGACTCATTTAGAAAAACCATAGGGAATTTATGCTACCCGTTCATAGCCTCTAAATCTCTCCTTTGCTAACTCAACTACTAGGAGATCACACTACCAGATCTTAGTCACTGATATCCCTATAATTAACCATCCACACATTCAACATCGTCTGTTCCGGCACAACCTTGGGGGGTCGAGTGTGGTTAAAGGTTGCATGTCAATTTTCATCCATACAGGAATCCTCTCTCATGAGAATAATTATTGGTGATAAAAAAAATTAGGCTAATAATACACAACAGTTTGATGGATTTTAACTTTTAAGTATCTTAGCAATCCTTGAAATTGAATTTTAAATCAATTTGATCCTATCAACAACCTATATGGAGGGAAGGGGGAATTGATTTTATTATCAATCATATTAACATGTTAAAAAACAACATGTTATTTTAAATATGAACACGAAAGAAAAATGTACATCACATTAAATGACAAAAAAATAAACATTAGTATTTAAGGCAATAAATTAATTATAAATATGTTTGAATTAAAAATTGATGTATTAATCCAAAACCCTAACAACTAATGGATAAATGCAAGTAGAAATTATACTTAAAGCACGTTTTAAACCAAAAGTAGACCTAAAATGATGATGGTGACAATGTTTATGGTGGTGGTGTTTATGGTGGTGATAATGATGATAAAAACGATGGCATTGATGGTGATGATGAATATAAAAAAAAGGAAATGATGATCATGATGATGATGACGAAAATAACAATGATTATGATGATGATGACAAAAATAAGAACGATGAAAACGATACACCATAAATGATAATATCAAACTTTTAAATTTCATTAGATCCCTAACAAACTGATTTGACATTCCCAATATTCACACTCATCCAAAACAACACAAAAACTTGTACACAATGACAAGTTGTAAACCTTAAACTATAAACATGTACAATAACAATTGTGATGATAATGATGATGATGGCAGATGTAAATGACCATGACTGTGAATATGAAAAACAAAATCACCATATGATGATGATTATATCGATGATGGATATGATGAATATGATGAAGACAATTGTGACGATGATGACAGACACAATGAGGATGATGGTGACAATTAAGATGAAAATAACCAAGATGATAATGATGATGTTGATGATGATTATGTCACTATCAGTGTTTATAGACTTCTAATAATAATATTAATATTAATAATAATAATAATATTATTAATAATAACAACATTAATATTTTTTTATTAGATCAGGTAATAATAAGGGAGTATGGCTCCCAGAGGTCGTATAAAGAAACTGATACATCGTGAGAGACACAAATGAAGAAAAATACAAAGAATTAAAAACCCATGGAATGACCTCTACCAGTGGTAAAAAAACAACAAAACCAACCAAAGATGATAAGAAAATAAAAAGGGCTAGTAAAAAAAGCTTGACACAAACCCTAGAGCTAGAGCTACCCCCAGAAACCGCTCGAAAGCGGCTATGCATGACATAAGTTTTTTTGTGCTAGACCTCCATCCATCCCATGTCACCAGATTCAAGAGAAGAAGGACCCAAAGTATGTTTTGAATCAAGACAAAAGAATACTTCCAACCCCCCATTAATTAAATCCACTTCCTTCCCCTTAATTTTCGGTCCATAGTCTGCACTCCCCTCATGACTCTTCTCCAAGCGCTAATCATTTAATGCCTCCCCTACTAGCTCAGTGCCAATTTGAATTTTTTTCTCCTACCCTTCCAAATGGTACACCCGGTTCCCACTACAAGATCCACCCATTGCCCCCTCTAATCCACCAACAGTCTGTGTTCAAGTCGCATCCCTGGTAATGTAGCCAAATTATAAACAAACCAGATATACTGCAAATAATATGAGCTCCAAAAGAAAATAGATCTCCTTATTTGTTATTGAATAATGTATTACAATGTTTCCTAAATAGGAAAAAAACTCCCAATTCGAGTTTCCAAGTAAACTCTAGCTAACTCTGACTAAATCTACTCTAGGTGGTGGAAATTACTATTTTTAGCAGTTTACTAGAACTTGCTATTCTTAGTAAGTTCACATGCTTATTCCTACGAGCACAGAAATTGCCGCGCATCTTCTACATCCCTAAATTAGAGGAATTTCCAAATTTCTAACTCATAATGCAACTAATAGACTAAAATTAACTAATGCCCAAAAATAGGAAAAAACCGAACTATAACTTAAATCCTAATTTTTGGCCTCAAGATGGTGGATTTAGGGCCCAAAAACATGTCGAAAACTTTCCCCAACTGGTAGGGTAGGTTGCAGCTATGTTCGTCTCATCGAAGCACGTGGTTTAAAAAAACAGACTCAAACGGACACCCATAGCTCAAGTTATGACCTTGTCAAGTTCCTGCTAATTTTGGCACATCATTCTCTCCTGCTTGAAAAAAACATAGCTCCTACAAGTTGTATTCTTCAAATTTCTTCCATTTATCTACATCCAACTTCTTAATCTCCCACTCTATGACCCAAGTATTGTCCTCTTGTTCCAGTCCTTTCCAATGTACCAAATATTTGTTGTATTGCCTATGTCGCGTGTTCATTTTTTCTTATCTAGAATCTAATCCACTTCTTCTTTCTTCTTCACTAGCACCTGCTACCTCCAATCTACCACTTCATTAATAACATCCCCTTATGTACCATCCCCATGAAAATAATACAAATATGAAACATTAAACACTCGAGAAATATCAAAATTCCCTGGTGATTCTACCTCATAAGCATTATCGTTTATTTTTTTCACGGTTTTACAGGGACCAATCTTCTTATACTTTAGCTTGTTATAGGTTCCTCTTGGAAGCCTTTCCTTCCGCAGATATACCATAACCAACTCACCAACTGTAAATACCTTTCTCCATCTGTGCACATCTGCTATTTCCTTATACTTATCATTACTATTTTGCAGCTTCTTCTGCACTTCTTCCTGTAATTATTGTATATGTTCGGAAAATGCTTCTGCATCATCACTGAATTTGCCATCAACTGGTAGTTGTACCAAATCTAACACTCCATTTGGATTACTCCCATACACAATTGAAAATGGAGACTTTCCCATGGATCTATTTATGAAACTATTATATGCAAACTCAGCTTGTGGTAATGCTAAGTCCCATTGTTTTGGATTTTCCCCAACGATGCACCTTAACAGGTTTCCCAAACTCTGATTTACCACCTCTATTTTCCCATCAGTCTGCAGATGATAGGCACTGTTGAACTGTAGTTGAGTTCCAAATTTCTTCCATAAAGTCTGCCAGAAGTGACTTAAGAATCTTGTGTCCCTATCTGAAGTAATGGTTTTTGGAACACCATGCAAATGAATAACTTCTGTGAAAAACAAATCTGCTACGCCTGTTGTATCACTTGCTTTCTTGCAGGAAATAAAATGAACCATCTTAGAAAACCTATCAACAACCAAAAAAATTGAGTCATTACCTCGTTGTGTTTTTGGTAATCCCAAAACAAAGTCCATACTCAAATTTGTCCAAGACCCTTTAGGAACAGGAAACGACATATACAACCCTATATTCTGTGCATGGCCTTTCGAGACTTGGAAAATCAACATCTCTCCACATATCTTAACACATCTCTTTTCAGTTTTGGCCAATAGTATTTGTCTGCTACCAAGGCTATCATCTTATCTTTACCAAAATGCCCAGCCAACCCTCCGCTATGCAACTCTTTCACTATATTCTCTCTCATAGACCCAACTAGAATACATAGTTGGCGTCCCTTAAATAGGTAGCCATCCTATAAAATATACTCATCCAGGACATCTCTTGCATTGTCTGACAATGGACTAATTAGTCTTTCAACAATATCCTTGAAATTAGAATCAGAAGAGTACAAACCCTTTATTGCTTCAAAACCCACCACCTCATTTTCCATAGTGGTAAAAAATGTCAGACGCAACTTGATTCTATTTTCCAGATTTATGTTTTAGAGAAAAAGTATAACCCTGCAAAAATGATACCCACTTTGCATGCCTACTATTCAACTTCTTTTGGGTATTCACATACTTTAGGGCTATGTGGTCTATAAATAACACAAACTCCTTAGGCACTAAGTAATGCCTCCAATGCCTTAATGCTTGTACAATTGCATAAAATTCCACATCATAAATAGAGTAGTTCTTTCTTACCTCATTCAATTTCTCACTAAAGAAAGCTATTGGCTTTCCTCCTTGACTTAGAACAACTCCAATACCCACATGTGAGGTGTCACAATCAACCTCAAACACTTTATCAAAATTTGGTAGTGCCAAAATGGGTGCTTCTGTCACCTTATTCTTCAAGAATTGAAAACTATCCTCAGGTGCCTTTGTCCACAAAAACTCCATTCCTTTTGTGCAATCTGTTATAGGTGCTGCAATACTGCTGAAATTTTTAATAAATTTTTCTATAAAATGTTGCTAGACCATGAAAGCTTCTTACCTCTGTTATACTCCATGGAGTAGGCCATTCAATAATTGCATTTATCTTTTCTGAGTCCATTTGTACCGCATCTGCTGAAATAATAAAGCCCAAGAATACCAAACTCTCTTGCATGAATGTGCACTTCTTCATATGTGCATAGATTTTCTCTTTCCTTAAAACTTCAAACACCAACCTTAGATGCCTCAAATGTTCTTCTTTAGTTTTATTGAAGATCAAGATATCATCAAAATAAACCACAACAAACTTACCATTATACTCCCGTAGCACGGTGTTCATAAATCTCATAAAAGTACTAGGTGCATTAGATAACCTGAATGGCATCACCAACAACTCATATAATCCATTTCCTTTCTTGAATGTTATTTTCCACTCATCTCCTTCTCTTATCTGAATTTGATGATAACCACTTCGAAGATCAATCTTGGTGAAATACTTAGATGCATCAATCACATCCATCATATCATCCAGGCGAGGTATTGGGAACTGATACTTGATTATAATTTTATTGATTGCTCTACTATCCGTGCACATTCTCCATGTTCCATCCTTCTTTGGTGTTAATAAAGCTGGTGTTGCACACAGACTCATGCTCTCCCTTACGACCCCCTTTCGCATGAGCTATGCAATTTTCCTATTCAACTCTACATGCAATGTCAGGCTCATCCTATAAGTCGCTTGATTTGGGAGTGAAGACCCTGGAATCAAATCAATATGGTGTTGAATATCTCTTTTGGGTGGTAATACATCTAGTAGCTCATCAGGAATAACATCCAAAAATTCTTCTATTAATTATGTTGTTTCTATTGGTATTTGAGCACTTACAGGTTCATCCTTATTTACAACTAGCGCATAACAAAAACCAATTGCCTTTTCCTCCTTCACAAATTCCTTTGCAGAAAGCATATTTTCATCCTTCCCCTCTTCTTTAAGAGGTAGCAAAACTATTTTTGTGCCATCCTTCCAGAAAGTATAAGTATTCTTTCCCCCATCATGAATAACTTTTCTATCAAATTGCCATGGTCTTCCTAGCAGCATATGACATGCATCCATAAGAATAACATCACACCAAATCTCATCCTTATAACTGTTCCCAATAGAAAAGCTTATTAAACATCTCTTATCAACAGTAACTTCATTACCCTTCTTAAACCATGCAATACGATAAGGGTTAGGATTCTTCTCACAATGCAAACCTAATTTATCGACCATCTCATTTGAAACCATGTTCTCACAACTACCACCATCAATAATAACATTACATACCTTTCCTCTTGAAGTGCATCTTGTTCTGAAAATATTTCTACACAGCCATGCATCCCCCTTGACCTCCTTTCTTGGAGCAATCATCGTCCTCTTGATCATCAGAGTTTCTCCAACATCTGGTGGAATTTCTAGGTCCTATTCATCTTCTACTTGTTTAGCTTCAACAAGATGTACTCTTGGAGCATCTCCTTTCCTTTTTTCATGTGTATAAGTATGTGGGCATTCAAAACCATGATGCCCTTCTTCACCACATCTATAACAAACAAATGGTCTTCATGGAGCCTCCCATCCTCTATCGCCAGCATATCCTTTTCCCCTAGAAAATCCTTAGCCTCTTTGTTGATTCTGGAAATCTTGTCTCGTATCCTCTTTCTTTTCCAATCCACGAGATGATTCTCCCCTACCTTGGCTGAAACCAGCTCATCCCCAAAAGGAAGATGAGGCCCCCTTATTCATTCCAGGTGATCTCCTAAAACTTTGATGATTTTATTTTTCCTCAGCCTTTAAGGCTAATTGATAGGCATCCTCCATTTTTAATCATATGCTTAATTATCTCATCTTGAATAGAAAATTTTAATCCATTAACATACCTTGCAGCCATTTGTTCCTCAGTTTCTTCATGCTCTACATGAATGGACAACTTGTAGAACTCATCTGTGTATTCTTGCACTGTTTGTAAGTTCTGTCTGAGATTCTGAAACCTCCTATAAAGGGTATGTGTATAATCCACAGGGAGAAATTTATCTTTCATCTTCTTCTCCATCTTACTCCACGTCCTAATTCTTTTTTTCCCCTTTCTTGACCGCTCTTTCTGTAGGTGATCCCACATAACATAGCATGACCTTTCAATTTCATGCATGTAAATTTTACCTTCTTTTATTCTGACATAGCCTTCCACTCAAAAAATATTCCCACGTTAGTCAACCAGTCTGTAAGCTCCTCTGGTTTTAGACTACCACCATACTCTGAAACATCAACTCTTATCCCATCATTCATCTCGAAGCATCCTTTCTTCAAAATATAGTGGTGGTTCTTGCGTTTCCTCCTCTTCACAAATTTCTTCTTCATCTGTGTCATTTCCACCTTGATTTCCTCTCTGGGTTATCATTGCAGAAAGCGTAGCAACTTGTCTCTGAAAATCTTGCATATTTCTATTCATTTGGGCAATACCACCTCCTCTTCCTCTTCCTCTTCCTGCCATTATTTTTTAAAATACTTCAAACCAGCTCTGATACTAGATAATGTAGCCAAATTATGAACAAACCAGATATAATGCAAATAATATGAACTCTAAAAGAAAATAGATCTCCTTCTTTGTTATTTAATAATGTATTACAAAGTTTCCTAAATAGGAAAAAAACTTCCAACTCGAGTTGCCAAGTAAAATCTAGCTAACTCTGACTAAATCTACTCTAGGTGGCGGAAATTACTATTTTTAGCAGTTTCCTAGAACCTGCTATTCTTAGTAAGTTCACATGCTTATTCCTATGGGCACATAAATTGCCACACATCTTATACATCCCTAAATTAGAGGAATTGCCTTCTTTCTAACTCATAATGCAACTAATAGAATAAAATTAACTAATGCCCAAAAATAGGAAAAAACTAAACTATAACTTAAATCCTAATTTTTGGCCTCAAAATGGCGGATTTAGGGCCCAAAAATGTGTCGAAAATTTTCCCCAACCAGTAGTTCAAGTTGCAGCTGTGTTCGTTTCATCAAAACACATGGTTTCAAAAAAAACGGACTCAAACGGACACCTGGAACTCAAGTTATGACCTTGTCAAGTTCCTACTAATTTCGGCACATCACCTAGTCTCCATTGTATGCGGAAAATAGGTGTGGGGAAAAGCTTCGCCCCACATCTGACTTCCATCCAAAAAAATGTGAGCCAAACGTCCCTCGTGAGTAGACAACTCCACAGTCCCCTCGCACACAACAACCATTAGTTCTCTTGTTCAACCAATTCCTCTTCCTCCTCATCTGAATCATCTAACTCATCATCCCCCTGAAGGTATGTGAATTTCACGGGCATCTCCTCAGGCCCACAACAATCCTTCATATCATATCTTACCATTTACATCTACTGTGGTAAATCCTGGAGCTCTTAACCTCAATAGCCTGTTCCCATTTAACATTTGGGGAGTTTAAGAAAATGCACTTAGGCACTTTGAATCCCATAGGGATATTCATACAAAGTATGACACAAACTAATCTGGACCGATTTTTGGTTGAGGGATCCATAACAATGAGCAGACTCATCAATCTAGAAATCCCCGAGAAGACCTCAAGTTCCCAGAATTCCAGCGGGAGACCCAGAAGCCTAATCCATACCGAAAGGGTGTGAAAACAAAAATCATGAGGCATTCCAGGTTCCCATTGGTGGAAAGTGAATGCAACATTAATAAAAAACCAAGATCCTTAATGTAAAACTTTCTACATATCCAGCTCAGATTGGAAGCAAAAGAGGAAGCCTTTGCCATTTAGGGCACAAACTTCAACCTTGCAACACCATTTCCATCTCTCCCATTCACGTACTGAGTTGATATTTAGTCGAATCCCAACAAACCTGCCAACAATTTTAAATTTAAATCATTGTTTAGCTCTATCGATGATGAACTTTGGTACATCAAGCAATGGCTCCGCTTCCTTCCACATAGGCATGAGCTTCACAGGATCTTGATTTGCTTCTCCAAATAGCTTCACTGCCCAAGTGTTGCTCCCTTTTCCTACAATTTGTCCTTCCATGATCTTATCTATATAACAACATTAATATTATTATAAATAAAAGTATTATTAATGTTTTATCATAATAATTATTTATATATAATATTATAATTTATATACAATAATATAATTTATAAATTATTATAAATAAATATTCATATATTAGAATAATTATTTATAAATAATATTATAATTTATAACATCCAATGGGTAGTGGTGTAATAATTCTTGGTTCTCCTTGTAATTGGGAGGTCCAAGGTTCAAATCTTGGCTCGATGTTAAAGCAGCCTGCTACCAATAGTTTGATGGTTCCATAATAAGTGTGGGTTGGTGATGCCACAATGGGCTAGGGTCCTATCCCTAGGTAACCTAACCACAAATAATATTATAGTTTATTGTAATTAATTTAATATTATAATTTATTATTTAATAAATATATTATTAATTATAATATAATATAATAATTTATTATTATCAAAACAAAGTCACCCATATGTATTTTTCTTATTTAAAAGTGTGGGCCCTATTTTTTTATGTAATGATTTAAGTGCAACAAGGAAAAATACATTTATAAATTTATTATAATTTAATATATTATATTAAATTATAATAGACAATATTATAATTTAGATCAAATTTAAAATCTATTTATAACTTATTATATTATAAATTATTTATAATAATTTTTTTATTTTATATAATTTATAATTTATCCCATTTCAAATTCAAAAACTGATATTGAGGAGACAATGCATGTTGTTGGATGTACTATGGAAGCGGAGGTAGTTTCAACTTTTATCCCTCGCAGCCTCTCAAATGATGGGAAAATGGATACGCATAGCCTCATGAAGGACCGGGTTGCTAGGTCTCTTGATCCACTGGTTAGGAATCTGGCTCAAGACGGTACTATGGCGGGAGGTGTTGCTTCGAAGTCCGGTTTTCCAGAAGTTAACTTAGCATTCGATGGAGATTCCTTGAGGAGTTCGGTGGACCCTAGGATGGATGAGTTAGACTATAGTCCATCATAAAAATTCGATGTGATCCATGTGTGTGACGCGGAGTTGTTCTCGGAGGGCCGTTGATGCTGTGACCTGAATGTTGTCGGGTTATATTTTTTTAACATGTCTTCACCTTTTTCATCTTTTGGCATGGCTCTTGTTTTCTCTTCTCTCTGGTTATTCTTTGTCCCTTTCAACCGCTCGTAGAGGCTGTCTTGGTTCCTTCATTGTTATATCTTTTCTCCAGTTTGTGCTGCTCGTTTTTTTGATCTCCTCAAAACCAAACAATTACCTAATATTATAATTTATCATAATGTTAATAATAAATTTATTATTACTTATAATATAATATTATAATTATTATTTACTATAAAAATAAAGTCACCCATACATGGATTTTTCTTATGTAATTATTTAAAATTGTGATCCTATTTTTTTAATGTAATTATTTAAGTGCATCAAGTAAAATTACATTTATATTTTTTTTCTTATGTAATTATTAAGTGCAGCAAGTAAAATTACATTTATGTGAGTGGGCTCTATTTTTTATTTAGAGACACAAAATTCTTTAGAGGCTTGACATAAGACTCTTTCACTCCATATATACAAGTGTAAATATCTCTTAATATAATAATAATAATAATAATCATTATCATCTTTGTTGAATTGGAGAAGATAAAACATGAATTAATTATAAGCCTACCATTCTCCAATTTTTAAATATCAATGAATCCCATTCAATTCAAAAGTAAACAAAAATATATACTTCAAGTATATTATTCGATATAAGTTAATTCAAACTCCATATTGATTATTTAATCATGCATATTAAATGTTTTATATAGAAACAAAATTTTAATTTCAAAGAAATAAAACAACACGCATAACACTAATATGGTTTTATGTTTTTTAAACTTTCGCAACAATAATCGAGATATTATAGCAAAAAATTATGTTTTTTCCTTTCAATCTTAGCTTTTAATTTTACTTTCTATATGACTAGTTTCCATAATAACAGTAATAAAAAAACTCGTTAAATGAAGAAAATAAATTACACAAACAATATAAAATTAAATTAAAATAAAAATAAAAATATATTTTATAATAAACACTCTTAAAATAAAAACAATAAATTAAACAACCCTTGAAAATACTGGTTTTTAATAAAATTCATCTGTAAAGATTATATGCCAAATAAATGGTATAATATATTGTAATGTAACCTCATTTTCAGTTTTATTAATTAAATTTATCATTGAGTTTTTAAATTACTATATATCTTATACTTAGGGCTCTTAAAATCAAAAGAGTAAATTAATTAACTATTTGAAAACTGTTTCTTGGGGTTGAAATTCATCTTTTATAGATTATACGCCAAATAAGAGGTACATATTTTTGGTAATATAAACCCATTTTCACGGCAATACAGTCCTGTTAAGTAGATTTATTAGATATATCTTATATTCAACACTCTTAAAAGCAAAACAGGATATCAAAAAAATTATTGGAATTTTTTTTTACTTTGTGGTTAAAATTCATTGTATATGAATTATTTGGCAAAAAAGTGTTATAATTTAGTGTAATATAACCCCAAATTCACAATCTTGCTCCTTTTTTCGGCATAATATTTTGTGAAAACATATAGGGATTCCCTTAAATTAATATGCAGAGCAAGTATTTGTCCATATTTTAATCCAATCAACCCTAGCCTTTAAACAAATAATTAATAGTCCGTTATGTTTTAAACTGTGTAAAAAATAGCAATATAGTAAAACACACGCACTGACATGATTAAATATACAGCACCAACCCAGGAATAGAAGATCCCAAAACATACAACACCGATTACAAGATAGATTACTGAATTTTTTTATTTTTTTCAAACATTAAAAACTTTTTCATGAAGTACAGAGATCCTGCATGGAAAAAAAAATTCATGTGGCTAAAGAAACACATTCACATCAAAACAATTCTCGTAAAGAAAGTTGAACCAGAAGCAGCAATCAGGGATTCCATGCTTCCTTTTGTCACCCATCATTTTCAGTCCTAGTATGAACACGGACACCGCCGTGTTTTAAGAGGTTTCTTAAACAGTTTTCGCAACATGCAGGAATGGGTTTCGGTGGATAAACGCAACACTCGCATATGTCCGCCACAGAAGCATCACCTATCATACAAAAACATAACAAACAATATTAAGAAAAAAAGGATCAAAACACATACAGAGATAATCTTGAATCAGACTGTTTCCTTCTCGTTGTACACTTTCATTAAATTGAATGGTCTCAAAACAAAATTTCAGTTTTACACAATAAGATCGTATTTAGTAGTCCAGGACCAATTTCTTAAAATAAACATGGGTATGAATATATTACTGTTAATAGTTCCTTTGAGTCCCTTGTAAAAAAATTGTTTGCCCATGTCAATTGTGTCCTGTGCAGGAGCAGGTTCAACTGCAGGAACTGAAATAAAACAATGCAAGTTATACAAAAATGCTCCAGAAAATAACTCGGACTAAACAAACAAAAACTCGAATATATAGACCTTCAATATTCTGTGCTTGGATCGAATTGATGAGAAAAGCTGAAGACAACAAGAAAAGACAAACACCAAGAAAAGAAGAATCTGCAGCCATTGCCATTATCACAATGACTGAATGCAATGATCACATATGGAGTTTGGAAAGCAACTTATACTCCAGAGAAAAGATGGTCATTGAATTTTCTTATCTTGTTTTTAAGTATGTAAGATATTTATTTGATATGCAATGACGTTTCCTGTACAACTGCTGCATACCTGCCTTTTGCAGCAGTAATCTAGCCGAGTAAAAGTAGTAATCTGCAGGCAAAAATCCCAGCTGTTTCTATATATAAATTTAAATTGAATTATATTAGATTTTGGAGTTAAATTTTCAACTCGTTGTAAAATTGTTAACAATATTATAACTCATAAATATTTTCAATATCATTGTACCCTACTACAAAAACTATTTTTCTCTCAAATTTCTCAACCATATAGACCCAAACTATATGCTAAACATGCGTATTACCTTACAGCATGAACAATCTTTCACAACTTATAAGATCATAAGGATTGGGTCCTCAAGCTCTTGAAATTGCTCACACTAACGGGTTAATTGCATTTATTTAATTTTATTGAAATAAGGGTTTTATAAAATATGAGATTTCTCATCCTCGCAGATTTACTTTTTAAAACGTTAGTTGCAATTATCTCTGTACAAGCATTCATTGATAAATTAGTATATTCTGACATTTCACATTATTTCTATATAGGTTTTTCTATTTTTTTTTATTTGTTTAATTTGAGTTTTCTCTTTTGTATTTTAAGAGACACACCACTATTTTTTTAGATAAGGATAAATGTTTTTTTTGGAAGGGGGCCAAAAGGTTAAAATTGAGATAAATAATAAATGTTCAAAAGGAGAAAATTGAGACAAGTAGCCTAGCTGCGACCAAAACCCAATAGAAACACAAGCAAATCACATCCAGACCACATCTAAAATGTAGTATTTCAAACCCAAAACCTACATAAATTTAGATATTCTATGACGAACCAGATTCCAGCCATAATCTTCAACTTGATCCACCTGCATGCCAAAAAACATGCTTATGTAATCTTTGTACAAAGGACCTTCCTAGAAATGCAAGATTCTGAGGGAGTCGAGATCAATTGGAGAGGGAGTCAACTTTTTGCTTTTTCACAGACTTGTTCTTCAAAATCCAAAAAAACTTTGAGTTTACCTTCCGAGAAATATTCTTCACCCATTCCATCTTTCAACATGTTTTCCTAAAGAGACACTTCAGTTGGTGAAATAAAAAAGGAAACTGATGTTGAGCCTAATCAATTTCAAACAACTCATAATGTTAGAATGACTAAAAATTTAAAACTATGCCTTTTAGGCCTTCAAACTAACTCTTTCTTCACCATCTACACACCTCAAAAGCATGCAAATCCTTGATATATCACATTTTGGCACTTAACCAACACATGTACCTTGCTTCTAGATCTCATTCAATGCTATTTCACTAAAAAATATTATTCAAACCAATTCAGAAACTAAAATGACTTACCTTTTTGTAGAACTACCCTTATAGGCTTCTTAAGGCACTAATGATCCTAAAAAATGGTTGGGAGCATTCCACACTTTCCCAAAATAGGCTAATCACTTTTCCTAGTACCATTTTGCATCTCTGAGGTGTGGTCCGAATTTTATTTCTCAAAACTATGTTTAAGGACCTTTTCCTTCACTTTCTCCTTTCTAGCTCAAGTTGTCTCAGGTAGCCTTGCCTTTCAGGTTTTTCACCCTTAACTTTTGACTTAGATACACAATCAACTAACTATCCCCCTTTCAAGATACCCATTTCCCCCTTTTAGCTGCATGAAAACTTTCACTAGGCCTTCCTTTGTAAATTTTCCCTCAAAATTACCTTTCTAGCTTCCTAATTAGGTCTTTTCTTCTGTACAAGGCTCCTAAGAGTAGATTGTCAGGAATTTATATTTCTTGTGATTATAACTTTAAAAATTTATTCTTGACTATGATTCTCCTCATCAATTAGACCATGTGCACAAAGTTTCAAGGCCCATCTCCCTCTCTATCCCCTTCAACCTTATAAAACATTCTCTTAACCCTCACTAGTACAGTTTACTACAGTTTGACATTAGGCTGTCTTGAAAATCTAAGTCATCATAATTAATTATGAACTAAATTTTCTAACACAATTCAAGGTTATGTGTTTATACCATAAGTTCCAAGTTTCATTCCTCATCTCATCCATGAAATCCTTTAAACCAAAGATCTTCACTTAACTCAGGGTTCATTTACTTTTCTTGGAGGTCTATATGTGATTTCTCATGAACAACATGCAAATAGAGACTTGTCAAGGCTCAAAATGGTGAAAATATCATTTAATATACCATCAAGAAGTTATATTGCAACTTTGGGATCTTAATTTTCCATAGCAACTAAGAAACAACTTCAATAAACCCGAGTGAGGGTTTCAATTGAGAAGCCTGAGAACAATTTTCATGTTTCTCCTTTCTACTTGAGGTTTGTATCAACTATCTTAAGCATACAACCTGACCAGTGAGTTCATTTCTCTTCCATCCACCAAAAGAACTTATATTTCCACGTCCTTTGCCCTCATCAATAGGGTATTTTGCTTCAATAAAGATTTTAAAGTGAATAAAAAACAAATGTATCTTCTCAAATATTCCTAAGGGTAACATAATTATGTACCTTTGATATATAGTTTTTTCACTCACGTGCATCAACTCTTGGATCAAGTATTTTATCAAAATTCACAAATTAGCATGCCTCTCTCTCTTGCTTTGATTGTACAAATTCTGAAGCTCAATCAAACATCAACAACACAGGAAAACAAATGAATCCAACAAACATGTAACCCATAATACATCTACCACTAGGTTCTCCATCCATGCTCAAGCATTTTTAAGATTCTAATCATTATCATAGTGCAAGAATGTCCACAATTTGCTAGTAAAACAAGAACTATCACAAAAATCCTTCAATTCTTGGAGCTCCTTGATTCTCGTTCAAATGGAATGAGTTGGTAGATAAATGCAAGGTTTAAATATGACCTTAACTCTCCTTGACCGAGGGTTGGATACTCTAGTCACTTATATTCATGGTTTACATGCATGAGTACATCATTTGAAGTGTTTTTTACACTAGATTTCTCTAGACTATAAGTGATAACTAAATTTTTATGACCTATAACCCTTAGAGGTGACCTAGTACGTAATTATTCTCATGCCTCATTATAACCTTTATAAAGCTTAATTTATCTAAGAAACACATCACAACACTTCACCCAAGCCAAAATAGCCTCCAAAATTCAAATTATCACTTTTGGAGGTAAAGTGCAGAGTTCAAATCTATGAAGTACTTAAACTAAACCAGCAACCCTATATGACTTAAAATTATCCCTAGACCTACACACACTCTTGAAAGACAAGACTAATGATTTCAACCTTATATTCAAGCTAGGAGTTATGCTCCTTCATTATACTCCTATGGGAAATGAAATTTTCCCCACACTTTGTGCTAGCCTTCTTTATCCTTCTTTCTTTGTTTGCTTCCAATTGAAAATCAACCTTTGAGAGTTACTCTTGACTTAATACCATTCATGGTTCATCCTTATCACCTATCCTTTTTCTTCCATAGACTGGTTCTTCTTTGAAATTATCGAATTCTTGATTAAAATAATGTTCCTAGCAATGTATACAGTCATTTGCACTTTATGTATGAGAAAGAAGACTTGATTCAAGTTCATATATACTACATCTTCATCAATCATGTATGTGAAACTTTATTATTCATCTCCTTTTAGTTCTTATTGAATCAACTTTTTTGCATGATCGTGAAATACTATCTTTTTTTTTGCAACGATCACCTTCCTTTGATTTGTCTCCCTTCATCTTATATGCTACACTTGTATATATAACACTTAAGAAATGATTACATTGAACAAATTGATCTTCATCATTCTTCTTAACCATTCTTTCCATGCCTTGTTTGTCTCTCTTAATTGATTTGTCTTGGATTTCTACTAAAATTTGAAATTCATTAGATTCTAGGACTATTTTAGCACATCTTTCATCATTGATTTTCATATTCTCAAGTTCTGATTGCTCCATGTCTTTGTCACACTCTTTTTTTTTGTGTTCATCCACCTCATGTGCTCCTATGAGCTCTTCTTGGTCCTCAACTCCCTTGATTTTAGCATTATCTTCTTTTCTTCCACCTTCCTTTCTCATTTCCTCTTGTAATTTTTTCTCTTTACACTCTATTGTCTTATTGGTTCTTGTCCAATGTTCCACACCTTCATTCATTCCACTTGTACTTGAAAAACCAAATCTCAAAGAAACATTAGTTTTAAAAACAAGAGGCTTGCATGCCTCATCTTTCTTCTTCATGTCATGTTTTTCCTCTTCTCCACTCTTGACTTCTTCACACAACATTTCTTTACGTCTTTCCTCTATCCTTATTTACTTGTCATCTCTCTTAACTTCATCAACTATTTCTTTATCCACTAGACCTTCCTTTTGGTCTACAAGCACTCTACCATGTGTTTATCTTCTCTCTCTATCATTTCTTTCCTATCTCACTTCATGATCTTCATCTTCTTCTTGTCTTGAAACCATCTCAATCTCTCTAAACACTTGATACCCAACATCATCAAACCAAGAAGTAAAATCAGACTTACAAGGCTTAACAACCCTGAATAATTTATTTCTATGTGCTTCTTTAGTCTCTACCAAAATTTTGTCAGCTGCCATCATCATCGCGAGTCCTACGTTTTGTTCATGTTCTGCTTTAATAGGTACAAGTGTATGGCTTACTCAATTTACTACAAGTGTGTACACTTTTTTCTTTCCATCATGCATTGCTTTCCTATCATACTGACTTGGTCTACCCAATAACACATGACAAACATCCATATGAACAAAATCACACAACATGTTTTCCTTATACCTCCCAATCTAAAATTCAACTTGACATTTTTCTCTAACCATGATATAATGTCCTTTCTGCATCCATGTTACTTGATATGGTTTATGGTGCATTGTAGTGTTCAATCCTAGCTTCTCTACCATTCAAAAGAAACAAGATTATCTGTGTCTGTGCTTCCACTATCAATGACCATGCTACAACATTTACCCTTAGCTTTACATGTAGTTCTGAACAAACATCTTCTTTGAGTTACATCATTCCCCACCTTATTTGGTTTCAAAAGAAATATTCTGCATACAAGGGAATTACCTTTATCTTGAAGAATCTAATTAGCATCTCATTTATTCTCTCTCATCCATGCATTCGTCTCTTTACTATCATATGCCTTGTGAACTGCATATTTTAGATAGTTATAGCATTTACCTATAAATTGTACTTTTCCATTTTTCCCATTTATCTTCTATAACTCATCTCATCCCCCATTCTTCTATGAGTTTCTTTCATACCTTCTCAACACAACGTTCATCATCCTTTCCATCTTATCTTCCCAAGCTGACCTTATTTGTTCTCTTACTTACACCATTTTGCTTCTCTTTATTACAATCACTTAAAAAAACTATCTTATTATCTTTCAAGAACATATTGCATTCTCTGATACCAAAATGATGCAGATCCTATTCAATCTCAAAACACACCAAATGTTATAATTACTAAAAAAATCAAAACTATGTGTTTTAGGCCTTTAAACTAACTCTTTCTTCACTATCTACACACCTCAACAACATGCAGATTCTTGATATTGCACCTTGCTTCTAGATCTCATTCAATGTTGTTTCACACATAAAATTGATTCAAACCAATCTAGAAACTCAACTAACTTAACTTTTTGTAGAATTGTCCTTATAGGCTTCTTAAGACACTAATGATCCTCATAAATGGTTGGGAGCATTCCACACTTTCCAAAAAACAATCACTTTTCCTAGTACCATTTTTCCTCCATGAGGTGTAGTCCAAATTTGGTTTCTCAAAACTTTGTTTAATGTCATTTTCCTTCACTTTCTCCTTTCTAGCTTGAGTTGTCTCTACTAGCCCTGCCTTTAAGGTTTTTCAAGCTTAAATTTTGAATCACATACTCAATAAAATAACTATCCACCTTTTAGGATACCCATTTTCCCCTTCTAACTACATGAAAACTCACTAATTTCTCTTGCTTGTGATTATAACTTACAATTTTTTTTCTTGAATTTGATTCTCCTCATCAATTAGACCACGTGTACAAATTTTCAAGGGCCATATCCCTCTCTATCACCTTCAACCTTACAAATTCTTCTCTTACCCCTTGTTAGTACAATTTGCAACTGAACTCTGTCTTGGAAATCCTAGTCATAGTAATTAATTATGAACTAAATTTTCAAACACAAGTAAAGGTTAGGTGTTTAGACCATAATTTAAATTTTTCCTTCCTTGTCTCATCCATGAAAGTTGTCACACACCAAATATCTTCACACAAGTCAGGGTTCCTTTACTTTTCTTGCAGGTCGATAGGTTAACTATCACAAAAAACTTCTAGATAGAGACTTTTCAGGGCTCAAAATGGTGAAAATATCCTTTAGGCTTTGATATACCATAAAGAAGTTAACTTGCAAATTTAGGATCTTACTTTTCCATACTAACCAAAAAACAACAAATTTTAACAAACCCAAGTGATGGTTTCAATTGGGAAGCCCAAGGACAGAGATTTTTTAAATAAATTAAATTAGAAACAATTTCAAGGTTTCTACTTTCTACATGAGATCTGTATCAATTATCTTAAGCTTGTAATCTAGCCATTGAGTTCATTTCTCTTCCATTCCATTAACATCACACTTATATTTCCAAGTGCTTTGCCAAACCCCAAAGCACAATATTTTTAGTGATGGAAGGAAATGAAAAACCTCTTTACACACTCAAACTCAAACACACACCCCTAAATGGATGAAATTAAAAACATATGTAAGAAAGTGCAATAAATAGCACGTTTTTTTCTTAAATAAAATAATGGGGTCTATTATTGACCCCTTACACCCATCAGGGGTAGTTGATAGGTGAAATTAAGAGGTGTGGGAAAAGATTAAATTTTTCCCACAAAGCCTCACAAACTATGGCCATCAAGCCCAAATCTGAATTTGACTTTGCAAGGTTGAGGTAGACACCGTCTTTCAAAATCAATAAAATCCTTCAACAATCACAACACAAACAAAGGAGTCCAACCCACACGTAGACATTAATACATCTCCCCCTTTGGTTCTTCATCCTAAATGCACAAGCATAATTAAGCTTCAAATCATCAATATAGACTTATAATGTCCATAGTACTCTAACAAACAATAATGAAGGTGAATCACAAAAGTACTTCAATGCTTGGAATTCAATTAAGTCACAAATCGAATAAAACTAGAGTAAAGAACATTCATGCAAGGCTTACCCAAGGTCACATTTTACGCTCACCCCATCAATGCGTGGAGACTCTAGTACAATCTATACAAAAATAACATGCATGAGAACATCTATTACTAGTGTTGCCAATACCCCAAATTCTCTCACTGAATATATGTGCTAACTATCCCCTTTTGTATGTTGTGTTACCACCATTTCCTGCACCCAAAGTATCAAAACAATACCTTTCCAAAACTCGATGGCTCGATATTAGTGACATCAAGATACATAGGGAAATGACTTCAGCATTGTGATATCATATCAATTCACATTCATAAAATATCATAATTAAACCATCTACTAAAATCAAGTAATTCACCAATCTGCACTTTCAACATAAAACCAGCTAGAGCATTCAAGCCTAGAAAAAATATGTATATCAAATGTGTCCAAAATAGAATATTAATGACTACATATAGATCAGAATGCTAGAGGATGTCAACCCATCATCATATTAATCCATCATCCTTATAATCACATCATGTCATAAATCTATAAAATCGATATTGTCTATCAAATACCAGGTAATGTCCATCTAGGTCAATATCTAAAGATCAAATGGTGGATAACAATGTTTATGAGGCTTCTCAATCCAGAGTAAGAAAAAATCATAGTAATGTCCAATGTCGAAGAGAAGTGGGCACTAGCAATAACTTTGTTTCTTTGCAATCTCATAGTTCCTCTTCCACGTAGAGTCTCTGATGAAGTTTTTATTGCATGTCCTCTCGGAAGAGAATGTATTCCTCTTCCTCTTGGGCTAAACCTTCTTAGGTTCCTGAGTTCCATGCATACCTGTTGTCTAAGATGGTAAAAACTTGCCTCTACAACTACATGCCTATCTATCTCATCCTTTGTTCATGCACTTGGATTAGTGTAGGCATGCAACTCGGGTCAAGGAGTCAAAATGACTTCATATGGCTTTAGTTCTTTTCAATAACAACTTTCTAAAATATCAAATGTTATAGGAAAACTGTCCTAAGAAATGTTTCGGGGTAATTCTGGTGTGTTTTCAATAGTCCTTGGACCCGGTAGGATTTGATTTGGTATTGACTAAGCCAACTACATAAGTAAATAAATGATTGCTATCGTGTACAGGGTTCCTGAACCTTTCAAAATCTGATAAATTCTACAAAATCTAATAAGAAGTCAACTGTAGATTTTTGGCTATGGTTATAATATTTTAATCCTGTAACCTTGATACGCATTAATATGAGGTATTTTTTCCCATGTGGACTTTGGCTTGCTTGAAGATTACTACAGACTCTCGGAAGAATGCTATTCATGCTACTAAGAAATGATGAATATAGACTAAGGGATTTTAATGTCTATTCTTCTCACTAACTCCATTCAAAGTATCTATTCTCTCCCTATGGAGAGTGTGTTCTAGTCACCGCTACATCTACGGGATCTATGTACCCATATCTCATTACAATCTCTCACACATCCTGAGTATCTGGTTTAGTATTAGCACCTTCATGAATCAAAGATCAGTAGCTCATAATTCTTTCCATTAAACTACAGTGTTCGCATACCAGATGTAGAAGACATCAGCTTGCTACTCGATTTCATAATCTGCATGGAATTAACTTGCCCTGATACCAATTTTTAGAAAATATGTAGTCTTATACAACAAACAACATAAATATGAACATTAGAAATAAACACATAAAAATAGATTAATTTTGATCAAACCAGCACTATTGTGCATAATTAATTAATGGGGCCTTCAATTCTAGGAACAAGAAAGGCCTGAAAGACCAGATATAATGATCAAGTTTTGTGAGAAAAATTTGTGCTTGAACTCCACTAGCAATACAATTACAATTGCACCTAGTTGTGATAAAACTGACTTCGTACTAGACTCATTTCAACGAACTCTTTTCTTAAACTGAGATTTGATACATTTTTAATAGTAAGCTGTTGCTTTCAAGAACTACCACATTGACGTATGGATGGATTATCATTTAAAGGAACATTGTTTTATTTTATTTGACTTTCACTAACAAGAAGATTACACAACTAAAGTTAACTAAAGTACTGAGCTAAATACAAACTTCCTTCTTTCCTTCAACTAGAAGCTCTCTATGGAGGAAGTACATGCTGCACAATCCATGCCATATTTCCAACAAAATCTAATTAAGGGTTTCATTTTATTGTTTTTTTTTTGTTTTAGGGATAAATTATCCTCTCACAGAGCATGTTGTGGGTAGAAGCCCAAGTAATATGTTTCATTTTATATGCTGATGTGGGAAGAAGTCAGGAATTCCTTATGGATACAATATTACACATAATCAATGCATTACATAATAGATGGACTAAATTTGAACTAAAAAAAATTCCTAATTAAAAAATTAGGACTGCAATTTTTTTTTTGTGTAGACTTTCAAATTATAAAATGCCAAACGAAGGAAAATAAAATCACTTGAGGTAATTGAACTATTCACTGAGAAATGGGAAAATGTTGAGTGGGTATTTAATCAATGGTATATGAGTCAACTGTCATTCATTTATGATTTCCCATGAGCATTACCAATGGACGTAACATTAAGAAGGGTCCCAAAATACAAAGAACAAGTGAGGAAATCTTATCCAAACTAGTTTTTAAAGGAGATCTTAATATTAAGTGCTTGGGTCATTATGCAGGGGAATCGAGTTCTTACATGCAAACCACTAAAAAAAATGAATGACAGGCCCAAAATTTCCTAACAAGTGTGACTCCTTATCAATTTTTGAATACAAAGTGAGTTCAAGGTTATGAAATCTGTACTTTAGACATTCGAATCTCTGTTGCAACCATGCATACATGTTTAGAGGGATGTCGGGTTTAAGATTCCTCACAAAAATACCCATAAACATCAAAATAATTTTCTTTTAAATAATTAAAACCCTAAGCTGCCTCAAATCACCTTTAGGAAAATAAGAAAATAAAATAAAATAAATCTTAACCCTACAATGCACCATTAAACCCTATTCATAACATTACGTAAGTTAATTAGTAAAACCAATTAAAACTATCATGTCAGGCTATCGACTAACCTTCTGAGAAGGGGTAGGGATAGGTTGAATAGGGGATGTCCTACCTCTAGGTGAAAAATGTAATGTATGATTCTCAAGGGAGAGAGATGGAGGTATATCTATAAAGGGGAGAGTGGGGTTCCATGTAAGGGAGCCACCCATACCGTTCACAACCCCTCCAGTACTGGAAGAGAAGAGATCTGATCCTTTGTGCAGAACAACCTATTATCCATCGCCATCACCTAGAGCATAGAAGGTGTTGGAAATTCCAACCCCGCCGCTTGTAATAATAGGAGGAGAAGAATTTGAAATGTTTGTTGGTGCTCTCAAGGGATTTTTAATGCCCACAATTTCGACGCGCAAAATCCACATCTAATTCTATTAATTTATTAGGGAAGCATTTGTAGGATTTTGTTTTGTTTTTAATAAATATTACAAGAGCTATAAACATCAACTACATTTAATATTTCCCATTAATAATTTCTACATATTAACAAGGTAATTGTATCCAAATTAACAATTAAATATTTTTATTTAATCTTTGAAATCTTTCCGAAATTTAATTCTCTTCTAAGGGTTCCGTTAATCTTGATTTTATAACATTGGCTAATCAATCCCTTTTAAAACAAAATCTACTTATCCATGCACGAATCATTAATTTAGATAAACCACTATAGTCAAATCTCATTTAATTATTTAATTTTCCATGATAAAAAGAGTATAAAGTTCCAATATTGCCTAACCCATTAGGTGGGTCCATTCACCTAATACACATACCCTTTTATTTAAATCTCATTCCCATGAAAATGCCACCAACCTAAAATGTTGTAGGATTTATTTACAACCCTAGGATCAAATATATTAGAGCCCTTGGATCAAGGTTGCCCTAAAAATCCTTATAGGGTTATTATATTCACATTTAGCCCTTGTAATGCCTGTCCATTGTTTACTCCAGGCAGGCGGCCTGTCCCCACAGTACGGGGCTCCAAATAAGATAAAATAAAAATTTTATTTGCTTGGTTAGCTAGCGGTGGGTGGAAGGACCTGGCATCTCTTTCATTGTTCATTCAATGCGTATAGGTGGGTTGGGCACGTTTTCCTTGGGTGCAGCGCCTTTTGGTGTAGATGGATTTATTGAAGGCGGGTGGGTGAGAGTCGGTTCAATTTGGCAGGGGGCGCTTCAGTGGCTATCACCGTCTCACCGAATGCATTAAACAATCTTCCCAAACCACGCAATGCTGGACCAGCACGCCTCTAGCCTATGCCTGTACCTCGTGGAGCACAGAACTGAAATCTTGCTATGAGAGTGCCGTGAGGAAGTATCTATCTTTTTGCAGCAGCTACAGGGTAGAGAAGTAAAGACTTATCCCAGAAAATCCGTGGCTTCCAGAGAGAGTGAATCCTGTGAGCTGCAGGGCGAACCCAAGGAGCCATGGGTGTCGATCCTGATGTTCTGGACGTTACACGCGACCACATAGTCATGATCAGCTGTAGCAAAATCTTGCAGCTGTAGTAGAAAGAACGAGATAAAGTTTTTTGTTAAACTATCTTGCATTTTTCATTTTGGAAAGTCGCTTCTGTCCAGGTGGTGAATTTAACATGGAAGGAGCTCGATCAAATCTTGCAGCTGTAGTAGAAGTTTTGTTTGAGCGCTCCAACCAACGGGTTGTCCAACTTCATTGTTGTCTGTTCAGTACAGAATGTATCCTTAAACTCGAGTTTCTCCTTCAAGGTATTTGTTTTTCAGTATCGACTATGTGGTAGTGAGTTTGTTTTGCGGCTAAGGCCACACCCTTTGCTTGTTCATTGGGCATTCCAACTCCTCCTCTGAGTTGTCTGTCTAAATGTCAGCCGAGCCGTTTCTGAGTCATGGGTTGGCCCGTGGACTAGTTTGTTCCCACCGCCCTTTGTGTCCGAATCTTCTTAATGTTATATGCAAAATTTACAATGATATTTTTGCACTGGAGGCGTTCTCCCTATGAGAATACCCCTATCGGAAAACGAGACAGTGATCTCCTTAAGCACGTGCCAGAGAGGATGCAACTCAGGTGAAATTTGCATTGTTTGCAGTTGTGGGGTTTTGGGTCCTGGAGGAAACTGTTGGCCTCAAATGGCTAGTATGGTCCCTGTTCCTGATGACGAGAGGGTGAAGAATAGTGTGGGAGCCGAACAATGGAGCAGATCGGTTATGGAGCAGGACACTAATCGTCTCACTCTCACCTACTTCGCCATTTCAGGACTCGACATCCTTAATGCACATCTGTTGCTATGTTATTTTCTGTTAAGTGTCGAATGCACCCTCAAATTCGAGATTCTCCTACCAGATATTTTTTTATCAAAATCGATTAAGTGACAGTGTGGCTGTTACCAGGAGACCTGATGAAATTTATTTACAAAATTTATCAACACTCTTGACTTTCTTGTTCCCAACCCATAAGGTCTTGCCTTGATTTATGTAATTTTGTTCTTACTAGTATTTGGACTTTCTCCTTGTTGGATGATTTAGTTTTCTCTCTCATGAGATTAATATTGGAGTTGTGAGTTTTGTTTTAATCCATTTCTGAATTTAGAATATTCCTTTCTTGATATTGTTAATTGTTAGCTTACTATTGCATTGTGTAGCCTTAACATGCTCAGTTCTTGCGAACTAACTTTAGTTAATATTTGTGCAGATGGATTATGCGAGTAGACTAGAAGAAAAGAGTGTAAAAGTTTCATCTGTACCATTATCAAGTTCCTTGTAAAAATGTCCAATGTGTTGTAAATTGTGTAAAGAGAGTTGATATGACCTCTTGCCTTGTATTGTTTGATAATGGTGAAATCAAGTGTCTTGTTCTTGGGTAGTTAAGCTTGAAATTATCCTTGTGAGAAATGGCTTTCAATCTTTACATTGATATGAGTATTGTAAAACTTTGATCTTGAGAATAAATTATTAAGTTAAATCTTTCTAAGACTTAGCGACAATATTTTATAAGTAAAGTAAAATGAGTCGGTTAACCCTTAAAGAAGCTAAACAAAAATAATAATTTTATATTCAACAAATAAATGTAAAGGTGATCTATTTGAAATCAAATACTTCCATGAGTGATCAAAATGAAAACATCCTTTGTGAAGTAAACATTTATTAATTGATACCCCTAGCTAAACTAGTGAATACTATCCCTTTGGGGTGAACTCTTAAACAAGCTTAAAGGAAAACAATGGTTAGTTTCTGGAAGATATTAAGATTTAGTAAGTAGGAGAAGACTTTAAGTGAACTACTCTTCAGTGTATAAGAAATTAACTCAGTTGGAGAAATGAACTTGTGCGAACCATATATTGATTCCTTCTGAAAACTTAAGTCATGAGCTAAAGGGTGTCTTACCAAAATAAATAAACCCTAACCATTTCTTACTGTGGCTTGCCCTAGCTGTGAGTGTGTCGTGTGGTTGGACTTCCATGTTGTCTCGTCCAAAAGAAAAATAAATTGTCCTTGATAAGTGTGAATGTTTCCGTGCTGACCTTGTGGTCTTCCCCGTAACAAATGGTTCCAAGTGTTGGTTGTAACCTTGTGACGACATGTTGTGTCGTGTTGAGTCAAAGCAAGTCAAAAAAAAAGTTATCCAGTTTTTCACTGTGTTGTTCTTGTGTTGGTATTTTTGGTGCGTTACAGCCCTAATTTATTTTCATTTGTTCATTTGTGTTTTGCAGGTTTGGAGGAAAGGAGGCCATGGAGCCAAGGGAAGAACTATGGAGTATTTTTTATTCTCTTAAGGATGTATATACACATAACTAAAATGATCTCTATTTATTTTGCATCCCTCTACTAGGGTTTGCCATGAATAGAGTAGATTTCTTTTTGAGGTTTTTCCCATATAATCTCGTTCTGGCTTTTTCATTTACCTCAATTTTTATATTGCTTAGATCTAGATATATACAAGATTGTGGGTATATTTATATTCATTGCTTATATATATATATATATATATATATATATATATATATATATATATATATATATTATTAATATTTAATTTATTAATAGAGTATAAAAGTGACTTGGCCCTTTAAACAAACCCCATACGCTGTGTAAGGGAAGGTCACAAGTTAAATAGAGTTTGGGCCGCATTATTTGTATGGCCGCTGTGTATAAATGGGGGATGGAGGTGGCGCCCCTACCCTACTATTTTTATTTAATAAACAAGATTAGGGTGGGGGCGTCGCCCCCCACCTATTAATATATTTTTTTTAATACAAAACATGGTCATTCGGCCCATAATAAAACTCTCCCTATTATTTTATTAGTTTTCTTTATAACAAAAAAAACATTTCATTCCCACAGGTTATCGTGGTTTTCCTTCTTTTCTTAAAATGATTTTTTATTATAAACATAAATATATATATATATATATATATGATTCATATTGATAGATCAGAGATCAAATAAAGAAATATTTGAATGTATTCAATGTGTGTGTATCAAACAAAAGAGAAGAACCATATATAGGCTACGGGAGGTGATGGACAGTTATAACTATCCACTAACAAACAAATGTATTAAACTAATGCTAACATTCCCCCCTTATTAAATTGTTCATAAAAAGATACATTTCCTGATGATAGGTCCCCCCCTTAATGAGAACACTGCAAAGAGGGTCTTCACATGAGCATGAGCCTACATGGTCTCAATACACATGGTTTTTCTAAGGTTGACCATAAACCTAGAGGGACTGGAGCACTTTCTGACTGTTCACCTCGGTGGTTTTACAGGAGTACCACGAACCAAGAGGATGATACCTCGGTGGTTTTACAGGCTTACCACGAACCAAGAGGATTTTACCTCGGTGGTTTTACAGGTTTACCATGAACCTAGTGCAAGTACCATGCGTTGCTTTCAGTGCTTTTTTGTTTCCCACGATGCTTTTCAATTTAGGAAGTCCCAAACAGGAAACTATGCAACATCTGCAATTTATTGAAAAACAACAAAACAACCAACACAAAACAAAAATAAACAAATCAAAATTGAGGAATTTGGTCCTCAATACCTTATTTGCCACAATATCAATCGGCGGCCTCGTTGCTTGCGGTTTGCAAGAGGTCACTGGATTTCCTCCAGCCTCCATTTTCCTTCATCCTCTTGTGTTGCTGCTTACAGTACTAGAGATGATGTGAAGCCAATCTCATCAACAACTTCTTAACTCTCGTCAGAATCTTGTGGATCTTCTATATGAGCAGTACTAGCTCCATTATGTTTTATATTTCCTTGTAGAACATCTCTTGCTCGGCTATGACTGTTCCACATTGTATGAACTTTCTTCTGACAATAGTGGCATTCAATCTCTTGTTTAGGCCGTTGTTTATTTTTATCTGATCACCTGTGAAATTTTCTGTTTGTGGAACAAAGTGCACTTACTTATTGAGTATCACCTTCTGCAAAATCGCCAGTTATGCGTTTTTCCTCTGCGAGAAGAGCCGTGATCATGTCATCTAAAGATTAGACTATATTTGACTAAGATTAAAAACAACATTGTTGTATTTAGAAGATAGATTGTTTAATAGAATAGCTTTGGCATCCTAGTCTTCTATCACCGCTTTGACTTCTGCTCGTTGTCAGAGCAGATTAATGTGGCTAGACATAGAAATGCTTTCTTCCATTTTGAATCTATATAACTAAAGTTTTAGGGAAAACTTCGCATTCACTTCTTTCACTCCAAATAATTGATTTAAATTATCCCACATGTCCTTGGAAGATTTATTGAGATCAGCATGATGGAGTTCAGAATCGGAGAGAGCAAGGCCAATAATGGCTTTTGCTTTATCATCTCTGCAATGCTAGTCTACTAATTTGGCAGTGTCGGTGGGTGTTTTATCTTTCCCATCTACTATGCCCCATAATTTTTTATGCATAAGTTACATTTGGATCTTCACCTTCCATGTATGAAAGTTTAACCCCAAGTATTTTTCCAAGTGAATGTCCATAATAACTACTAAAGAAAAAAAATGGTGAAGTAGGAAGTAAATTACCAGTCAGGACTCTCTATCATATGTTCCGCACTTCTCCATTGTTTACTTTAATGTGGCACACACGTGAACTCAATAGGCTTGTGAAGGCACTCCTTTCCAACAATCTTCTCTCTATTCGACCTTCCTTTGTCTCTAGTTTCTATTGCTGCTCATATACTTTGTGTATTGAATGGAAGAGAAACACAGGGGAGAAGACTTACTTCTTATGCCAATGTTGTAGGTCCTTCAAAACTCCAAACAAATCGCCAAAGAGCAACATATCTGCAGAATGTTTCATGTTTTGTCAAAAAGGCCACTGAGCAGGTCATTCCAATTTCCAGTATGCACAAATATATGTGTCAAACATAGGATTTAAAATGCCAACATAGGGCACGAGCAGGGTAATCCATGCAGTTCAAATAATAGTCAAATGTCAAACTACTTTTCCACGTAGCAAGTTTCCTCCAGATCACTTTGCTCAGTTTGGGTGATACTAATGTTCTAATGGAGTGATAATCAATTTCCGGTATGTGTTTTCCCAATGTGGTAACCAAATTTCTTTGCCAACATGGTTTTAAACCTCCATCAAACTCTTGATCATTGAATTTTCTTGTGCAAAGGTAAAGTTCTCCTTGGCTGTTGGTAGCCAAAACAGGGCTTCACGCAGGTGCTGAGGCTAGAAGACAAGACAGGTCCTCACGATGCTAACACAATCCTCCACTCATGCCTGCTCTGATACCAATGATAGATCAGAGATCAAATAAAGAAATATTTGAATGTATTCAATGTGTGTGTATCAAACAAAAGTGAAGAGCCATATATAGGCTGCGGGAGGTGGTGGAAAGTTATAACTGTCCACTAACAAACAAATGTATTAAAATAATGCTAACACATATAAGTATACAATTTTATATAAAAGTTTATATAAATTTATATCTTTGTAATAGTATTTTTCGTTTAATTTTATTTTAAGCAATCCATAAATTCGAGTTTGTTTATATAACAAAATTTAAGGGCATATGTAGTTTATATAAATTTAAATATATTTAACTAGGTGAGATAATTGGACTAATATTTTTTCCATTCAACTAAATGCAAGATAGTAGAGATCATTTTCTTTCTTGATTAAAATTACTAAATCTCAACATTCTTCCTTCAACATCTACTTAAAATTTGACTATAACCACAACTCAAATCACTCCTTTTTACATATTCATTTGAAGAGAATGAGAGTATAACATGCTTAAATGAAAATTCTTCTTGCTCCTTTTAAATCAAGTTTGATAACAATACTAAAAGGGAAATCACATATATTATTCATACAAGAAAACCATTTTTTAAAAATGAATACATAATACAACGTTTGAATTAAAATCCAAATTTTAAATAAAAATTTAGATTTTAATACAATTCCGAAGTTATTTCTTTATGGAACTAGGGTAATCTTTTTTAGGCTGTTGAAAGGACCCACATCCTTGTACACTTGAGGATTTTAGAGAGGATCGATAACCTAGGTTAAAATGACGGGGACCACCATTATGAACCAATTGAAGAAACCTATAAAACCATAGTGAAGATGCAGCGACTAGTGACAACAACTGTAGCGAATAGAGCAATAACCAGTGAAGGCAGCAAGAGGAGAAACCACCAATGACAACAATAAGAGGAGCAGCTACCAATGACAACAGCGAGAGGAGAAGAAACTAGTGAGAGGAATAGCCACCCACGACAATAGTGAGAGGAGCAGTCATCGGCGACATCAACGAGAGGATTAGGAGCTAGAGATAGGATCAGCCACCAACAACAACAATGAGAGGAGTGACCACCAGTGACAACAACAACCATTGACAACACAATGAGCATATATGCCATATATAGTGGCGAAACCACCTCTGAGGAGGATTGTGCCTTAGAGGGATTTGAACATGGATGGGAAAGCACACAACCACATGACTTGACCGCACCACTCCAATCCCATTGGCTCCAAATTTTTTTCTTTAAACAATACAAGCTTTGATAAATTAAAATTTACAAGAACTCTCCTTTTTAAAATACAAGATTTACAAGCCTTCCACCCTAAGTGTAAACAATATGGCCAACTTTACAAAAATAGGATTCTTCCATTGGGATCAAATACAAAAGTCTTCTTTTCAAGATCACCCTCTAATATTCAACTTTTCACTCTTTCGTTTCTTCAATTTTGAATTCACAATTAAAAGAAGGGGGAGTAGGCGATGCTCTCTGCCCAAGCTTTATTCCAATAAAGAGTAGTCATTCTTCTTATTGCCCACAAAGCCCCAACCATAGACCAATAGGGAATGTTTGTAACTTTGACAACTTCAAAATTATAATGGCTTCCACAACAACACACATTTTTTCAACACTCATGAAATTTATTTAACACTCAATCAAATCTTTCAAGAAAGTTCAACAAAGAGTAATTTTGCATTCATTTCCGAAACAAGCACATAGGAAGATTCACATTTTCTTCACAATCACAAATGATTAATAGTAAGCCAAAAGGGGTAGTTATACATGTTGTTTAAACTAGGGTGGACTATTTCTTTTAGACCTCTTTATTAAGTTTTTGAGGTAAGAACACAACACACCAATTATTTGATCATCAATGTACATTGGAATTACACTATAAGATATTAAATTTAATTTCATTCAACCCATATATCAAAATTTTACTGCAATGTCCATAAATTTTACCCACGAAACACAAAACAAAACAAAGGTTGTAATAGAAAAATTATAGAATAATTTGTTTTTTTAAGGAACGAATGCAACGAATAACTATACAAATGGTTAGCAAACGATCATGTCAAAATTAATTCAATAATAATATTTAATCTTCAGTGAGGTTTGAAATTTTTCATTCCTATTAATCCTTAAACTAAGTTTAATATAATAGGTTTCTAAGGTCATGCAATAATTTAATAATTAAAGTCCATAGTCTAAAACTAGCCCTTTCATTTACACAAGGCTAATTACATTTAATTCTCCAATATAAAGGGTGAGTCTAAACTAATAAGGAATGAGAGTTTATTTAAATTAAAACATTAAATCATAAAGAAATACAATAACTTAATTAACTTCAAACCACACAAGTGGCCCCATTCCAAAAGAAGACCCATGTGATCAAATGATCATTTCTCACCTACCCCCACCTAACATTTTGTAGGAGACAATTTGGGCCATTGGATGAAACTAATCTAGGCCATTGGATGAAGGAAATTTCAAATCAACCCTAAAATCTCTAAGGAAGGCTTTTATTCATTTCTTTTTCTCATTTCATTCATTTTTAGTTTTGCAGGTTAAGAGGAAGATGGAAGAGGAGGAAGCCATGAGAGAGGAAGGGAAACTTGGGGATGGATACACACATCCCAAATCTATTTCATTTTTATTTTTACTTCCATTTCTATTCTACCCTATTGAAAGGGTTTGTAATTTTCATATTTATTATAAATTTGTTTCCAAATAAAAATACCCATTTGGGTAAATGGCATTTTGCCCAATAGATCTTTTTTCTATATTTCCATTTCTTTCCTCATTTTGAGATCTTCTTGGGTAAATAGATATACACAATTAAAACTCTTTACACACACATATAAGTATGATACATATAGTTTGTGTGTATACATATATATATATACATATACAAAATATATATAATTCCAAAATACATATATCTATATATATATATATATGTATATATGTATATATATATATATATATATATATATATATATATATAATATTAATATGTGCCAATAAAAGAGGGGTCATTGTTTTAACACATTTGGAACGTGACTTTGCAAAGAAAACATATTGCGGCCGCGTTATATAGGTGTCCAATGCGCATAGTTTTAATAACAATATTGATGTTTGGTGGGGGTTTCGGCCCCCACTGTATATATTATATTGTTAAAAACATATATATACATGGGGTGGGGAAGGGTCACCGACCCACCCCCATACCCACTTATAACTATGGGGTGGGGGTGGGGTAACCAACCCCTCCCCAACATAATATATATATTTTGATTTAACACCACTAATACCATATGGTGGTTTTTACATAATATTATTGTTATTTCATATATATTAAATTTGTTTATTATTAAAGTTAAAATTAATCATACATTATTTTTATAAATATGTGTGTGTATTAATATGTAATACATACATTAATACATAATATATATGTATTAATAATATATGATATATTTATACCCCCAATTATAATATATTTATGTTTAGCTAACTCTTATTTAAAATAATATTAATAAAATAACAAATAATATAATATATTAATATATATTAATTTTTGTTTAACATTAGAAAGATTTCAATTCTTTTTCCCACTATTAAATTAATAAGCCACCGTAATAAGATCAGTTCTTTTTTTTGGTATGAATTGATATAGTAATTTAGTTTATATTATGTGTATTACTAATATATATATATATATATATCATAATTTATAATTTTTTAATTAATTAATGTTTAATTGTAATAAGATATAATATTATTATTACTATTATTAAATAATTTTGTTGTTAGATTAATTCCATCTAAAAGCCTAAGGAATTTTAAATAAGTTTGAATACAATTTCACTTAATTTCAAGGAGATGATTAAATTTAAATTAATTAAATGTACAGTTTTCAATTTTTCAATCTAACAACAAATTTTAATCTAAAGGCAAATACTAGTTTTCTACAACTTAAACAATAATAAACATGGTAATTAATTTTACTACCTTTAGGAAACATCCTTCAAATTAAAATTCTAATGTTTATCCATATGCCTTTCATTCAATGCAATAAGAGTAATATTTCATTTCCTCTATCAACAATACTAAAAAGTAGAAACCTATTTCAAAATCCAAGTGCAATATAACAAGATTTCCCTAATTTCTTTAAAATGAAGCCATATCATTCAAATTTTGCAAATAATGAAAAACTTAAATTAAGAGAGATGATTATTCACCCATTTCAACTTATTTCAAATTTTTTACTTCACTTCAAAACAAATGTGTAAACTTGAATAGTTTTCCTTTCACCAAACTAACTCACATTTGAAATTAATTTCTCAATAAGCACACTCTTAAAGAGTTTACAATATAGAGGAGATTTCCAAATAACAAACAAACTTTCTTCCAACCTTACAATTTTACAATCATCCACATTCCAAGTGGAAAGTATAAATTGAATAATATACAACAAATGGGCTATCAACAAGGCCAAATTACAAGTCTTCAATAAGTATGTCTTCTATCACAATGGTAGCTCCACATCTTGATTTCTTCAAACTTCACAATGAGGATCACAAAACAAGGAAGGGGGAGTAGGCAATTCTCTCCACCCAACCTTAAATCCATTAATAGGAGAATCCATCCCCTTAATGGCCCCCTGAGCCCCAACCAAATAACCATGAGGAGCATTGAGCAACAATGACAACTTTAAACAAAGTGGCTTCACAACAAACATACATACAAGACATTCAACTCAACCAAGACAACATATCCAACAAGTTTACACATTCACAACAATACAAAGGTTTGAAGAATCAAACCAAATAGAGAAAGGGTTATGGGATACCACCTCCTTATGCCTCCCAAGTGAAGTGGGAGTCTTACCCTAAGCCTCCAAGTGCACAAAATAATCACACAAAATCCTTATCTCTCCCTTGCAAGCATGCAACAAAACCATGAATTTCCTTTTCACTCCCCATAGGTAAGACTCCCATTCACACTCCCACAAATTTCATGCCTCACTAAAAACTCCCTTTTCCCTCCCCAATGGTCCCATAAACCCTTCTCCCACACCCAACTAAGGCCTACTACCCAACCAACACACAAACATCTTCACAAGACAAAACAAACAATTTAACAAGCACAACATTGCATACAAATAAGACAAAATAACATAATAAAAAAATGTGGAGAGCCTACCTCTCCATCAAGTTCCAAGAAAATTCCACAAGCCTCTTCAAATCCAAGCCAAGCAATTTCCAAGCACTCCAAAAGCTCCAATTCCAAAAGTGCACAAGAAGAGAAAAGAACAAGTAACCCCCATTCCAACCAAAAATCACCAATAAATAGAAATGGAATGTGAGGATGATGAGGTGGCTCCATGTAGGATGCCACTTCATCATTCCTCCATCCCCACACTCAATTCAACACACCAAGACCAAGAAAAATCAATGCACATGCAAGGACTATGACAACCCACATGGCTCAAAACTTGCACACCATGCTTTCAAGGGACATAATAAATTGGGGTAGAAAGAAAGTGCAATAATTTTCCTTCTTTTACACTCAAAAATGGACAAAGAAGTCAAAAATAAGCTTCCCAACCCATAGGTAGGGTTGTTGGGTAAATTTAAGAGGCATGGGACAAGCCTTGCTTGTCCCACAAGCCTCCAAAAATGCCCCCAAGTCAAAATCCGAATTTTGAACTTGGGGTGGAGTAAAACACTCCCAAATCAACATAAATTTTACTTACACAAGGACTACCAAATCTCATCATAACTATTTGTCACATCCTTAATTTGGTTAACTAAAATAAGAAGGGTTAAGCTTAATTAACACACATTTACAACATGCTAATAAAGTGACAAAATTTCAAATTTTAAATACACAAAACATAAATAAAGCACATACAAAAATTAAAGAAAGGGAACACAATTCACCCCATGGCCACATATGTGAAGTCACCCCCCATGGGAGACCTTCAAACTAGACATGCAAAACACACACTAAACAACATTACACAAGTTGTCAAATTTGGCCTCATTGCTCAACACCTGACATCCTTCTGTGGTTGGTCCCTATCCCCTTTGATGTATGTGATAAAAGTCCTGCACACAACAAAATACCTCTCTGGCCTTTCGGCCGTATTAACAACATTGAGAAATATACATATAAAATCAATATTCATCATTCAACATTAGCAAATTCTATTATCCATCAATATATCAAAATCTAACCCTAACATCCATGAGATTACAATTATACTCAAAACATCCCAAAACATAACATGTCAGTATAAAATCACATCATGAAAATCAACATATATCAAACTATCTAACATCACTATCTAGTGCATCATAATAAAACGTAAACATCATAATGTCAATAGTCCAAATATCAGTATAATCTATCATCTACTGATCAATGTATCATAATAAAAATGTCTAAATATCAGTCCAATAGTATCAATATCAAGATGAAATAGTGTTGAAGAGGAGTGGGCACTACATCCCCCTCCCCTTAGACTCGACTTCCTCCTTGAAGTCACTGGAATAGATGAGGAAACTGAGCTCAAAAAATAGTGGCATCCTCCCAAGTGGTTGCAGTCTCATCATACCTATCCCACTAGACTTGCACCTAGTCAATCTCATGGCCTCAAAGGCCCAGGGTCCTGTGCTCTATGATGTACATGGGTTCCACTGATACCTTCCCCTACTCCTGCACCTACAATGTGGTCCAATCCAAAACATGAGAGGGATCTAGAATATATCTCCTAAGTACAAATACATGAAATACATCGTGCATGTGAGACAATTTGGGTGGCAATGCTAGACGATAGGCCAAGGGACCGATACACTCCAAGATCTTTAAGGGACCCACAAATCTAGGAGCTAACTTAGAGCCTTTTCCATAATGGATAGGAACTCTTATGAGGCCTGACATGAAGAAACACCTTCGTGCCCACCTCAAAACTATGATTTGTCCTCCTCATATCTGCATACTTCTTCTCCTATCCTGAGCCTCCTAAAGCCTCTATCGAATCAAGACAACCTACTGCTCCATATCCTGTAACAATGTTGGCCCAAGAGAAACCCTGTCCTCCAATCTATCCCAACTCAAAGGTGTCCTGCACTCTCTCCATACAATGCCTGAAAAGGATCCATGCCAATCAAACTCTGAAAACTGTTGTTGTAGAAAAAAATCCACCAAATACAAGTACTCCTCCCACCTAGACTGATGGTCCATGACATACATCCACAACATATCCTCCAAGATATCTGATTTACCCACTGTCTCTATCTATCTCTAGATGATGTTGTCTGAAGATGATACTGCATGGTACTGAAGTGTACAAGGGATGCTCATCCCAATAAACATCTAAAAATGCATCAAGGTATCAAAAGTGAGAAGTGTATAAGGGATCATGGTTGCAAATTATCACTGAAATCCAATCAGTCTCATATTCTAAATATACATGCCACTGACTACACTATGTATAGGTGGTCTTCATCTGAGAAAAATGAGCCACTTTCGTCAATTTATCCATCATGACCATGATGGCGTTGTGGTGGTATCTCAACATTCGGTACCACTATGAAATCCATGGAAATGGTGTCCCATTTCCACTCCGGTATGGCATGTGGGTAGAGAAGGCCAGCTGGATGTTGATGCTCAGCCTTCACCCTCTGACACTCTAAACAGTGTGATACAAACTGAGCTACATCTCTCCATAGACCTCTCCAATGATAAAGTTGTCTCAAGGTGGTGTGCATCTTCTTCACCCCTGGATGGGATAAATAAGGTGCACGATGAGCCTCTACCAAGATATCCTGTCTCAAGCCTCCATCTCTACGGGAACATATATTCGACCTCTGTGTCTGAGAAGACCATCTACCTCTAATGAGAAACCATCAAACTTCCCCTCAAGGGGTCTCTGAGACTCAATATCTTGATCTGGCTGCAAGGTAGAAGTTGTCGTGAGGAAGCTACTGCAAAATCCTACTCCGTAAATATGTACTCACTAAAGTAGGCCATAGCTCAAATGTCTCCATCTACTCAGGGTCTGTAACCACATTCTCCTTCCCTTCACATGCTCTATCTCCATGTCATACTCACAAAGTAACTCCATCCAATGCCACTGACGAGTGTTGAGATTGGGTTGTGTGAAGAGGTGGTGAAGACTCAAGTGATCAGTCCTGAGTATAAATCTCCGGCCAAGAAGGAAGTGTCTCCATCAAACAAGGCATGAACAACTACTGCAAGCTCAAGGTCATGAGTCAGATAATTGAGCTCATAATCCTTGAGTTTGCGAGACTCAAAAGCTACAACATACGGCCTCCTGCATCAACACACCTCCTAATCCTACCAAAGAAGCATTTGTGCAAATGAAGAACTCACCCTGAGGGTCTGACACTGACAAGAATAGGTGTTGTTGTAAGGAATTCCTTCAGTGTCCTGAAGGCCTACTCACATTTATCTGACTAGAAAACTTCTTCCCTTTCCTGCTGAAGGGAAGTGATGGGGTGTGTAACTCAAGAGAAGTCCTAAACAAATCTCCTGTAGTATCCTACCAACCCCATGAAACTTTGCACCTCGGTCACACTAGTGGGTGCTAACAATCCATAATGGCTCTAATCTTGGAAGGATCAACTGTGATACCTTCCCCAGAAATGATGTGACCCAAATACTGCACCTCTGACTGAAAGAATGCACACTTCTCTAGGTTCCCATAAAGTTGTTGCTCACAAAGACACTGCAGAACCTGATGAAGGTTCTCCTCATGCTCCTCATGCGTACGATGAAAGATCAAGATGTCATCAAGGAACATGAGTAAAAATGATCTAAAAAGGTACTAAACACCCCATTCATCAAACTCATGAACATTGCAGGGTGCATTCGTAAGACCGAATGACACCACTGTGAACTCATAGTGGCCATATCTCGTGTAGAAAGCTGACTTGTGGATATCTACCTCTGTAATCCTCAGCTGATGGTATCCTAACTTAAGATCAATCTTAGAAAATTTGTGGCCCCCTTCATCTGATCAAACAAATCATCGATGTGAGGAAGGGGTAACGATTCTTGATCGTTACTTTGTTCAACTGATGATAGTCCACACACAACTGCAAGGATCCATCCTTCTTCTTCACAAAAATCACCAGGTGCACCCCAAGGGGATACACTAGGATGGATTAGGCCTTTCTCAAGAAGGCCCTCAAGCTGAAACTTGAGCTCACATAGCTCAGGTGTGGTCATCCTATAAGGAGCGCATGAGATAGGTTCCTCTCCTGGAACCAAATCAATGTGAAAATCTATCTCACATGGGGGAGGCATCCCTGGTAGCTCACTAGGAAACACATCTGAAAACTCCTACAAAATGGGGTGATCATCAAGTGAAGGTCCACTACCCCATCCTACAACCTATCACTAATTGTAATAGCATACAACTGACAACCTATCTCGCACACTACTTCAGCTGCATAGCAGAAATAGTGTATAGATAGAGATGGGTCTCCTGACTCCAACTATCACTAACTCCACACCCAAATCATCTGCACAAGATATAATCTTACTATAGCAATCAACTCTAGCTCTGTGTGTAGACAACCAATCCATGCCCAAGATAACTCCATAAGAACCCAAGGGAAGGATACGAAGATCCAAAGTAGTGGTAAAGGGTCCTAGGTCCACTACGCACTCCTTGACTAAGGAGTCAACTGAGATCTTGGCTCCAGAAGCCATCTCAACATCCCAACTAAGGCCCTACCTAACTTGCCACCATCCTGCAATGCTCTACTAAAGATGGTGAAATGAAAGAATCTGATGAGCCTGAGTCAAATAAAATAGGGATAGAAATACCACCAATGCTACCTGTGGTCTCTATCACCATGCCCTGGTGCTCTACCTGGCGGTTCTCAACCACTATATATATCATGTGGCTCCTAGCCATGTCACCAATAGTAGGCTCAAACATAGGTTCCTTACCCTGATTAACAAGGTTCTGAGGGCACTCTCTGTAATGATGTCCATGTACGCCACATCCATAACAAGTACTGGTCCTCTCCACTATGCAGATAGTCCTCCAGGTGGCCCAGTAGTATGTGTTGAAGGACCTGATGACCTTGTCATAGATCTTTGTGGGTGTTATGTGGTGGACATGCTCCTACCAACTGTGCTCGAGGTGGAGCCTGTGTCCTATTGGGCCCCCTAGCTAGAGGTCCCATACTATGCCCTCTCTGAGCATCATGGTGTTGTGGAGGTCAAAAGGGGTGAGTCATGCTCTACTACTGTTGAGGAGGTGGAGGAGGCCGGAAGGAAGACTATACTGAAGTGTGTCCACCATGAGGAGGAGGAGTTGATCCCCTCGATCTACTATCCTACAGCTGTTGTATGCGACTCCTCACTCTGTCACGTTCCTGCTGAGTCTTCCCCCTAGTTTCCTCTACAATATAGGCCTTCTCCACTACCTCTGATAATGTCTGTGGGAAATGAATGTGCACTGCCCCACCCAAGTCCAAGTTCATCCCCTGATGAACCTGTGAACTCAAACCTGCTCATCCTACATGTAGTCTACATACTAAAGTAGATCCAGAAACCATCCCTCATACTCTACTACCATCATGGAGGCCTGTCGCAGATCGTGGAACTCATCAATCCGTTGCTGAATGAACCTCCTGGAAATATATCTACTCCTGAAATGCTCCTCAAAGAGCTCCCAAGTGACTGTCTCAGAATCTACATGGAGCTTCTTCTCCTTGGTCCTCCACCATACTCTTGCTCCATCTCTAAGAAGGTGGATGGCAACATGAGATTTCGTGTTGCTAGAACAAGGGCATAGCTTGAAGCATCCTGCTCAAGCTAACCAACCATGCCTCAGCCTGAAATCCACCTGTGTCTCAAGAAAAATGAGGTGGGTGCAACTTCAGTATCTCTCTAATGTGCTCTGCTGCAGACAACTGTCATCCTCTAGGCCTCTCAACCTACTCATCTCTCGGCCTAGGGCTCCTAGACCTGTCTTTGTGCATCACATCTCGATCTTTGAGCTCCCTAGGAGGTGACTCATGTCTAACTGACTCCACGTGGGAGTTCTTTGCCCTATCCTCTGCACTTGTGACGTGAAGGCACATGAGCCTCCAATGATGGCTCTCTATCCTTCCTGCTAGGTTCACCCTCCTATCGATCCTCCACGTATACGACATTAACCTCCTATAGCGTCTGTAATATCTAAGGAAAGAATAGTTGTTACTACCTGATCTGGGGTGGTAGGTCTAGGTCCGTGTAGGAACCCCTCATCTGGTCTGCACCTCCTGCACAGACCAAGGTGAGAGTTAGTTTATAATCATCTAAGTTTTTTTTTTCAGTTTTCTAAATTTTCTATGTTTCAAAACATCATGCATAGTTGTGTGTACTAGGTTTAAAGTTGTGCTAGGTTTATTTTTTTTTGTTTCATGTTTTCTAGTGTGCCCAGGGTCCAAGTGTTGAACCCCATGGCTCTGATACCAAAGTGTAACACCCACAAAATTTTCACACACGAAACCCAAAACCAAAACAAAGGTTATACTAGAAAAATTATGGAATAATTTTTTTTGTTAAAGGAAACGAAATGCAACGATAAGGTTAACCTTAGGTTTAAAACTGATCATCACAAAATAACTTAAATAATATTATTAAATAAAGAATGAATTTAATCTATGATTAGGTTTAAAATATTTCATTCAATTAATCCTAAATTTAATTTAATACCTAGGTTTCTAAGGTCATGCAATAATTTAATAATTAAAGTCCATAGTCTAAAATAACCCTTTCATTTACACAAAACTAATAATTTAATTCTCCAATATAAAAGTGGGTCTAAATTATTAAGGAAGGGAGTTTATTTAAATTAAAACAAAATAAAAAGCAATAATTTAATTAACTTTCAAACCACACAAGTGGCCCCATTCAAAAGGAGACCCATGTGATCAAATGATATTTCTCACCAACCCCCACCTAACATTTGTAGGAGACAATTTGGACCCTAGGATGAATCCAATCTAACCATTGGATGAAGGAAATTTCAAACCAACCCTAAAATATCTTAAGGAAAATCTTTTATTCATTTCTTTTTCTCATTTCATTTCATTTTTGGTTTTGCAGGTTAAGGGAAGATGGAAGAGGAGGAAGCCATGGGAGAGGAGGAGGAAAGCTGGGGATGGATATACACATCCCCAAATCCATATTATTTTATTTTTCTAATTTCTATTCTACCCTATTCAAGGGTTTGTAAATTTTCCATTTAGTTGTAATTTATTTCAATAAAAAATAATTACCCATTTGGGTATATTGGCATTTGCCCCATAAATCTTTTTTTTTTTTGGATTTTACATTTCTCTATTTTTTGAGTACATTAACATTTTAGGATATATACATGCATGTGTGTGTGTGTGTGTGTGTGTGTGTGTGTATGTATATCCCCAAATATATATATGTGTATATATATTTAAATACAAAATATAAATTAATTTAATACTGCAAATTTTTATATATATTTAAAGCTTGTATATATTTAAATTAAAAGCATTTAAATTTGGTGGGGGCTTAGGCCCCCACCCAAATACTTATGCTATAAAAGCCATGGATAAAATTGGGGGGTGCGGGTGGGGGGTGGGCCGCCACCAAAGTTAAAATGCATTAGTGTTTAAAAGGACACCAACCCCACTTAAATCCCATAAACAATGGGGTGAAGGATGGGGTCAGTGACCACTCCCCACCTTTTAACTTAAACAAGCTTAAAAAATACATAGGCCATTTCCATTTAAAATTTTTTTTTTTGTTATAATTTTATATATACTCATCTTAATATATATATATTAATACATGTATTGATTAATTATATTTATATATATATATATATAATATATATATATATATTAATGTATATATATATATATATATTATATATATTAATATAATATTAATATACACAACACACACATAATAATATATATTATATATATTAATATACAATTTTTATATATATATTATATATATTAATTTAATAATAATAAGTTAATAAAAGGATTATAGATTACTAATTTAATATATAAATATTAAAATAATAATTTATTTAAATGTATTTTGTTTTTGTATAGGATATTAAATTGAGCTAAATATTTATATACAAATTTGTAAAAATTTCCAATGAAAATTACTTAACCATAAGGATGGTTGTTTAAGTTTAAAAATATATTTATTTAATAGTATCAATATGTCACCTTTAATCACTTGTATTTTAAGGATTTTTGTTTATTCCATCTAAATGTTAAATTGGGGAAAAAATAAAATTTTTACAATACAATAGTACAATTACAATTTCTAGAAGGAATTTAGTTTAATCTAAAAATTTTTTTCTTTTTTTTCCATTTAATTTAAGTGTAGTTTAAAACTTATTTTCTTTTAATGCAAAAAAATTTAATAATTTATTTAATATTTCAATAAATGCATCTTTTAATGCAAAACAAGAAAACTTTTATTTATCAAAATTAATTTCAAACCATTCCCAACAACAATGCAGGTTTTACAACAAGATACTTTCAATATTTTTAAAATGCAAGAACACACTTTGGAGGAAATGAAAAAAAATTACTTAAATGGAAGAGAATATATTTTTATTTCAACCCATTTCAAGTTTCTATTTTATTCAACTAATGCAATGTAAAACTTTGTAACTTTCCTTTCACCAAACCAATACATTTGAAAAATACAAGTCTCTCATACAACACTCTTAGAAGAGTTTACAATATGAAAGAGTTTCCAAGTATGAACATACAAATTTCTCTCAAGCTTACAAATTACAATCATCCACTCAAGTGGGAATAAAGGTAAAATGAAAAAAATTACAACAAGGCTATCAACAAGCCAAATTTCAAGTCTTCAATATGCATGTCCTCTCCACAATGGTAGCTCCAAATCTTACTTTCTTCAAACTTCACAATGGGATCACAAAACAAGGAAGGGGGAGTAGGTAAACGCTCTCCACCCAACCTTAAATCCATTAAGAGGAGAATCCATCCCCTTAATGGCCCCCAAGCCCCAACCAAAGAACCATGAGGAGAATTGAGCAACAATGACAACTTCCAACAAAGTGGCTTCACAACAAACATACATACAAGACATTCAACTCAACCAAGATAACATATCCAACAAGTTTACACATTCACAACAATACAAAGGTTTGAAGATCAAACCAAATAGAGCAAGGGTTATGGGAGACCACCTCCTTATGCCTCCCAAGTGAAGTGGGAGTCTTACCCTAAGCCTCCAAGTGCACAAAATAATCACACAAAATCCTTATCTCTCCCTTGCAAACATGCAACAAAACCATGATTTCCTTTTCACTCCCCATAGGTAAGACTCCCATTCACACTCCCACCAATTACATGCCTCACTAAAATCCCTTTTCCCTTCCCAATGGTCCCATAAACCCTTCTCCCACACCCAACTAAGGCCTACTACCCAACCAACACACAAACATCTTCACAAGACAAAAAAATAATTTTACAAGCACAACATTGCATACAAATAAGAAAAATAACATAATGAAAAAAGTGGAGAGCCTACCTCTCCATCAAGTTCCAAGAAAATTCCACAAGCCTCTTCAAATCCAAGCCAAGAAATTTCCAAGCACTCCAAAAAGCTCCAATTCCAAAAGTGCACAAGAAGAGAAAAGAACAAGTAACCCCCATTCCAACCAAAAATCACCAATAAATAGAAATGGAATGTGAGGATGATGAGGTGGCTCCATGTAGGATGCCACTTCATCATTCCTCCATCCCCACACTCAATTCAACACACCAAGACCAAGAAAAATCAATGCACATGCAAGGACTATGACAACCCACATGGCTCAAAACTTGCACACCATGCTTTCAAAGGACATAATAAATTGGGGTAGAAAGAAAGTGCAATAATTTTCCTTCTTTTACACTCAAAAATGGACAAAGAAGTAAAAAATAAGCTTTCCAACCCATAGGTAGGGTTGTTGGGGTAAATTTAACAGGCATGGGACAAGCCTTGCTTGTCCCACAAGCCTCCAAAAATGCCCCCAAGTCAAAATACGAATTTTGAAGTTGAGGGTGGAGTAAAACACTCACAAATCATCATAAATTTTACTTACAACAAGGACTACAAATCTCATCATAACTATTTTTCACATCCTAAGTTTAGTTAACCCAATAAGAAGAAGTTTAAGCTTAATTAAGAAATATTTACACATACTAATAAAGTGACAAAATTTCTAAATTTTAAATACACAAAACATAAATAAAGCACATACAAAAATTAAAGAAAGGGAACACAATTCACCCCATGGCCACATATGTGAAGTCAACCCCCATGGGAGACCTCCAAACTAGACATGCAAAACACCACACTAAACAACATTACACAAGTTGTCAAATTTGGCCTCATTGCTCAACACCCGACATCCTTCCGTGGTTGGTTCCCTATCCCCTTCGATGTATGTGATAAAACTCATGCACACAACAAAATACCTCTCTCTGCCTTTCATCCATATTAACAACATTGAGACAATATACATATAAAATCAATATCCATCATATCGACATTAGAAAATTCTATTATATCAATATATCAAAATCTAACCCTAACATCCATGAGATTACAATTCTACTCCAAACATCCAAAACATAATGTGTCAGTATAAAATATCAAATCATGAAAATCAACATATATCAAACTATCTAACATCACTATTTAGTGCATCATAATAAAACGTAAACATCATAATGTCAATAGTCCAAATATCAGTGAAATCTATCATCTACTGATCAATGTATCATAATCAAAATGTCTGAATATCAGTCCAATAGTATCAATATCAAGATGAAATAGTGTTGAAAAGGAGTGGGCACTACAACCTCTCCCACAATCCCATATTTTTCTCACTAACTCCATTTTTCCTCCACAAAAATAACTCCATTTTCTTCTCCCACACCACTCATAAAGGCAAGCTACCCATACCAACATAATACATTCACAACACATAAAACATACACTCAAACAATCACATATTTCTCAATTAAAACACATACAATAATAAATCAAAGGGTAAGACCCTAACTTTCCATCGCCAGCTTCCTATCTTCACACCACAAGATTCAATCCAAGAAAAATTACCGAAAAGAAAGTCCCCATAAGCTCCAAGAAAGAACCCAAGCCAAAATTTCTAAAAATGCAAGAGTAGGAATGAGAACAAGTAACCCCAAATACTCCAAATTAACTTGTATAAATAGAAAAGGAGGAGAGGAGGGTGAGGTGGCTCTATGTAGGTTGTCACATCACTTCTCCTCAACACCACATCACTAAGTCAAACATCAAAACCAAGGCTAATAAATGGGTGGGTGAGGATATGAAAAATTCCTTCCACACACAAACTCTCACTCCATACCTCTAAGGACAAAAATAAATGCTCATGTAAGAAAGTGCAATAATTTCACCATTTTACCTTCCAAATCACATAATGGGGTCTAATTTTGACCCCTTACCCTAGATAGGTATAGTTGGTAGGTGAATTTAAGAGGTGTGGGACAAGCTTAACTTGTCCCACAAGCCTCCAAAAATGGCTCTAAAGTCAATTTTTTTGATTTGAGGGATGGGTTGAGTGCACAACATCCAAATTAATTAAAATCCAACTCAAATCAAAAGATCACAAGGACTATCTACCCCAAATAAATGCCCCTTTCATCACATCTTCATTTTAGTTTATTAATTAAGTTAACTAATTAAAAGCATATTGACAAGTACTAATGAAGTGAATAGATTTTACAAACAATGAGATACATGCACCAAAAAATAAATACCCATGATTAAAAGAGGGAAACATCACAACCCATGGCCACACACATGATGTCACCCCCATGGAAAGCCTCCTAACCAATCATAACAATCAAACAACACACACATAGAACACAAGTTGTCAAATTTTCCTGGTTGCAAAAACTTGATATTCTCCTAGGGTTGGTCCCCTAACCATTTACAGTGTATAGTGATATCATTTTCCTAAAATCACAAACAAAGATACCTCTTTGGCCTCAATGCCATATCAATATGTCATGGAAATAAAACACATATCCATCATATAATCCTCATCATGCATAAATTAATATAACACACACATATATCTATAAATTTACATCATCATACAACGTAGCTAAACCATCATCAAGGTTAAGCAACTCAATCAATTGTTTACAATTTATAAACATTCCAATTCTATCATTTTCACCAATATCAATGAGATCACAAGACTGACCCAATCATCCAAACATAATCAATGCGTCGAGAATCCAAAGTGTCAATATATATATATACATACACACATACAACCATGCCTCTAGGAGTCCATACAACCTACAATATGAGTCACAACATATCGATAATCAAAATGTCCATATCTCTAGTCAAAAATTATCAAAATTATGGTAAAATAAGTGTTGAAGAGGAGTGGGAATTACAAGATTCATGGAAAATGAAGATACAGAGATGAATGCCCCTATTTCCCCCTCATTTCTACATATTTCACTCAATCTTTGAGAAAATTTTGGGTCACCTCCCTAAGCCATGCCATCACCGCCAATTTGAAAAACTCCATCACCACCCTAAACAAGAGTCTTCACAGTTGTAGATTTAGGTTTAGTTTTTTTTTTACCATGGTCGGGAGTTTTTTCTCAAGTTATATAACAGTAACTTGAGACAAGAAATATTTAACATTTAAAGTATATATAATACAACCTCATGTATAAAATTTCTATAATAAAAATAAGTGCCAACAAACTACAACATTACATAGTAAGAACCAATAAGCATATTTGGAGAAGGTGAAATATCATCCAACTTACCACTACAATTCCTTTATGCCTCATCTGGGATATGATTCTAGCCATATGTCTCATTTTAAAATGTATTGACATGTTAGCTTTATTAAATTGTGGAGCTTAATTACTTCGGTTTAGCATGAAATGTGAAACTTTCTGGAAAATACAGTAACCATCATCGGTTAGGGGGGAACTGGCATTAGTCACCCAGGACTGGCATCAGTTAGGCAAGGATGAATCGACATCAGTTAAGGAGAACCAATGTCGGTTACCTGTGCATGGATGTTTTAATTAAATCTCGGGAGTTAGATCTATTTTTATCATTAAAATATATCTATTGATTGTAATTGCATGGCTAAGTTCCCTAAGTATATAAATGACTATATAAGCATAAAAGCTAGGGTTTAGAAGTAGAGAATTAACAAGAACTAAGAAGAACTTGAAAAAGTTGGTGAGAGAGATAATTCTTGGTGATGAAGCAAAATATTGAGCGAAAGAAAGTAATGTGCATCTGAGAGGTGTAGAAAATTGTAAATCTTCATTGTATATCTTGTCAAAGCTTTGGATAATAGATTTACTTGTTTTTTGGTGGACGTAGTCCACACTGGGTGAACCACGTTAAATATGGTGTTGATATATATCTCTTATTTTGTATATTTCTTATGGTAGAATATCCGCTTTTATTTGCATGTATGCTTAGATATGATCATATATTATCTGTACAACCGGTGTGCTAACCCCAAAAACTGGTATCAAAGCTTTATTTGAGTGTTTTTTGTGTTGACATATTTACTCACAAAGGGTTTTCTGATTGACTGGGAGCTACAACAATGGCAGAAGAAAATAAATACAAGGTAGAAAAGTTTGATGGCCGAAATTATCAATTATGGAAGATGCAGATTGAGGATTATCTATATCAAAGAGATTTATATTTACCGTTGGATGATAAGTCTAGACCTACGAAGATGACTGATGAAGAATGGAATATTCTTTACAGAAAGGCTTTGGGATCTATAAGATTGATCCTGACAGTATATGTTGCTTCCATTATTATAGAAGTGACTTCTACGGTAGAGTTAATGAAATCTCTGGCTAATTTATACGAAAAATCTAGTGCTTCAAATAAAATTTATTTGATGAAGAAACTATTTAGTTCTAAGATTCATGAAAGTGGATCTACATCTGGTCATTTGAATGATTTCTGATCTATTGTATATTAGTTAAAATCAGTTGAAATACCATTTGATGATGAAGTAAAATCACTTTTATTCTCATGTTCTTTTCCTGATAGTTGGGATAACTTGGTAATGCATGATAGTAATAAAACATCTGCTAATAATATTTTGAAGTCTGATGATGTAGTTAGTATAATCTTGAATGAAGAAATTCGCAGGAAGAGTTCAGAGGAATCATCATCTAGAAATTCTTTGAATGTAGAAAGCAGGGCAAACAAAAGGATAGATCTAAGAGTAAGAGTAATGGAAAATCAAAGTTAAGGGATATAAAATCTAAATCTAGAAGGGAATTACTTGTTGGAAATGTGGAAAGAAAGGAAATGCAAAGAAAGATTGTTGGTCAAAGGATAAAGAGAACCAAAAACCAGACAAAGGTAAAGAATAAAATCTTGCTACATCAGAGGTAATGCAAAATGCTCTTATTCTTTCTTGAGATAATAGAATTGAATCATGGGTTTTAGATTTAGGAGCTTCTTTCCATGCAACCCCTGATAAGGGTTATTTCAGAAATTATGTCCAGGGAAATTTTGGGCATATTTATTTTGGTGATGATGAACCTTGTAATATTACTGGTAAAGGGGAAGTTCATCTAAAATTGTAGCATGGAAATACATGGGTATTAAATGATGCGACACATGTGTCAAGCCTCAGGAGGAATCTTATTTCTGTAAGGAAACTAGGTGAATCTGGTTGCATGGTTACTTTTACAGGAGACTCTTGGAAAGTCACCAAGGGTGTTTTTCTTTTGGAAAGAGGTAAGAAGGTAGGAACGTTATATTTATCTACCTGTATTACTGATTCCTTTTCTGCATTATCTACTTTAGATTCAGATGCATGCATGTGGTATAATTGGTTCGGACATATGAGTAAAAAAGGAATGCAAATTTTAAAGGCTAAGGGAAAGTTATTAGATTTGAAAGATTTAGATCTTGATTTTTGTGAGCATTGTGTCTTTGGAAAGTAAAAGAGAGTGATATTTCTCAAATTTGGGGCTACTAAGAAGGAGTAGAAATTGGAGCTTGTACACTCAAATGTGTGGGTACCAGCTTAGGTAGATTCTCATGGAGGATCCCAGTATTATGTTACTTTCATTGATGATGCTAAAAGAAAGGTATGAGTTTATTGTATTCAATGAAAATATGATGTTTTTGATACTCTTAAAAGATGGAAATCCCTTGTTGAGAATGAATCAAATTCTAAGTTAAAGTGCCTTAGATCTGATAATGGTGGTGAATACTATAGTAAAACTTTCAATGATTATTGTTCAGTGAATGGGATACGTAGAGAAAGAAAAGTTCCAAGAACACCACATGAGAATGGTGTTGCAGAAAGAATGAACTTGACAATCATGGAATGTGCTAGAAGTATGAGAATACATTCTGGACTTCCCTTACAATTTTGGGTAGGAGTAATTGATACAAAAATTTATTTGATTAACCATGGGCCTTCAAGTTTACTAGATGGAGGAATATCAGAGGAAGCTTGGAATGGAAAAGAGGTAGATATTTATTTTCTTAAAGTTTTTGGTTCAGAAGGTTTTGTGTATGTTGATAAAGAAAATAGGAAAGAGTTGGATGCAAAATCCAAGAGGTGCACTTTCATTGGTATGGATCTAGTGATCTTGGTTTCTATTTTTGGGATTTAGAGAATTCTAAAATAATTAGGAGTCGTGATGTTAAATGGAATGAAAAGAGAATGTACAAGAATCAAATTTTGGTACCCAAGGATGCACCGGTTAAGAAGTTTGTGAATGAAAATGAACTCTAGGATTTAAAAGTATTACTTAAAGGGTTACACAGTAACTGGTGTCGGTTTACCCATGACCGAAATCGGTCAGCAGAACTAGTATTGGTTACAGAAGAGCCAAACCAACATCGGTTAGCAGAACCGACATCGATTATAGGTGACCGACATCGATCACTATCAAATTTGGATACAAATTTCCAAGAGGTCTAGATTGAGCCTTCAGTACACCAAACTCCTATGAGAAGATCACAAAGGGTAATTAAACCTCTAGAAATATTTACACCTTCTTTATTTTATTTATTATTGATTGATAATGGTGAACCAGAGAGCTTTAAAGAAGAAATGTAGGATAAGACCCGAATCTAGTGGGAGCATGACATGGATGAGGAGATGGAATCCTTGGAATAGAACCATAGTTGGGATTTGGTTAAGTTACTAGTAGGTAAGAGAACATTGCAGAACAAGTGGGTTTACAGGATCAAGGAAGAAGAGGGTGGACATAAAAGGTACAAGGCAAGGCTTGTAGTACATGGATTTACATAGAAAACAGGTATTGACTTTGGTGAAATATTTTCTCCTGTTGTTAAGATGACTTCTATTCGTATTGTATTGAGTTTAGTTTCAGTAGAGGATTTGCATTTAGAGAAACTAGATGTGAATATGACTTTCCTTCATGGAGATTTGGATGAAGATATTTATAAGCAGCAACCGCTTGGGTATGAAGTCAACGGTAAGAATAAATTAGTGTGCAAGCTGAAAAAGAGTCTATATGGGCTCAAGAAATCTCCAAGGAAATGGTACATGAGGTTTCATAGTTTTATGCAAGAGCATGGTTACTTGAGATGTGAATCTGACCACTGTGTTTATTTCAAGAAGCTTGAAAATGGGAGCTATATTATTTTGTTACTATATGTGGATGATATGCTTATTGCAGGATCTAGTATGCAGGGCATTGGTGAGCTTAAGGGAAAGCTAGCTCACACATTTTCTATGATGGATATAGGAGCTAAAAAAAGAATCCTTGGCATACAAATACACAAAGACAAGAAAAACAAGAAATTTTATTTGTCTGAGGAGGATTATATCTATAAGGTGTTAGAAAGTTTCAACATGAAAAATGCAAAACCTGTTAGTACACCTATGGATGGAAACTTCAAATTAAGCAAATATCAGTGCCCTTCATCACATGAGGAGGTAAAATACATGACACAAGTGCCATGACACAAGTGACATATGATTCAGTAGTTGGGAATCTCATGTATGCTATGGTTTGTACTAGACTAGACATTACACAGGCAGTGGGAGTTGTGAGTAGATATATGGCCAATCCAGGTAAAGAGCATTAGAAATAAGTCCAATGAATACTCAGGTATTTGAAAGGGACATATAGAATGCAGTTATGCTATGAAGGTTTGGATATTTCATTACGTGACTATGTTGATTTGTATATGGTTGGAGATCTGGATGGTAGAAGGAGCACTAGTGGATATATTTTCACAGAAGGAGGGATGAAAGTTAGCTAGATTTCAAGATTGTAGAAGGTTGTGGCTTTGTCTACTACAGAGGCTAGCAAGGAAATGATATGGATGAGTAGGTTCATGGAAGAGTTGGGAAAGGAGCAAGGTGCTTGCAAGATGTTTGGTGACAATTAGAGTGCAATTCATTTGGAAAATAACTCAGCATTTCATTCGAGAAAGAAACACATTAATTTGAGGTATCACTTCATATGGAAGGTATTGGAGGATGGACAATTGAATCTGGAAAAGATTCATATGAGCGAGAACCCTGCGGATATTTTAACAAAGCCATTAACAAAGGAGAAGTTGGATCTACACTCCACTTATGTTGGTCTTCAAGTCTAAGACTTGAAGAGGAAGAAACAAATCTAAGGAAGGATCCAAGAATGATGTTGTACATGTATAGTGCAGTAATTAATCTCCAAGTGAGAGATTGTTGAGTTGTGGAGCTCAATTACTTTAGTTTAGCATGCAATGTGGAACTTGATGGAAAATACAGTAACCATCATCAGTTAGGGGGGAACCAACATTAGTCACCTAGGATCAGCATCGTTCAAGTAAGAAGGAACCAACATCGGTTAGAGTGAACCGACATCTGTTACCTGTGCAAGGATGTTTTAATTAACTCTTGGGAATTAGATCTATTTTTAGTGTTAAAATATATCTATTGATTGTAATTGCATGGATAAGTGCCTTAAGTATATAAATGACTATATAAACATAAAATCTAGGGTTTAGAAGTAGAGAATTAACAAGAACTAAGAAGAACTTGAAAAAGTTGGTGAGAGAGAGAATTCTTGGTGATGAAGCAAAAGCTTGAGCGAAAGAAAGTAATGTACATCTGAGAGGTGTAGAAGATTGTAAATCTTCATTACATATCTTGTCAAAGCTTTGGATAATAGATTGGCTTGTTTCTTGGTGGACGTAGCCCATATTGGGTGAACCATGTTAAATTTGGTGTTGATTTATGTCTCTTGTTTTGTGTATTTCTTATGGTAGAATATCCTCTTTTATTTGCATGTATGCTTAGATCTGATATATTATCTGTACAACCGGTGTGCTAACGCAAACAACCTTTAAGCATGATATTTTGCATCATGAAGTATTAATTTTTGATAATTTTAAAAACTTCAATTTTAAATTTTTCCATTTCAATGATTCGTTCTAATGTTATATTCTTCTTATTGAGGAATATAGTGGCATTTTTACGTATGATCTGGTTGTAAAATTTATATAATGTAGATCTTATCAAGTTCCACAAACACACCTTATGTTGGATTCTATCGCCTGCTAAATATAGTTGAATTAAAGGTTAGGAGCACCCTAGGCAATAATTGAAGTGGACACCCTTCTTAAAATTTTAGTCAATATTTATTTCCTATCAAATAAATAAATAAAAGCAATGTATATTATCATTCTTTAGAGTTTACAAAAGGATCACAATACATCATTAATTTAAAGATATTGGTATACAAAATGATTAAAAATATCCTCTAAAATTACAAAATAAGGACAAGTAATAATCCATGGATGTAAATAATTAATCATAGAAGGTGCTTAGAGTGCAACAAATACACTTTTTATACAAGCCTGGTTACCTATCTTACTTACCAATATCAAGTAGGTGATGGGACTTAAAATTGAATACAATACCAATTTTTTTGCTATTTTTTTTTTCTTAGGTGTCTTCCATCATTTTGTGAAGAGTGGTATTTAGAACAAGCCTACTAATTCCTCCATAACAAAATACATTTTCCCTAAAACATTAATAATATAGAATTAAATAATTATTTTCTTCAATTTTACTTGCCTCTACTAGCTACACTAGTGACATTTTAAAAAACACATAAAAATTTTATCACAAAAAATTATACACTTGAATTTTCTAGAGCTACATTAGAAAATGGATAATAATACCAAAAAAATTGAATAAGCTTAAAAATATGCATATTTATTTTTACTTGTAAAAATGCTTTAGTACATTTTTATGTGTATACATGAAATTTATATTACTCTATAATAATATCAATAAAAGTGTAAATTGATATTGACTTTAGTAACAAAAATATTAATTTTAAGATCTAATAATAGCCAAAAATAATGAATTTTTAGATTTAAATGCCCCCTTAGTTTTGGTGCCCTAAGTAGTTGCTTAATCTACCTATAATTTAATCTCCCTTGACTAAATATTCCTTATAAAGTTGTGGTGTATGACTTTAATAGATTGTATGTGTTAGATATGTGCCAATAAAGTTAAGTTTTGGATCCCTTTGTTCTGTGGTTTATACCTCATTTCTTAAAGGGGGTGTGGTGGGGCTTTCCCCTGACTCATGTCATAGGGTGTCAATCCCTTATTTCTAGAAAGAAGAATTCAAATGAATTCTATTTTTAGGAAGGAAAATGATAATGGAATTTTTCCATTCTATTCTTAAGAGGAATCCTAATTGTACTTCTCCAATTAGGTGTATATATATTTGTGGAGATCTAAAGTTCCTCAAAATGAGTTTGTATGTAATTTTTTCATCTTGAGTTAATAAAAGTTTGATATCTTACATGGTGGATGTTTCCCTAAGAACTCAATTGGGTTTTACCACGTAAATTATGTGTTCATCTCTTGCATATTTAGTACTTTGTGTATTTAATTTATCTCTAGCTCTATAAAATTTTATTTTGTTATTCAACTTTCTGTGTATTCATTTTGCAAAGTATGTGGTTTCCTAACAGTCTATAGTGTGTGACTTTAATAGATTGTTTGTTTTCCTACATTTGTAATCTTGCATTTTAGAACCAATTTTAGGCCCCCTCTGCATTGAAATACCACTATTTCTTCCGCAATTTTTCCTTATACAAGTTTATATTTTTATGTTCAATATGCAATAAGAAAAAAATATAGTGAACAGTTGTACACAACCAATGGAGTCACAGAAATATCCCTAGAGGGAGAAATTTGAAAACTACTACAAAGTAAAAGTAAAGATTAAGTGCCACATATGGAATCTAGATCTATTGAATTCTCATTTGTTTCATTGTTGATATGGATGGCATGTTACTACTAGAATTTTGATATTTTAATGTTTGTAAATTTCGTTCTTAAAAATTGAACAACAAGCGTGGGATATTATGGATTCAATGCACCTATATTTGACTATGTGTCCAACAATCTCATATACACCAAAGATGCCAGCTTAGTTTCCCTAGTTGATAATGGAAAGAGTTTTACAATGCCAAAAATGATGATAATGAACACCTTGGTTTAGGGAATTCCAAAACTGTTGGATCTTTTAATATTTTCTAGAGGAGGATGTTGAATCCATATCTGCACTTGTTGAGAAAGAGTGCAATCATATTCCTTATGAGGCTATCTAGCCAAAATTTTAGTTACAATTTTTGATATTCCTCTATTCAACATGATTCTCTAAGATGGATTCTCAAGGTAAGGACTTGTGTTAAGTTGTTGGAAATAATTTCATTGCAATCATCACATACCACCATCATAGACCTGCAACAAATATTTAATGTCTATACTTGGTATGCACCGTCCAACACAGACTATCTAGAAAGATCAAATGCAAAGCTTTAGGTAATCAATTTTAATACATTTTTGTGTGTCTACTATGGTATCGGAGCTGTTTGTGAATGGGGTGGGTTTGAGTGAGAAAAGATACTTTGTGGGTGAGAAACGTGTCTTAAGAACTTAAGGAAATTACCAATGGTTGATTATGAAGCAGAAAACCTTTTTTTCAGCAAAAAGTAAAGGATGCTCTTAAGAGAGATTTCTTAGAAAACCAATGTATAATGCTTCGTAAAAAATCAGAAATATTTGAGAAGCAATTGTGTAACATCAGAATAGAAAATGATCTCACGATGTGAAAAATCATCTCAAAAAATTGAATGAGATAAAGAATCAACTAGACCATATGGGAAATAAATTTTAAGAGACACCATCAATTTAGATAGCTATTAATAACCTCCATCTAGTATATGAATATGTAATCACATTCTTAAAAGTTGGTGATAATACTAATACTCTAACATTTGGATAATTAACTAGTTATTTTTTACATGAATAAAAGACATTTGGAAAGAAGCTTAATGAACATTTTTTATTAGATTTGGCAAAAAAGGTTTTGAAGGGATCTGAAAACCCTGTGAAAGTATCTCTATTGAGGAAGTCTACATTTCAAGAAGCAGATTCAAAGGTAATAAGATTTAGAATTGAGGAAAGGAGCTATAAAATCAAAGAAAAGGATGAGCCAAGGAAATGAAAAGAGAAGAAAAGAAAAGCATAAATTCAAGTGTTTCAATTGTGGCATATTGGGATAATTTCCATGGGTGTGAACCACAAAGAACCCAAATATGTAGAATTGTTCAAGAAAATAAACAATCAATCTAATAATTATACAAGAAAAAGAAGGTAATTTCATTGATACATCCTTATTTGCATAAAATATTTCAAAATGATGTTTGGTAGATAAATTTAGGTTCAAGCCAACTTATGGATTCTAAGAGAGACATTGTAAATCTATAGAAATAGATAAATAGTGTGAAAATGAAAAGTTATTGCATGAGCATGGTGCTTCTTATGCTATAAAATACCATGGTGGTGATACAATTAAGATGAATAAAGGTGAAGAAAAGTACATTACAAATGTAAAGTATGTTCCTACTCGACTAAAGAAGAATCTTTTTTCAATTACTGAGATGGAAAAGGGAGCTTACAAAAGTTTATTTTTGCACATAAAATTGTTAGTTGATTAATAATGTGATGAATGATTAAAATTTAGTTGCATTAGGTATCTTAAATTGGCTTGCAGATATTGCACTTGAGTTTGGAATTTTGTTGTCTTTAGTGGCTATGTTGTCCATAAGCAAGTAAAAAATTGTTATACTTGTTTTTTTGGCATCATGTCTACCCCCAAAATGTTGCTATCTAATGTTGAGCTCTTAAAAGGGATAAATTATGCCAATTGGAAGGCAAATATGCACACCATTCTCTTATTTTAAGATCTTTGGGAGATCGTGTTTGGTGCAGTCGCTCATCCCACTGACCTAGATGAGAAAATGAAGTATGATAAGGCCAATGCAAAATCCTTGATATTAAAAAATCTTAGCATTTCCAATGAGGTGTAACCACATATACAAGATACAACGACATCAAAGGTGGCCTTAGATACTCTCTCCACTATGAAGCACATAATTTGACAAAGATCCTCCATCTCTTATAAAAGCTTCATACAATGAGTATGAAAGAAGGTGAGAAAGTAGAGTAATTATTGCATCATGTTTTGGAACTATGAGAATAGCTTGGATCACTCAGAGAAGTGGTTGAAGATAAGTTGTTTTTTCCTCTCACACTATGAGCTCCTCTTTTCCATTTTAGAACATTAATCACCACATTGACCATCAAAAAAAGGAGGTTACTTTTTTTAAACTAGTGAGTTTCTCTACAACAAGAAGAAGCCATTCAAACAACGCATGAAGAATCTCAGGACAAAGAATGATCTCAAGGAAGCAAAAGAGTCATAAGCTTAACAAAGGAAAACAAGAGATATAGACACAAAAACATCAACAAAAAAAGAAATAGTCTCAAAAACCAAGTCGGTGGTGTCACATCTACACCAAAAATACTCATGACACTATGAACTATTGGTACAATGCTCGCACACAACACAATTCTAGAGAAGAAAGCACATATGGCCGTGGTGATTCACAAAAATCCAATTGGCATCCTCACGAATAGAATTAGAAAGGACACGTCATAACCAAACTAGATGGCAACTCAGATGAGGATGTCCCAGAATCCGTAAATTGCGACGCACATGAAGATGTTGTGGTTCAAGTTTTCTAAACATTGCATTCTTCTGAAAATGTTTGGTTGATAGACTCTTTCACCAACAAGCATATGATGAGTGATAGAAAATTGTATGATTCATTGTCTAATTGAAACACTGGAAATCAAGTTTGAATTGTAGAAGGAATAGGAAATATCACCATTCCTCTTGGGATGAGAATATTTAATCTCATGAAGGTGCTTTATGTCCCTGTCTTGAGTAAAAATCTCTTTTCTATTTCTCAGCTATTGAATCACAAGCTCAAGGTGGATTTCATGGTTCAGAAATGCATCAAATCATATATTATATCATGCAAAGATACTATACGTGTTAGAGATTTTTAAAAGGATCATTTATTTGCACTAGATGCAGTTTCATCCTCTGTAGTTTCTTTATTTTCCTCCATAGTAGAATCCAATGCACTTTGGCATTATCAATATGGAAATATTTCTATTAGTTCCCTCTATTGGCTTAGTTTTATGTAGATGGTGTGAGGACTTCCTCCACTCTCCCTTTCATTACCTCTTTGTCCTAGATGTCTAGTGGGGAAACAACATTAGAATCCATTTGAGTCGAGTATATTTCATACCAATTACCATCTTGATGTCATGCATACCGATATGTGCTGACCATTTCCTAATTCATTTTAGGAGTTTTATTACTTCTGCTTGCTTAGTCATGACTATTCCCGTAAGAAATGAGTGTTATTTCTCTGAAATAAGAGTGAATATTTTGACAATTTTTAGATATTTTATAAACAATTTGTTCAGCAAACCGGGCATCCCCTTCTTTTCCTCTACTCAGATCGGGGGTAAATTCACATCAAATAAATTATTGGCATTCTTGAAGGAGCATGACATCACACAACACTTTTATTCCCCATATACTCTCCAACAAGATGCAATTAAAGAATGTCACAATCGACATGTCATGGAGATGGATCGTTGCATGTTTTCTACAGTAACTATGGAAAAAAATTTTGGGTAGAAGTGGTACAAATAGTTGTTTATCAATCAGGAACCTACAAATATATTTCTAGACAAGACACCGGAATATGTATGGAGTAATCATAAGTATTCAATTTATCATTTGAGATTATTTTGTTTTACTTTATATATGCATGTCCAAGATAAGAAGAGGAAGAAGATTGATTGAAAGACACTCTAGTTCATATTTTTTGGGTACAATAGTACCTAAAAATCATATCATCTCATGGATCCTGAGAAAAATAAGATATATGAGAGTATAGACAGGGTTTTTGATGAGTCATCATTTGAATCATTTCCACATAATGAAGATTCAGTTCCAACTTCCTCTCATAGATTTATCTCACACTCAGATGATGAGCACTAGGATTCTTTACAAAAAAAGATGAGCTGTAAGGATAATTGTTTGTTGATCTTGGTAATTTTGAAACTAATTATTCACATCAACAACATCATCAACATCCAAAGTGGGTCCAAAGAACCATGAGGGGCTCCCACATAAACTCTCTTTCAAATAATTCATCAAGAGTTAGAATGAGAAGACATGCTAGAAATGAGGTAAATCTCGCACTCATGAGTTTAGTAGTTGATAACACTTAACCTGATATAGTCCGTGAGGCACTTAGTTACCAAAAGTGGAAGAAGGCCATGGATGAAAAATATGAATCCTTGATTCATAATCATACATGGGAACTTCTTAATCTACCTATAGGAAATAAGTCCATGAGTTGCAAGTTGATTTTTAAAACAAAATACATTACAGATGGATACATCAAAAAGTACATAGCATGACTAATTACAAAGGGATATTCTCAATAGGAAGGAATTAAATATAGAGTTACCTTTGCATGCATTATTAAGGTCAAAACCATCAGATTTTTTTGTGCAGTGGCATCACAAAAAGGATGAAAAAATTAGCAGAAGGACTTAAAAATTGGTTTTTTTTTAATGGTGATCTCAAATAATAATTATACATGACCCACCCAAAGTATCTATCAATGATAAACATCCTCATAAGGTATTTCATCTAATTAAGTCTCTTTATGGACTTAAGCAAGCTCATAGGGAATGGTACATTGAAATAGATGATCACATATTACATCATGGATTCCCTTGTATCCCCTTTGATGCATATTTGTTTATAAAAATATAGGCACGAAGATTTTCATCTTGGTTTTTTATGTGGATGATCTTGTGATCATAGGGAGTTTAGAAAATCTCATTGAAGATGTTAAGAACAATTTGAAGAAATCCTTTGACATGAAAAATTTGGGGCAACCTCATTATTGTTTTGGATTGTAGATATGGTAGAAGAAAAAACATATTTTTATCTCATAGATGAACTATGCCAAGAAAATTTTGGAAAAAATTTGAATGTAAGATTGTAAACCTATGTCCACTTAAATGGAAAAAGGTTTCCAACTTTCTATATTCCAAGATTCACCTCAAGTATATGGTACTCACTACAAATATCTAGTTGGTAGTCTCATTTACTCGAAAAATACCAAGGAGTTTAGACAATCTCATCGAAGATGTTAAGAATGTGTTGGTTTGCAAATGGA